>JASFAT010001740.1:0-64321 GCA_031353405.1 Baronia brevicornis
CAAGGCAAAGGAATTCAACTAAACAAATGTGTATTCATAATTTTAAGTGGTAAATGGCTAATACCACTTTTAAAATAAATGATTCATTTGTTTAATTAAAAGAAAAACAACATTTTTACTATATATATTAATTTCAGTATATATTAATTTGAGTGATAGGCCTTTTTTTAAATTGTACATACAGTACTACCCAAAAGTATTTGCCCACATTCGTTTTTTTAATATTATGAACCGTACATCTTTTAAAACCATTTTATTAGGTTTCATTGTTTGTATATCACTGCAATATTTTCAGGAAAAAAGTAAATAGCCTTTTGTTATTTGTCGACCCATGGTCATATTTAGAAGTTAAATTTTCGTGTGACATTTATGTTGTAATAAACTTATAGAGAAATAAATATTAATAAAGCCTGAGTAATTTATAAAATATTTGGCACTAATTATCTGATGTCATTTAACTTGGTAACACTCATAGTAACTCAATGTCTTAAGTCCAATATTATTTTTTGATCCAGGTCTTGAGTGGAAATTAAATGTATGCTTTGCAAATTTTCAGATCTGAATACTATAAAATATGAGCGTTTGCACTGTACTGCTTGCGATCGTCATTTGGGATGTTCAGCACGTAACGAAACACGAATGCGTTCACATCCTATGCTCAGAACGCTAGTATGTTACACATGTCATACTTTTTACAATAGTGGAGAATTTGAAAAGGGTGATGATGGTTCTGAGCTGTATTGCCGATGGTGTGGCCAAGGTGGTCAAGTTTATTGCTGCTCTGATTGTCCTCATGTGTTTTGTGCGGTAATTGTTTTACTTACTTTGTAACATTTTTATATAACATAATTTAATATTTATTATTTAATTTTAGAGATGTATCAAGAGAAATTTAGGTGCCCCTAAAATCAAAGAAATTGAAAATACTGATGATTGGAAATGTTTTAAATGTAATCCCAAATGTTTGTGGGATCTTCGTGCAATTTGTTGGGCATTGTTGCGCTACTGTGACCAAAAGAACAAGTAATATATTTATTTAATGTAGATATAAAAAATATATCATGATATCAAGCATAAATTTTTCTTAAATACATATTTTTTTTATTCAGAATTACATATGCTACTGAAGATGCTGAATTAAAAGAATCATATAGAAAAGATAGTGCATTAGATCACTCTGAGTGTTGTAAAAATAAAATAAAAGTAAGAAGAAAAGATAAACCAGAAGTTGTGAAAAAAAAAGAACCAGAAGTTGTGAAAAAAAAAGAACCAGAAGCAGCAATCCAGGCAAAAAAATCTACTGCATCAATTATTTCAAAAATTTCACCTGCTATTCAGGTAACCAAAAAATGTTTTAGTGAACTAAATCTGCTTTGTAAAGCAAACATTTTAAATATATTATTTGTGCTGTAACATTATGCAGAGAAGATGTAAATGACCTGGGGACTTAAGATCAATTGTGTAATTTCTAGGCAGACTTGTATCTGTATTAATTTAAATGTATTTGGAGAAATATTGATATTTAATAAAAAAAATTAAGATTTTAAAAAAATTTTATATGGAGATTGTTGCTCTTGGATAGGATGGGATAGGAAACAAATTATAAGAAAAAAATAACATGTCATTATAATTCAAACACTATGTATGTGCAGGTGGTATAATGTATAATATCAGAGTTGCCAAGACCTAGAAGTATTCAATAAAGGAATGTATTTATGTTTAGGAGTTGTATTACAAAATCGTTAGATTAGTATTTTTTTAATAAACATGGTTACACAAAATCAAGAAGAGTGCTTTATTAGTAAACTGCAATAATGTCAATAAATGTTAGTCAAATATGTTAATAATACTTGACGGCGCTTCAGCGCCGAGAGTGATTTATCTTTGTCAATGACAAAGAATGAGTCATTTTAGTCATAGACAAAGCGTGCGTTATTTTAGTCATAGACAAAGCATGCGTTGTCTGTGTCAAGAACATAAAGTGGGTGGTCTTTGTGCGCCCCTTTAGCGGAGCGTCGTATATATGGACCTGGGGCGGCCACATTCGGGATTCAGTTCGAATAGAGGTGCCACCAGCGCACCGTGTCTGCGACGAACCGCTTAGTTTTCGATTTAATTAAGTGATTTGTGTATAAAGTGCTTTATATCTAAAGTGAAGTGAAGTGTACTGTAGTAATTATAATCCTTTGTCAGTGAGTATATAATTGAGTTCGATTCCCATCGCCACACCCACTATTATCAGAATGAATACTGGTGAAAAACCCTCTTTGCGTTTACATACTTATGATGTAGTTGTGTGCCTATAAATAAATAAATCAACATGGCCCATAGATATCTGCTAGTTCCATAAGTTTTTCTTGTAATCACTTAACATCAAATTAATCATTGATTTTTTTTATTATATTGAACCATTGAATCGTTGAATTAATCTAGTGAGCTAAATATATGGTATGGTAGATAGGATTAGTTTTCACAACTTGTTCCTATTTAGTGTTATTGCTGGAAGGAAAGTTCCTATTCCAGCCCACTCCTTGAAGAATTGCAGCAGCTCTCTTGAGATATACTTCCTACACCCCCAGTGTGCCCAGGTGCTTAGGCCAGTATTTGGCTGTTGCTGCAAAAGAGTAAAATAGGATCAGCCATTTCTCCCATGCAAACCCTGAACAGTGAACTGTTAATAATACACAACAAAATGTATTTTTTAAATGTCCCATGGCTATTTATAATACTAATTACTATCTTTATTTGTACTTGGCTCAACTATAGTATTTTTCTGGTGAAGTAGTTGTCAATTAAAGGCCTTCTTAAATACAGTAGTCATTTAAAAATAATTAAATATTAATAAGTAACAAGGAAGTTACTGATTTTGTAGAAGTAGTTATAAGAATTATTTCAAAACTAGGAAACTAAATTATATATTTTAACTTTCTTAGCCTAATGTGTTTTTATATAATATATATAATTATTATCAATACATTTTTAATAATATTACAGGTAAAGAAGTTTGCTTCAATAGTTCCTGATGATAAGCAAGAAAAAAAAGCTCAAAAAAGACCTTTAAGCCCTAAGCAAAAATTTTTTATAAAGAATCCAATAGCAATAACCCAAGGCTCTAGTGTTATTAATCCTATCAGCATTTCATCATCTCCAAAGAAAATACGGGTAAGAATATGAAAATAAAAACAAAAAAATTACAAACTTTAAAGTATTTAATTGTCCTTTTTTTTTAGATTACAGGTCCACCTATGATAAATCCCGTGAGATTTAATAATGACAGAAAACAAAACCCTATTACATTTCAACGTATCAGACCAAAGGGTCTACCAATTGCTGTTATGCCAACCCCATACAATGGTTATAACAATACTCAATCATATACTAGTATGGTTGCAAATGATAACATAAACCTTTCTTTGGATAATCTTACACAGGTAATAGTTTGGTTGAATAAATATTTAAAATGTTTAGATTTTTATGATATTTACACTGCCATCATGATGTCATTTAATGGTTAATCTGACACTGAGTCTAGTAGATTCGTGCAATTGCATGAGAATGAACCAATCTACCTGCCCAGTGTAATTACTGTAGGTTGTTATGTAATGTAAACTATCAGATTCAGCTTCGCCAACCTTTTCCTAGAAATGTCTATTGGCGTCTCCAGTCGCGTTTTGTCCTTTATATTTGACGTTTCGACCTCTCGAAGTTGATCCTTTAATATTGAGCCGCCAATAGAGAGAAGCTGGTGCTTTGGCCCAGAGATGAGAACAATATTCAATATGCAGCTAAATTTTCGGTATCCAGCCTTTTAGCTCTACTACCTTTTAGCTTTATGCTTAGAATTATCCTCCAGATCATTGGATGTCACTCGATATATCGACGCCAAAGGTATGTATGTCCATGACCTTGCACATGGAATGTTTTCGAAAATTCGCAAATAAAAAATCAAAAATTTTGAGGTAAAATTTAGTACTAAATTCTGCTGACTCCAAAACGGATCTAATGAAATCAAACACAAATTTATTTGGACACTCTTCGACGAGTGCCTAAGAAATGTTAGCATGACCGGAGTATATGGCATCTCCCGTGCTATTGTTTGTTTGAAGGAAATGATGTTTACTTACCAAATGCCTCTTGAATGCTGACTACCAGGTATTGCTGACTTCGTCGGCAAGAGAGTTGCAGGAGATGATGAATATAATGCATGGAGATTAAGAAAGGATAGGAATGAAGATGAATATTAGTAAGACGAAAGTGATGGTTTTTGAAAGGGAGCACTACGACGCAGTGTGAGGTGCTGATTGTAGGAAAAAAAGTTAAGCAAGTGAATGTGTTTTTATATTTGGGTAACCCCAAATATAAAAACACATTCACTTGCTTAACTTTGCATTTTCCACGCATTTTCCATGACTTGTAAACAATAACTTGTTTACAAGTCATGGAAAATGCAAAGGTGACATTGAAATGCGAAAGTTGGTAATCAGGTTAATGGAGCCTTGCACTCAATGAAAAGTAGATTGTGTCAAAAACGGCTCTACTTTCAGTTCATCGGAGAGTGCTTGTTTCGGCTCTGATCTACGGTAGTGAAAGTTGAGTTTGTTAGAAAAGTCAAGAAGCAGATTGAATACGGTGGAATTGAGAGCAACGGTAGGGGAAGACCAACGAAAACATACCTTGACCAAGTTGTCGAAGTTTTTAGGAAAGGCTAGATCAAACATACCCTTAACCGACGGGATTGCATGAGGAGAGTGATGAGTGAGGAGGAAGGAAGGAAAGTGTGCCGAAACTGTAGCACATGGACATCTTTGGCCTCTGCCTATCCCTACGGGAAATAGACGTGACGATGACTATGTATGTATTGATGGCTATAGGCTAATAGTTACCTAGATCTATGTGGTTATCTTTTTTGAGATTAGCTGTCTTTCATAAAATCAACTAAGTGAAGGAATGTTGGAAACGGTACGATAGAACTAAAGCCAATTCTGGAGCACATAGTATGGGGGATGCCATGGATACAATAGTTATACCTATCTAGTTTAAATTCATAGTAATATCCAGGTTTATATGGTTAAAATAATTTAACTGTATACCTTCATTTTCGAAGGGTTTGGATATGTCGGCAGTAGCAGCGATGTCTAACAGCAATCCTCAAGATGATGATGTGGTTTGCACACCCGACTTTCCCTTAGAACCTTTGTGCGAGGTAAATTCCAAAATGTTATTATTATTTTATGGCCATTTTTGTTTGAAGGATTTGAACTTTAAAAATTATTTTAACAGGTGACAGAAGATAATGTAGACGATGATGTCCAATGCATTACGCCTGTTCCAGTCCCTAAAATGTCTTCAATACCGCCTATTATGTCACGTACAGGAACATTACCAGATCTGACATCTGATAATATTGTTCAGATGACTGAGAATGATGTTACCGTAAATGCAGCCACAGGTGGATTGAAATTCCGCGTAGATCCTCAAACGTTATCATCTAATAAAATGTATCGACTTCCCGATGGGCGTATATTTGCTATAAATGCTAATCCTGCAATGCCTGGTGGATATTCTGCGACTATTGTTGCTGTTACGGAAAGTACTCAAGGAAAAGCGTCAGTGCCAAAGGGTGCAACATTTGCGGCGAAACTTAGTGCAGTTTCGTCACTTGCAAGTTCAACGCCGCCACCCTTGAAATCTTATGGAAGAATTACTCGTTCTTCTACCATAAAACGCAGTACGTCAAAAATGTCTAAAGTTACAAGAGGAACTGATACGTCGACTCGAGATTGCGATTTAAATGTCCCAATCGAATGGTACAGATACAATCTTATTGATGCAGTTGATGCCTTAGAATATTCCTTATCTAGGTTACATAAGCTTAAGAAAGAAGCCACTACAATGTATTTACGTACTAGATCCGTCAGTGAAATGCGAAATCTACATAAATCATTAGACCGTTTATTAAATACATCAGTATCGAGATTTAACGAAATAAGACAAAATATTAATAAAGAAATGAAACAATATATCGCAAAAAAAGCTGGTACAAGTAATACTAGTGAAGATGATGATGACGTGGAAATATTGCCTGATATGGATGATAATGATGATCCAATTTTCATAGACGAAAACTCTGTAGAATCGAATATACATGAAAATCCAGAAGTGGATTTGACGGGAATGACTAGTGAACACAACAACAGTTCAGACAAATCAGTGGATAAAAATACTTCAAATATAGAAAACGATCCTCTTATGGATTCTGATGATTTAAATGCAGATATTGGTGAAATTCCACCAAACAGTACTTTAAACGATGAAAACGTTGTTGATAACTCTAAAGGTAATGGAGATATTGAAAAAAATAAACAGGAACCAGATGTCCATAAATCCAGTAAACAAGGTGAAGGCTATTCACCAGATACTGAGAAAAATGAGAAAGAATTCAATGGTAATATTGACTGTAATGAAGGTAATAAAGAAGAGACGGATGCAATTTCGTTAAAATTAAAGATAGAAGATGTAAATTCTATTGCAGATTGTAAGAAAAGACGTAAATCTGAGGTTATTGAAGAATTTAACGAAAGCTATAAGAATAGTAGTGATGTAGATGATATTGTAGAAACTTCAAATAATTCTGATGTCTCCAAAATATTTCCTACAAATAAAAATACGTAATTAAATCGTCGTAAGAGAAATTGGTTATAAAATATGAATACCGCTTATATATCGTCAGTCTACAGTATATGTACTATATGTAGTACTATTAAGGTTTACAGAAACAGAATAACTATCGCATTTTACTATCCAAACTTAAAAGCAGTATGTTTATTACTTGACCTGTTGGTTTCCTTAATCTAATTTACATTAGTTTTATACAGATTTGTATATGATTATTTTCAAACTCCGTTCTATTAAAAACCAAATTAGTAAATTTATGCACTTTGTACGAGTAATTAGTATTAGTGCGCAGAGAGGTCTGTAACAATCGACGAACTGTCATAAACTGATGATGTAGGAAGTCAAAACATTTTAATAAGAAACCGCAATTCATTTATTTGTTTTATGGAAATGAGCTTTATGCTATACAGTATAGCATGTGGGATGATAGCATTCATATTTTCTCCTTTTGGAATCGATTCTACTTGATTGTTTTGAATATTAGGTTATTTTTCAGGATTTATACAGTTAAAATGCATGTAAGTCAATATTATCAACTAAACATTATTGTTTTTAAATATTTTGTAGTTTGCTGATATTTTAGATTTATTTAAGAATGATATGTATATTACATAGCAAGGATGCCCCAATTTTAATATTACATTGGGACTTTTCGGTATGCAATAAATAATGCACTACATGATCGTCTTACCATGTGCACTAGTGAAGAGCTTTTTACTTTATATTTTGTATTAAGTAGGCTATTTTTTTGCAGTTAAGGTTATTCGTTACAAAAATCCATATTTATTATTTTATATCCATATTCATTATATTAATGGAGACAGGTGTTACGTTGCGGAAAGGTTATTCATTATTGTCTTTTCATCTGAATTACTGTTATCTTGGTTATTTAATGTACATAATGTAAATGAACATCACACAATTAAATTGTCGCATATGGGATTTTTGTTACCTTCTATTTGGCCATTGGCACAAGATTTCACTTTTCGAAAATGTCTGCACTTATCTAATACAATCAAACCCTTTGAACAAGCCAGTCAGACCAACATTGCATTCCTTTAAAAATAAGAAATGATCTCCAATAATGTTGCCAAATGCAATGGTAAAATAAGATATACTTTTTTACAAGTGGTGGTTGCTAGTGGACCGTCTAAATAAAAACACTTTGGCGGGGTGGATCATCATGGAAATCGCTCTCATCCATATATAAATGTTTTCAGAGCTGACGTCTTCAATTTCTTTATCTAGTCGGTCAAATAAAAATCATCAAATCTTTCATTAACTTGCGCTCGCTCGTGGAATATATTGTAGCCTATTTATTTTTTCTTTTTTTTTCTGGATGCTTTTCTAAGTATAAATTGCCCATTGGTATCCAGGATTTAAATACTGGAACTCTTAACCAAGATAGAAGTATTTTTTACAACTATTCTGAACTTGTAGGCCTATTGGAATGCCATCTACTCTACAATTAAACGGTATCTGAAAATTAAATTATTTCTTCGTCCATTGACAAGGATGTAGAAGAAAAAGAACGGCAGAAACACTTGGCCTGTCAAATCGTTTTTTTAGAGACTGAATTCTAATTTCTTTTTTAATGTTTGGATACATGCAGTCACAATATTGAAATTAAAATGTCAATTACAAAAAAGAAAAATTGTTTGTGGTCCGAACTTACAATACTGGTTGCATTTTCCGTTAAGACTATATTGATCGTATGTTTTATAAAGGATTGTTTCTGTCTAATCTGTTAATATGTTTGGCAATAACATAAGATTTCATTCATTAACTACCCTGACGGAAGTTATTCTATCTAAATATACTGAAAACATGCATCATCACAAGATCTTGTATAAAATGGGTTGCAACCGATAAGAATGGGTTAAATATGCAAATTCATATAATCAGGTCTCTGATCATCACCATTACAATCCTAATAATTCATCGCTGGATATCGACATCCCTCAATATTAAGACGTTAAGGAATTGGGGTTCACAGATTGGTTTTGCTACTTGAGTAGAAGTTGCTGCCCATCCCGTAGTTACTCCTAAAGTCTCCTCGTACGAAACTCGGGAAATATATAGTTGATCCTGTTTGTATAAAAAATAATATATAAAGCTCAAATTAAACATTTTGTTCTACAACTGTTTTTTTTTATTTTTAATTTATTTATGAATATTTAAAATTGAATTATGGTTCAATATAATAAGAGTGTTTTAACATTAAGCTCGATCATATGAAGAAGGAATCGATGACTTCTTTATAAGTAAAGCCATCGTGCCTCTTAAAAGTAAAGGAATCAAATACCTCTTTAAAATAGCAGCATGGTGCGGTTCATTGACAAGTGTCAGCGTAATTGTACAGAACAATATTTCTAATTTGGTGTAGAAAAATAATATTGTGTATGATAAAAAAAATATTTAGGGATAAATTACGAGTGGATAAATTTTTTACCCTGTACAAGGACACCGGTATTAATAGGAGCCTTATTTTATGCTTTGAATCATAACGATAACCTTGCGTATTGTACACAAATTCCACTACAATATTTCACGGGATAAATATGAAATTTGACGTCATTATATAAAAATGATTTAGTTAAGGTTTAATTGATTTTTTAGGGAATTATCAGTGTCTACAAATTAGTTATTTTATCGGTAAATTGTAATTATTTATGTTATACGACTATTTTTGTAATGTTTTCAAGCTAGGTGTAGAGAGGAGTCATGTTACGAGATGTGTTTGTCCTAATATGTTGTGATATTTTCACTTAGTTATGTGCGTATGTAACCACAGGAAAATATGTTTGCATTGCGTTTGAACTTAAGAATTTTTAAAATATTTTATTTTATTTTTATAAAAAATTATAGACACTGTCAATAAGTCCTTTCTTTGTTCATTTTTTATTCTTGTAATTTAATATAGTTATATACTTTTTGGTGACAATGTAGAATACAAAAAACAAGAATATAGTTCTTTTTTAAATAGGTTTTGAATTAAAAAATGTCTACAGATATTCGTGATAAAAAGTTTCAGTGTTTCTAAATTTCAATTCTGTTCTTTTGATGTCTTTTAAAAGCCATTTTTTATTGGAAGTATATACATTTATAAAGTCATGATGTCACTTTAAAAAAATTGTACCATTACCATACAATAGTTGTGATTTCTGGCCTATCTATTTTTTACGTCCATTATTTAATTAAAGGTCCTGGTTCTTAAAAATTATATTAAATAATAATACTCAACACTTATTTATTTTTTCTCTTGTTAATAGTATTTTCCAAAGGTTTTGTGCGACTTAATGGGATTATGTTATTAAAATGAAGAATCTTCACTAAAAGAAATAAACTTATTCGCAATAATGGCTTCTGAGATTATTAAGCAACATTTTCAGAAGCTTTAGTATAGTAAAGTAGTCCTGTAACAACTAACAAATAATATTTATTCCATAAAAAGGCTTATTCACCTTTCCACTTAAGGAATGTTCCTCGGTGAAATTATAACGTCATGTTTCATTTCATTCATCTACTAAATTCAAATTAAAAAAATTCAATGTTTTTATTATGTCAACGCACACGTGGTATATGTGCTCACGGTACGTTTGAGCATATTAATAAAAAAATTAAATGATTATATTCCGTTAAAATTAAGTATATTATATATATTTGTGTAAGCTTGTTTTAATTTAACATTTTTTTTATATTTTTTAACTATTCAGATGCAAATCAGTTAAGATAAATGAAGCTAGATTAGAACTATATTCTTTTCTGAACTTTGTAACATTCGTAATAGATTTACAAACACTCCACATTAGGTTTTATGGCATTGCGAGTTTAACTACAATAGATGTTAATGTTGTGAAACTTACATTGTTTATTTGCATTTGTTGGGCCACTGAACTAATTACTAAAATCTTAAATATATTATTATTTTGCTATTGAAAAGTTTAACACTAATAATCAATTATATAGTATATCAATGTGGGTAAGCCTTTTTATGGAATAAATATTATTTGTTAGTTGTTACAGGACTACTTTACTATACTAAAGCTTCTGAAAATGTTGCTTAATAATCTCAGAAGCCATTATTGCGAATAAGTTTATTTCTTTTAGTGAAGATTCTTCATTTTAATAACATAATCCCATTAAGTCGCACAAAACCTTTGGAAAATACTATTAACAAGAGAAAAAATAAATAAGTGTTGAGTATTATTATTTAATATAATTTTTAAGAACCAGGACCTTTAATTAAATAATGGACGTAAAAAATAGATAGGCCAGAAATCACAACTATTGTATGGTAATGGTACAATTTTTTTAAAGTGACATCATGACTTTATAAATGTATATACTTCCAATAAAAAATGGCTTTTAAAAGACATCAAAAGAACAGAATTGAAATTTAGAAACACTGAAACTTTTTATCACGAATATCTGTAGACATTTTTTAATTCAAAACCTATTTAAAAAAGAACTATATTCTTGTTTTTTGTATTCTACATTGTCACCAAAAAGTATATAACTATATTAAATTACAAGAATAAAAAATGAACAAAGAAAGGACTTATTGACAGTGTCTATAATTTTTTATAAAAATAAAATAAAATATTTTAAAAATTCTTAAGTTCAAACGCAATGCAAACATATTTTCCTGTGGTTACATACGCACATAACTAAGTGAAAATATCACAACATATTAGGACAAACACATCTCGTAACATGACTCCTCTCTACACCTAGCTTGAAAACATTACAAAAATAGTCGTATAACATAAATAATTACAATTTACCGATAAAATAACTAATTTGTAGACACTGATAATTCCCTAAAAAATCAATTAAACCTTAACTAAATCATTTTTATATAATGACGTCAAATTTCATATTTATCCCGTGAAATATTGTAGTGGAATTTGTGTACAATACGCAAGGTTATCGTTATGATTCAAAGCATAAAATAAGGCTCCTATTAATACCGGTGTCCTTGTACAGGGTAAAAAATGTATCCACTCGTAATTTATCCCTAAATATTTTTTTTATCATACACAATATTATTTTTCTACACCAAATTAGAAATATTGTTCTGTACAATTACGCTGACACTTGTCAATGAACCGCACCATGCTGCTATTTTAAAGAGGTATTTGATTCCTTTACTTTTAAGAGGCACGATGGCTTTACTTATAAAGAAGTCATCGATTCCTTCTTCATATGATCGAGCTTAATGTTAAAACACTCTTATTATATTGAACCATAATTCAATTTTAAATATTCATAAATAAATTAAAAATAAAAAAAAACAGTTGTAGAACAAAATGTTTAATTTGAGCTTTATATATTATTTTTTATACAAACAGGATCAACTATATATTTCCCGAGTTTCGTACGAGGAGACTTTAGGAGTAACTACGGGATGGGCAGCAACTTCTACTCAAGTAGCAAAACCAATCTGTGAACCCCAATTCCTTAACGTCTTAATATTGAGGGATGTCGATATCCAGCGATGAATTATTAGGATTGTAATGGTGATGATCAGAGACCTGATTATATGAATTTGCATATTTAACCCATTCTTATCGGTTGCAACCCATTTTATACAAGATCTTGTGATGATGCATGTTTTCAGTATATTTAGATAGAATAACTTCCGTCAGGGTAGTTAATGAATGAAATCTTATGTTATTGCCAAACATATTAACAGATTAGACAGAAACAATCCTTTATAAAACATACGATCAATATAGTCTTAACGGAAAATGCAACCAGTATTGTAAGTTCGGACCACAAACAATTTTTCTTTTTTGTAATTGACATTTTAATTTCAATATTGTGACTGCATGTATCCAAACATTAAAAAAGAAATTAGAATTCAGTCTCTAAAAAAACGATTTGACAGGCCAAGTGTTTCTGCCGTTCTTTTTCTTCTACATCCTTGTCAATGGACGAAGAAATAATTTAATTTTCAGATACCGTTTAATTGTAGAGTAGATGGCATTCCAATAGGCCTACAAGTTCAGAATAGTTGTAAAAAATACTTCTATCTTGGTTAAGAGTTCCAGTATTTAAATCCTGGATACCAATGGGCAATTTATACTTAGAAAAGCATCCAGAAAAAAAAAGAAAAAATAAATAGGCTACAATATATTCCACGAGCGAGCGCAAGTTAATGAAAGATTTGATGATTTTTATTTGACCGACTAGATAAAGAAATTGAAGACGTCAGCTCTGAAAACATTTATATATGGATGAGAGCGATTTCCATGATGATCCACCCCGCCAAAGTGTTTTTATTTAGACGGTCCACTAGCAACCACCACTTGTAAAAAAGTATATCTTATTTTACCATTGCATTTGGCAACATTATTGGAGATCATTTCTTATTTTTAAAGGAATGCAATGTTGGTCTGACTGGCTTGTTCAAAGGGTTTGATTGTATTAGATAAGTGCAGACATTTTCGAAAAGTGAAATCTTGTGCCAATGGCCAAATAGAAGGTAACAAAAATCCCATATGCGACAATTTAATTGTGTGATGTTCATTTACATTATGTACATTAAATAACCAAGATAACAGTAATTCAGATGAAAAGACAATAATGAATAACCTTTCCGCAACGTAACACCTGTCTCCATTAATATAATGAATATGGATATAAAATAATAAATATGGATTTTTGTAACGAATAACCTTAACTGCAAAAAAATAGCCTACTTAATACAAAATATAAAGTAAAAAGCTCTTCACTAGTGCACATGGTAAGACGATCATGTAGTGCATTATTTATTGCATACCGAAAAGTCCCAATGTAATATTAAAATTGGGGCATCCTTGCTATGTAATATACATATCATTCTTAAATAAATCTAAAATATCAGCAAACTACAAAATATTTAAAAACAATAATGTTTAGTTGATAATATTGACTTACATGCATTTTAACTGTATAAATCCTGAAAAATAACCTAATATTCAAAACAATCAAGTAGAATCGATTCCAAAAGGAGAAAATATGAATGCTATCATCCCACATGCTATACTGTATAGCATAAAGCTCATTTCCATAAAACAAATAAATGAATTGCGGTTTCTTATTAAAATGTTTTGACTTCCTACATCATCAGTTTATGACAGTTCGTCGATTGTTACAGACCTCTCTGCGCACTAATACTAATTACTCGTACAAAGTGCATAAATTTACTAATTTGGTTTTTAATAGAACGGAGTTTGAAAATAATCATATACAAATCTGTATAAAACTAATGTAAATTAGATTAATGAAACCAACAGGTCAAGTAATAAACATACTGCTTTTAAGTTTGGATAGTAAAATGCGATAGTTATTCTGTTTCTGTAAACCTTAATAGTACTACATATAGTACATATACTGTAGACTGACGATATATAAGCGGTATTCATATTTTATAACCAATTTCTCTTACGACGATTTAATTACGTATTTTTATTTGTAGGAAATATTTTGGAGACATCAGAATTATTTGAAGTTTCTACAATATCATCTACATCACTACTATTCTTATAGCTTTCGTTAAATTCTTCAATAACCTCAGATTTACGTCTTTTCTTACAATCTGCAATAGAATTTACATCTTCTATCTTTAATTTTAACGAAATTGCATCCGTCTCTTCTTTATTACCTTCATTACAGTCAATATTACCATTGAATTCTTTCTCATTTTTCTCAGTATCTGGTGAATAGCCTTCACCTTGTTTACTGGATTTATGGACATCTGGTTCCTGTTTATTTTTTTCAATATCTCCATTACCTTTAGAGTTATCAACAACGTTTTCATCGTTTAAAGTACTGTTTGGTGGAATTTCACCAATATCTGCATTTAAATCATCAGAATCCATAAGAGGATCGTTTTCTATATTTGAAGTATTTTTATCCACTGATTTGTCTGAACTGTTGTTGTGTTCACTAGTCATTCCCGTCAAATCCACTTCTGGATTTTCATGTATATTCGATTCTACAGAGTTTTCGTCTATGAAAATTGGATCATCATTATCATCCATATCAGGCAATATTTCCACGTCATCATCATCTTCACTAGTATTACTTGTACCAGCTTTTTTTGCGATATATTGTTTCATTTCTTTATTAATATTTTGTCTTATTTCGTTAAATCTCGATACTGATGTATTTAATAAACGGTCTAATGATTTATGTAGATTTCGCATTTCACTGACGGATCTAGTACGTAAATACATTGTAGTGGCTTCTTTCTTAAGCTTATGTAACCTAGATAAGGAATATTCTAAGGCATCAACTGCATCAATAAGATTGTATCTGTACCATTCGATTGGGACATTTAAATCGCAATCTCGAGTCGACGTATCAGTTCCTCTTGTAACTTTAGACATTTTTGACGTACTGCGTTTTATGGTAGAAGAACGAGTAATTCTTCCATAAGATTTCAAGGGTGGCGGCGTTGAACTTGCAAGTGACGAAACTGCACTAAGTTTCGCCGCAAATGTTGCACCCTTTGGCACTGACGCTTTTCCTTGAGTACTTTCCGTAACAGCAACAATAGTCGCAGAATATCCACCAGGCATTGCAGGATTAGCATTTATAGCAAATATACGCCCATCGGGAAGTCGATACATTTTATTAGATGATAACGTTTGAGGATCTACGCGGAATTTCAATCCACCTGTGGCTGCATTTACGGTAACATCATTCTCAGTCATCTGAACAATATTATCAGATGTCAGATCTGGTAATGTTCCTGTACGTGACATAATAGGCGGTATTGAAGACATTTTAGGGACTGGAACAGGCGTAATGCATTGGACATCATCGTCTACATTATCTTCTGTCACCTGTTAAAATAATTTTTAAAGTTCAAATCCTTCAAACAAAAATGGCCATAAAATAATAATAACATTTTGGAATTTACCTCGCACAAAGGTTCTAAGGGAAAGTCGGGTGTGCAAACCACATCATCATCTTGAGGATTGCTGTTAGACATCGCTGCTACTGCCGACATATCCAAACCCTTCGAAAATGAAGGTATACAGTTAAATTATTTTAACCATATAAACCTGGATATTACTATGAATTTAAACTAGATAGGTATAACTATTGTATCCATGGCATCCCCCATACTATGTGCTCCAGAATTGGCTTTAGTTCTATCGTACCGTTTCCAACATTCCTTCACTTAGTTGATTTTATGAAAGACAGCTAATCTCAAAAAAGATAACCACATAGATCTAGGTAACTATTAGCCTATAGCCATCAATACATACATAGTCATCGTCACGTCTATTTCCCGTAGGGATAGGCAGAGGCCAAAGATGTCCATGTGCTACAGTTTCGGCACACTTTCCTTCCTTCCTCCTCACTCATCACTCTCCTCATGCAATCCCGTCGGTTAAGGGTATGTTTGATCTAGCCTTTCCTAAAAACTTCGACAACTTGGTCAAGGTATGTTTTCGTTGGTCTTCCCCTACCGTTGCTCTCAATTCCACCGTATTCAATCTGCTTCTTGACTTTTCTAACAAACTCAACTTTCACTACCGTAGATCAGAGCCGAAACAAGCACTCTCCGATGAACTGAAAGTAGAGCCGTTTTTGACACAATCTACTTTTCATTGAGTGCAAGGCTCCATTAACCTGATTACCAACTTTCGCATTTCAATGTCACCTTTGCATTTTCCATGACTTGTAAACAAGTTATTGTTTACAAGTCATGGAAAATGCGTGGAAAATGCAAAGTTAAGCAAGTGAATGTGTTTTTATATTTGGGGTTACCCAAATATAAAAACACATTCACTTGCTTAACTTTTTTTCCTACAATCAGCACCTCACACTGCGTCGTAGTGCTCCCTTTCAAAAACCATCACTTTCGTCTTACTAATATTCATCTTCATTCCTATCCTTTCTTAATCTCCATGCATTATATTCATCATCTCCTGCAACTCTCTTGCCGACGAAGTCAGCAATACCTGGTAGTCAGCATTCAAGAGGCATTTGGTAAGTAAACATCATTTCCTTCAAACAAACAATAGCACGGGAGATGCCATATACTCCGGTCATGCTAACATTTCTTAGGCACTCGTCGAAGAGTGTCCAAATAAATTTGTGTTTGATTTCATTAGATCCGTTTTGGAGTCAGCAGAATTTAGTACTAAATTTTACCTCAAAATTTTTGATTTTTTATTTGCGAATTTTCGAAAACATTCCATGTGCAAGGTCATGGACATACATACCTTTGGCGTCGATATATCGAGTGACATCCAATGATCTGGAGGATAATTCTAAGCATAAAGCTAAAAGGTAGTAGAGCTAAAAGGCTGGATACCGAAAATTTAGCTGCATATTGAATATTGTTCTCATCTCTGGGCCAAAGCACCAGCTTCTCTCTATTGGCGGCTCAATATTAAAGGATCAACTTCGAGAGGTCGAAACGTCAAATATAAAGGACAAAACGCGACTGGAGACGCCAATAGACATTTCTAGGAAAAGGTTGGCGAAGCTGAATCTGATAGTTTACATTACATAACAACCTACAGTAATTACACTGGGCAGGTAGATTGGTTCATTCTCATGCAATTGCACGAATCTACTAGACTCAGTGTCAGATTAACCATTAAATGACATCATGATGGCAGTGTAAATATCATAAAAATCTAAACATTTTAAATATTTATTCAACCAAACTATTACCTGTGTAAGATTATCCAAAGAAAGGTTTATGTTATCATTTGCAACCATACTAGTATATGATTGAGTATTGTTATAACCATTGTATGGGGTTGGCATAACAGCAATTGGTAGACCCTTTGGTCTGATACGTTGAAATGTAATAGGGTTTTGTTTTCTGTCATTATTAAATCTCACGGGATTTATCATAGGTGGACCTGTAATCTAAAAAAAAAGGACAATTAAATACTTTAAAGTTTGTAATTTTTTTGTTTTTATTTTCATATTCTTACCCGTATTTTCTTTGGAGATGATGAAATGCTGATAGGATTAATAACACTAGAGCCTTGGGTTATTGCTATTGGATTCTTTATAAAAAATTTTTGCTTAGGGCTTAAAGGTCTTTTTTGAGCTTTTTTTTCTTGCTTATCATCAGGAACTATTGAAGCAAACTTCTTTACCTGTAATATTATTAAAAATGTATTGATAATAATTATATATATTATATAAAAACACATTAGGCTAAGAAAGTTAAAATATATAATTTAGTTTCCTAGTTTTGAAATAATTCTTATAACTACTTCTACAAAATCAGTAACTTCCTTGTTACTTATTAATATTTAATTATTTTTAAATGACTACTGTATTTAAGAAGGCCTTTAATTGACAACTACTTCACCAGAAAAATACTATAGTTGAGCCAAGTACAAATAAAGATAGTAATTAGTATTATAAATAGCCATGGGACATTTAAAAAATACATTTTGTTGTGTATTATTAACAGTTCACTGTTCAGGGTTTGCATGGGAGAAATGGCTGATCCTATTTTACTCTTTTGCAGCAACAGCCAAATACTGGCCTAAGCACCTGGGCACACTGGGGGTGTAGGAAGTATATCTCAAGAGAGCTGCTGCAATTCTTCAAGGAGTGGGCTGGAATAGGAACTTTCCTTCCAGCAATAACACTAAATAGGAACAAGTTGTGAAAACTAATCCTATCTACCATACCATATATTTAGCTCACTAGATTAATTCAACGATTCAATGGTTCAATATAATAAAAAAAATCAATGATTAATTTGATGTTAAGTGATTACAAGAAAAACTTATGGAACTAGCAGATATCTATGGGCCATGTTGATTTATTTATTTATAGGCACACAACTACATCATAAGTATGTAAACGCAAAGAGGGTTTTTCACCAGTATTCATTCTGATAATAGTGGGTGTGGCGATGGGAATCGAACTCAATTATATACTCACTGACAAAGGATTATAATTACTACAGTACACTTCACTTCACTTTAGATATAAAGCACTTTATACACAAATCACTTAATTAAATCGAAAACTAAGCGGTTCGTCGCAGACACGGTGCGCTGGTGGCACCTCTATTCGAACTGAATCCCGAATGTGGCCGCCCCAGGTCCATATATACGACGCTCCGCTAAAGGGGCGCACAAAGACCACCCACTTTATGTTCTTGACACAGACAACGCATGCTTTGTCTATGACTAAAATAACGCACGCTTTGTCTATGACTAAAATGACTCATTCTTTGTCATTGACAAAGATAAATCACTCTCGGCGCTGAAGCGCCGTCAAGTATTATTAACATATTTGACTAACATTTATTGACATTATTGCAGTTTACTAATAAAGCACTCTTCTTGATTTTGTGTAACCATGTTTATTAAAAAAATACTAATCTAACGATTTTGTAATACAACTCCTAAACATAAATACATTCCTTTATTGAATACTTCTAGGTCTTGGCAACTCTGATATTATACATTATACCACCTGCACATACATAGTGTTTGAATTATAATGACATGTTATTTTTTTCTTATAATTTGTTTCCTATCCCATCCTATCCAAGAGCAACAATCTCCATATAAAATTTTTTTAAAATCTTAATTTTTTTTATTAAATATCAATATTTCTCCAAATACATTTAAATTAATACAGATACAAGTCTGCCTAGAAATTACACAATTGATCTTAAGTCCCCAGGTCATTTACATCTTCTCTGCATAATGTTACAGCACAAATAATATATTTAAAATGTTTGCTTTACAAAGCAGATTTAGTTCACTAAAACATTTTTTGGTTACCTGAATAGCAGGTGAAATTTTTGAAATAATTGATGCAGTAGATTTTTTTGCCTGGATTGCTGCTTCTGGTTCTTTTTTTCACAACTTCTGGTTCTTTTTTTTCACAACTTCTGGTTTATCTTTTCTTCTTACTTTTATTTTATTTTTACAACACTCAGAGTGATCTAATGCACTATCTTTTCTATATGATTCTTTTAATTCAGCATCTTCAGTAGCATATGTAATTCTGAATAAAAAAATATGTATTTAAGAAAAATTTATGCTTGATATCATGATATATTTTTTATATCTACATTAAATAAATATATTACTTGTTCTTTTGGTCACAGTAGCGCAACAATGCCCAACAAATTGCACGAAGATCCCACAAACATTTGGGATTACATTTAAAACATTTCCAATCATCAGTATTTTCAATTTCTTTGATTTTAGGGGCACCTAAATTTCTCTTGATACATCTCTAAAATTAAATAATAAATATTAAATTATGTTATATAAAAATGTTACAAAGTAAGTAAAACAATTACCGCACAAAACACATGAGGACAATCAGAGCAGCAATAAACTTGACCACCTTGGCCACACCATCGGCAATACAGCTCAGAACCATCATCACCCTTTTCAAATTCTCCACTATTGTAAAAAGTATGACATGTGTAACATACTAGCGTTCTGAGCATAGGATGTGAACGCATTCGTGTTTCGTTACGTGCTGAACATCCCAAATGACGATCGCAAGCAGTACAGTGCAAACGCTCATATTTTATAGTATTCAGATCTGAAAATTTGCAAAGCATACATTTAATTTCCACTCAAGACCTGGATCAAAAAATAATATTGGACTTAAGACATTGAGTTACTATGAGTGTTACCAAGTTAAATGACATCAGATAATTAGTGCCAAATATTTTATAAATTACTCAGGCTTTATTAATATTTATTTCTCTATAAGTTTATTACAACATAAATGTCACACGAAAATTTAACTTCTAAATATGACCATGGGTCGACAAATAACAAAAGGCTATTTACTTTTTTCCTGAAAATATTGCAGTGATATACAAACAATGAAACCTAATAAAATGGTTTTAAAAGATGTACGGTTCATAATATTAAAAAAACGAATGTGGGCAAATACTTTTGGGTAGTACTGTATGTACAATTTAAAAAAAGGCCTATCACTCAAATTAATATATACTGAAATTAATATATATAGTAAAAATGTTGTTTTTCTTTTAATTAAACAAATGAATCATTTATTTTAAAAGTGGTATTAGCCATTTACCACTTAAAATTATGAATACACATTTGTTTAGTTGAACAATTCAGGTAATATTACAAAATAGGCTTAGACTACTTTTTAAAATAAATGGTTCATTTCGTTATTGACAAAAACTAGGAAAACATATGTACCTTTAAATTTTTGCTTATAATATTCCCTTTCTTCTTCTGAAATATCATCATCAAACTCCAACTCTGTAGGAACTAAAATTCCGCTTATAAGGATTTAATAGAAAGTTTATATAGTTTGTACTATTTGTTTTTATTATAATAGAAATTTTGAGTGGAATGAAATTTACAGTTTGATTTACAGTAAAATATATAGATATCACAAAAAACAAACGTTAGATAATTTCAGTCTATATTATTTTTATAATACAATAATAGTACAGAAACTACACGATATTACTAAATAAATTATATTAATATCAAACTTGGGATATTGGATCACAATATATATTACTATTTTAACAATTTCTTGCAAAAATTGAAAACATACCAGGGAAGGGCGGGAATTTAACATCGTCAGCAAATTGACCCGGCTTCTCAGATTCAGAAGTCTCACTGTTGGTAGTTTCACTCATATTGGAATTCACTGTTAGACAACAATCCACCAACTTACACGATATTTATGTGCCAAACTAAATTAAAATACTATAATATTGTTACGAATCAATAAGGAAAAAAGAATATCTATAAATCACTAACTCGCCGTAATTCGGCCATTTTGACATATTTCTTCTGTAATACTCAAGGTGCTTTCACAGATCAAAACGTTAAATCTCGCAGAATGCTATCACTCATCGATGTTAATCTCCTATAATAGGTTCATGAGATATTACTATTGTTAAATTTATTAAAAACAAACAAAATTTTCTGCAGAAAGGTAAGTTTGTAGGTAATCGCATATTACTTTTTAAGTTAATCTGCAAAACATAAAACCGAATTAAAACAATGCCATTTTTTATTTTCTCGCGCCATGTGTATTTTAATTATATTTTCAATCAAAATATAATTGTACAGTAAAAGAACAAGATGCTTATAATATTTTTTTTGTTTCTGAAATCATAAATCATTTTTTTTGTTATCCCACAAGTAGTAGTATGTCATGTAATATTTAGGATATTTTTGTTTTAAATAATACTTTACATTGCTTTTAATTTTTTAGAGAACGATTATAAATAATACTAAGGAAAAACTGTGATAAAATACGCAAAGCGTGACTTCAGTAGTGAAATTGAAGTAACAAAATATTTTTTAAGTTTGTTTTTAAATAAAAACATTGTAAAACGAAATAAATAAAAGTATATCATAAATTGTGCATTTTATATTTGTGTATAAAAAGTTAAATATTAATTATCTTGAAAATGATTTGTTTCGGTGGTTGCCATATACAATATGATTTGCAGTTTGCACATACATACAACGGTCTTATACACAGGTCTTGCAACAACAGTAGTCGACTTTATGGCTGCGCTATTCTTTTCGCTGCGCTATGCTTAACTTGCTTACAAATTTAAAAATCTATGACTTACAGTTTGGCTTCACAGATTCATAATCTTCGGGTTTAAAATGTTTTTTGCATACACGTGCATGGTCTGGTGGAATATTATCGCTCTGCCTATTGCTTTTAACCATTTATTTCTCCGTTCCATATCTTTCGAAAATTTATGACCTCCTTTCGTTGCATCGCAAAACGGTACTGCACAATTTTGAGGCATATATGATAACAAATAGTAATCAAAAAGTATTATTACTTTTGAACGTATTAGTATTATTATTTAAGGCTTTGACAACAAAATCTACAGCCAAAAGAACTTACTATACTTAAATTTAGATTAAAATTTTAGGACACTTTTATTATACAAAGTAACAGTACGATAGTTATTCAGACCTATCGTATATATTAATGTCCAATGTTTCAGAAATAGGGCAGTCCCGTGCGCATTGTACAGAATATTGGCAAAGAACAAAAATATTTACTATGTTTTATATAGGTGAGAATTGACACTTCATACAAAAGAAATTATTTAGTTACCTCTGCTATTGAAAGAGTTTCACAGCACACGTTTAAGTACTGATTGAGTATTAATCAATCGGTAGGTAATCAATCAAACTAAGAATAAAATCGATAATTACTTCAGTCTAATGAGGTTGCGTTTTACGAATTCTTATTTCAAGAATATCTTTCTATCCATGAGTAAATCGCTATACTGCCAAAACGCATGAAGTAAATAAATTATACGAAAGCACTTGAGTGGAACCCGACTTAACGGCAACGGCAACGGGTGAATTTGTTATAATAGTTTTTATGATATTTTCAAAAAGTTTAACGTATAATGAAGTTGTTAAGAACCAGAATCGAATTAATGTGACAACCAAAAAGAAAAGGAAATAATTATTTTGCAAATTATGGTGATCGTGACTTCCTTATTCTTATAAGATTTTTAAAAGAAAGATTATTTTTTTAATTAATATATATATATATATATATATATATATATATATATATATATATATATATATATATATATATATATATATATATATATATATATATATATATATATATATATGTAAACGATTTGTAAGTGAGAAATACTGTTTGTAAAAAATAAATAATGACGTTGATACACATATTTTTTAGTTTTATTTATCACTACAAACTATTATATGATAGATTATATTAGGTCTTATAATAGGACATGACATGTAAATGATATGATTTGTTTTTAATTTAATAGTTTTTCTGTATCTCCAATAAATCATTAATATATATTTAATAATACATAATAATTTTAATAAAATCAAGATTTGTATCCAAGCAATCATTCTAAAAATACACACTTTGTTATCTGTGATATTTAAGTGAGATCATATGTCACGCGATATTTTATTTAATACAGTGTAATTTATACATATTAATATACACTAAATTAACGAGGGGATGTGAATGTCGCTTCTTTACGTAGTAGAAGTTAATATTCTTTGGTTAGGTTAGCTTTGTATGTACATAAGTGCGACAGAGAGATAAGTGTTTAAGTAAGACAGATTTAGCCGCCATAAGAATTAGCGCACGTTTCATATACAAACAACGATTTTCAAATTTCAGCTGTGCCAGCAGCTGTCAGACAGACTTGGGCTGCCGGCGGTCCGGTTAGTGTGAATTGTGAAAGTGATTAAGCGAATATATATATATAGTATTAACAGCATTAAATGTAATAATGTTTATGTGAAATATTTATTTTCCTTGTTTTAATACTAATTATAATTAATGTTTCTTCTTTTAATGTAAGAACAACGTTTTAATGTGCTATGTTAATAGTGTACACAGTGAAGTGGGAATTGTTTTGCTAATTTTGACAAGAATTAATATTACAAATTTTTTGAGTATTTTTTATTTATTTCGACATTTGATATTTGACTTTATAATAATTAATTATAATGACAGTAACATATACTGGAGAAGTAGCAACTTGTCGTGGTTTTGGAACATTTTTAAAAGTTTTGTACAGGTGAGCGTGATTATTTTAATACTATTTGTTTATCTATATTTTTAAATTTATATTATTTTCGAGTATAGTATGATTTTAATGGCAGTAGTATTTGGCATACCAATGAAGTAGAATTTTGTTATTAAATCAAACTCGTATTAAGTTTTTGGATCGTCAATTTTTAAATTGTTTCAATTCAATTTTTATCATAGTGGTATTTGGCTGTTCTTTACTGGACGTAAGAGAAGGCTCTTGTCAAGCTTGGGGATTTGTCTTAGTCGCAAAGACTCGTCGTATTCTCGGTTCAGAGAGTGGCTATTGGTTTTTAGATTTTATATTTAAAATAATGTACTCTTTATTTAACCATTAGAGATCGTTAGTACGCATCGCTAATTTTAAGTGATAGTGATAATAGTGACGATAACAATTATTTTGCTGATACGATGATGTTTGAAATGGGCATCACAAGGAGGACAAAGGTAAATTAAAAAAGATTTCTTACATTTCATATACCTTGCATCCCCCATTACATATGTAAAGATATTTAAATTTCCGATTTCATAATTAAAGTTGCAATTTATGTAATACAATGTCGTGATGATGAGTTGTGGTTTGCAGTTTCTTGTCAAAGCTTGCTGAGTAAACATCGTCATGAATTAACTGCAATGTTAGGAAAAGCTCGAACAGTGCGATGAATTTGTAAAATATTTTATCAAAAAATTTCTATATAATTAATAATAGGGATAATGAATAATAGGAATTGAAAAAGGCTGTATTGTGCTCCCTTCCTTTAATTAAATTATTTCAATACGACTAATTTTAATAAGTGCACATAATTTTTATTTATTTCATGAAAAAATAAAGGTAGTGTTAGATATTTGATATTTCATTAATTTCTACACTCCATTGTATTAACGATGGTATAATTAAAAATTTACATTTTTCATAATTGTTTTTCTACCAATATGGATGCGTCGGTCACCGGTGACCCCCGTGGCATTCAACATGTTTAGCATTGTCGTTCACAGAACATCAATTTAAGGAGCAAAACAGTTTATATTAGTCTAAATGGTAAACGAAAAACGGTCGTCAGATAAAACGTACTAATATGACAACCGATCGATTGTCTCCTGTAGAGTACTATAAATAAGAATGAATCGTGTTGAGGCGGAACTCGTATCGTATATATACATAATTTAAAAGTTGTGTTGTTTCTTGTGCTAGTGGTAAGTGGTAAGTCGGCAAACAAAATGTCTCAACATTTTGTTTAACGACTGTTTTTGGCTATTTCCTTCTTTTACTTCTCTCTTATCCTCCTATTACTGGTAAAGTGGTTCTGTCGGGCTAGTAGTAGAGTAGGAGCGGTTGTCCCTTACGAAGACGCGCGTGTAGAATAGCGGACGCCTTTACTTTCTATTATTCATATCTTACTTATGGGTAGGTAACGCATTACCAAATTCCTGGTATGGCAGGTTTCCATGGGAGGCATAATTACTTACCATCAATTGATACGCAAAAATTTAGGCACCTATTTTGAAATGTTTTGGAATAACTATAACATTCTCTTTCTTCTCTGAGTGTTGTTTCTTATTGTAGGACTGTACAACCGTACAGAAGTAACAGAAAAAAAAGGTATTTGGGTATCATACTGTCGTAAATTCAAATGCAAATAATGTATTTGAATTTATGATAGTATTCAATATCAGCCCGCGGCAGTCCACTGTTGGACATAGGCCTCACTCAAGGCGCGCCACCTAGCTCAATTTTCGGCTCCATCTAGCAGAGGGGCGCCTACACTACATTTGCCGAGTCGCGGTTTCCACTCCAGTACTCGTCTATTCCAACGATTGTCGGTTCTCAGATTGCTAACTTGAATAGCTATGTCAGTGACTCTGGTTCTCCGGCGAATTTCTTCATTTCGAATTCTATGCACCAGAGATACTCCGAGCATAGCCCTCTTTATAGGCCTCTAAGCGACTTTGAGCTTGTGAAGGATACGGACCGTCAGTGTCCGCGTTTCGACAACATAAGAAAGTACAGGCAGGACGCACTGGTTGAAGACACGACAGTTTCATACAATGAAAATTTAATTATTTAAAAATTATGAAAAATATTTTATTAATAGGTAGGTAGTATGGCAAATATGGTATGGAAGTAAACATATCTTTTAATTATGAAAATAAAATATGTTTTGTGTTATACACAAAAGTTAATAAGTTAACTAAGATTAGTTTGATATAATAAGTACACGCATACAAAGAAGATTATCGTTTATGTCGTTTTATACCAACGCTTACTTTCGAGAAACAGCTCTTAAATTATTATACTAAAACATTTAATTAAATAATCATGAATATTTAAACAGAAATATCACCTAAAACGATACGATTAGTATGTATTTTGTATTTGAAGAAATTATAAGTAAAACCTATATCTAACTAGGTATGATTTTGGAATTAAATAAATCCGAACCAAGATCTCAACTATACGTCATCAATTTAACGTTTCATTATGATGATAATTATAACTATTCCAGTCCTTTCCAAAGTAAAAAGTTGCATAATTAAAACAATCATATATATTAAAATCAAAATAATTTTAAATCTTTGCTAAAAACTTTTATACAGAATATTGAATTCATAGTACAAGTAAGCCTCGGCTGTGACCATACGCTCGTATTGCATCAATTTTGTGTAATGCATGTTAATAGGTTTCACGATTTAGAGCAAGTGGTTACTTCATCGTCGTGTTGAATCGTAGCATAAAGAAAATTAGCGTACAAAAATAAAAAAAAAAGAAAACCGACTACATATTATATATACGTATGATAATTACATAAAAAAATAAAATGTCAACGTTTAATAAATAGTGATATTTATTAAACGTAGACGTAGAATGCTTTTCACTAATGTTACTTCTTTACAAATGAATGAATCGCTAGAAAACAATGGATTTATAAGTGGTACAACATTATGTTTATGCTTTATTTTATTTATCTAACAAAGTCGTCGACTCGGAGAACTATCCGTGTTAGCAAACTAAAGTCGCTATTTTTGTCAGAGAACTGACAACCTCTAGTGTAGATGACAGAAACTGGATGCATGAAACCGAAGATCGGGCTAGGTGGCGACTATGTCCAGCATTGGACTGCCACAGGGTGCAACTGATGATGACTATACAATATTTTATTTAAAAAAGCAGTGATTTTATATAGTAGCATTGAATTTTATAAAGTAGCAAAATTTCAATTAATCATTATACCTGTGGTGCCATTTGAATTTAGATATGTCTTTCTGAAAGGTCACGACGTTATTTAAGATCAACGGTTCATTTCTTACCCGATGACTACTATTTCTAAAACCACAAGATTTACGAAATGATTCACAATAGTTGTGATAGAAAAGTAACATCTGGCACCAACATAGCACCTCGCTCCGACTTATCACACGTGTAAACCCGAATCGAAAATTATAATATTATGTAGGTACATAAGAATCTGGGTAACTATTCGTTATCTATTATATAACTATATAATATATACTTTATTTTTATTAAATCTGTTTTAGCGATTCACTAACCTTGAAGGAAAACGTTGAAAATTGTTTATGTGTTGCAAACTTAATAAATAACAGAAAAATTAAGTATCACCTCACAGTGTTAGTACCTACTCAAGGTTCTTTCCATAGTTTTTGCTTATAGAACCTTTTTTCCGTTAATGAACGCGTGTGTAGTTATAATAATAATTGGTTTTCAATATTTACTGTCTATTGTATTATATTAATAACTCTATATGTCAATAAATCAAGATTTGTAGTACGTGAGTTGTGATGCGGTTTCTTTACATTTATTTTTTTCGGAATTTGGCTTAGGTATAGACCGATCTTTGACTACATGCATCCGTTTTCTGATAGTCTTCCTGTGTAGATAGCCGCACCATTTAGCTGGATTTATAATTGGTACAACATTATGTTTATGTTTTATTTTATTTATCTAACAAAGTCGTCGACTCGGAGAACTATCCGTGTTAGCAAACTAAAGTCGCTATGTTTGTCAGAGAACTGACAACCTCTAGTGTAGATGACAGAAACTGGATGCATGAAACCGAAGATCGGGCTAGGTGGCGACTATGTCCAGCATTGGACTGCCACAGGGTGCAACTAATGATGTCTATACAATATTTTATTTAAAAAAGCAGTGATTTTATATAGTAGCATTGAATTTTATAAAGTAGCAAAATATCAATTAATCATTATACCTGTGGTGCCATTTAAATTTAGATATGTCTTTCTGAAAGGTCACGACGTTATTTAAGATCAAAGGTACATTTCTTACCCGATGACTACTATTTCTAAAACCACAAGATTTACGAAATGATTCACAATAGTTGTGATAGAAAAGTAACATCTGGCACCAACATAGCACCTCGCTCCGACTTATCACACGTGTAAACATGTATCGAAAATTATAATATTATGTAGGTACATAAGATTCTGGGTAACTATTCGTTATCTATTATATAACTATATAATATATATTTTATTTTTATCAAATCTGTTTCAGCGATTCACTAACCTTGAAGGAAAGCGTTGAAAATTGTTTATGTTTTGCAAACTTAATAAATAACAGAAAAATTAATTATCACCTCACAGTGTTAGTACCTACTCTAGGTTCTTTCCATAGTTTTTGTTTATAGAACCTTTTTTCCGTTAATGAACGCGTGTGTAGTTATATCCATAGCAAAGACGCACAAACCAGACTTTGTTGAGTGTTCGTATAACGTGTCATTGACACTTAATAACCGTGGTCTGAATTTTATGTTTTTCACTCATCGTGTTATTTATTCTCACAAGTATTTTTAACTAATCAAGATTCTTGTTTTATATTAGCGTTTTTTACTAACATTACAATTTTTATGCGTTTTTGCCCTTGCCATTGGTTATCAGTGGAAGAACAATAGCTATATAATTATTTCTTATCAAATGTTCGTTAAGGTTATTAAAGTGATAATATCATAATAATGACATTTGAAAATTATCATCGTCTCTTGCCACGATTGAAGAAGTCATTTTATTGTAATATTGTATTGTGCTAAACGTGTTTTATCACAAACTTTACATTTGACAATTAATATCTTAATAATTAATCTTATAATTTATTTAATGATTCTATATCGCCTAACTCGTTAAAACGTTTTAAACAATATCTGCTTGTTTCAAAATGTCTTACGTACGGGTCGATTATTTTTTTCCTCTTCCAGAGATTGTTTTTGTTTAAGACCCTTTACAACTCTTCTGTTATCCTTTTTGTATACTTATTTCATCAATTCTCTTCTTTTCTATTGTAAGAACCCAAGCGTCCGTTTGTTGTCACATACAGATAGAGTCGCTTGTTTACCACCAAGTCCCATTAAAATTCAATGAAATTGTGTTGCGGTATGCATAAAGGTCGTGTTTCAACGTTCTAGTGCGGGAAATACAACTCTATAAAAAGACACGTGTAGGTACATGAACCCACCGGCGAGCCCGAGGATGTCATTTCATGGCTTATACGATCTCCTATCTACCTTTATGTATTCGAATAGTTTTTAACCGACCAATCCTGCCACTCTGATAAGTATCCAAGTAGAGTCGTGTGGTGGGCTTTATAATCAAGAACGTCAATCCTCGCAAAATATAAACAATTAATAGAAAAGCGTATGTTATTCAGACAAATGTTCACCTCCACTTTGTTGATTCTTTCTGAATCATATGTTTACAAAACGAGTAACAAGTTCGCTGCCAAACCGAAGATATCTGATTTACTTGATCTAATTTTTTAAAGATAATTCTGATTCACGCAATTGCTTTAACACCGTCAAGGCTTTGGTATATTAATTCTAATATGGCTATCGCAATTAGTATTCAAAGAACGAAGCCGGAAATCTATTCCGGAAATTTCAGTGTTAAATATTTGCTTGTGAATCATTTGATTTGAACATAACTTATACAATTATATCAAGTCAAAGTCAAACTTATTTTCCTATATTCCCAAAAATTCAATTAGAAAAATAATCCAAATTTTTGTCGACAAATGGCCATTACCAAATTTGTATCTACTTCATCACTGTTACGAATATCCAAAAAAATGGTCGTAAAACATACGGACACTAATAGCAAAACGCAAAACACACAACACCACTTTTCAGAAAGGTTATACTACACGTGTTTCGTTTCAACGCAAGACATCGTTAGGTAGGTATATTAGACTCGACAAAAGCCAACTGCTGACTTTCTCATGTCATGATGAACAGTTTTTCGGTAACAATTTAAACTAATATTAGCAAATACAAGTTTTGATTTTATATCTGAATAATGAATTACTGCAAATTACTCCATTAATGATCATAAATAAATAAAAAGTGAATGCATATACATACATATTTTTGTCATCTTATAAATACATTATCACTTTGTATAACTCTTCTAATGCTTACGTTGTTACCTGATTCTCTACTATGTAATATTCATGATAAAGTTGATTTTACCAAAACGAAGATTATAACGGATGACAGTGGTTGACAGTATACGACATAAAGAACGTAAAATATGTAGATCATGCTTTTTAAATTTGTATATAAAATATGTTATTACAGATATGTCGTATCATTTTTCATACAGAAAATTCAAAAAATAAATTTAGAATAAAATAGTATGCACCCGATAAGTTCATCATGTACTACGCGCTTAATGTTTTTAAATAAATTTATAAAACCTATATCTTCGCATACAAAAAAATGGTTCGCGTACAAAATAATGATTAAAATTGCAATAACCAAAATAAAAGAACCATAACCAGAATAAATGCATAAGAAGAGTCAATAAGATCCCATACGGTGTGTTATAATTTTTAGTGCACAAGACAAATTTGAAGGATATCTAAAAGGAGATTTAATACATTTGAAGAGAAATTTTTCCATTTACTATATATTTAATGACCACTTGTTTATGTCATTGTAAACTATATAATGGAGCCATTCACACACTCCACGCCTTGTAACGGCCGAGCAACGTGGTGCGTCATAGTATGACGTAATATTCTTTTTGTGATTCCCACATTAACACCAAAATTGTTTCAACGGAATTCTAATTTAGATTTACCGGAAGACCTTTTATTTTACTTATAACTTGTCTGTAATTTTATTAAAAATAATAAATTATACTGATGACGACTCAAGTACCTCAGTGGCGAAATTATCGCTTTCGTAGTCATTGGCCGAGGGATCAATTCCCGTATCGGGATAAATATATGAATGGCCTAGAGGTATTTATTCCAAGTATGGATATCCCGCCAATTCGCCTTGGACACGCTTGTTGGGTTTATGTTATTTCCCCGAGGAGTCGAGAGGTCTCGTGCTTATGGACATATGGACTGTAAAAAAATAATTTAAAATACAAAATGTTACATTTTTTAATGATTGCCTGAAGTAAAACCCCAGCGTTTTCCGAAAATTATTGCATAGTTATTAAATAGTTTATTAGTATTCTTTTATAAAATTTCAACTAAAAAACAGTCAGTCAAAAAGACGGGTACTCGAATAAAATTGACACGTATGAAATTTGATTAGCGAACTAGGACTAAGGTTCAGATACAATAATATAATAAGATATAAATATAAGCAGTAATAGCTTGATTGGTAAGAGTTGCCCTTACGATCTGAGGTCGTGGATTCGACTTTGTCATAGGACTTTTGATGTGAACATATTTTCTCATACCAATATAATTTCTCATAATAATAAAAAAATAAAAATTTCAGTGATATCAAAACATTACAAGTCATAATAAAAAAAATCGTAAACATTTTTTCTTTTGTTTTTCGTTGTCAGCCTTAAAAACACTCCATCTAGTTGCACTTGGCCCTTAAATATTAATTCTATTCAAGATATCTGTGCTACGCACACGAAGCTCTTGACACCATTAGAAAGCTATAGTATCTATCATATTCTTTACGCATATATAATTATTATTCATTTTACGTAGGTAAGTATAATTTTATAGCGATTCTGTTTTATTCATTAGCAATTATAGTTGAACAAGAGGTTCATTTCGCACAGGATAATTATATCTGAGGATTGTACAAGGGCAACAATAACTGTTGTAATTCAAATCATAAAGAAGATATTTGATTAGTCTATATTTAACAAAATTTTGACAATTCCTTTCATAATCTATATATTAATACGTGAAGAAAAACTAACCGTTTTAAGCACATTCCATGCACTGACAAGTGTGCCTTTTGGCCTAGTTAAAGTTGCAGACGAAGTGCAGAAAGAGAAAATAAAAGAATTTTCAAAATTACGGTCGAATGTTGACTACTGATCAAACTCTTGTTTAAAAAAATATATATTTAGATAGACATAAAATATATGCATACCTTGTTTATGAAATTTGACCACTATCTGTTACATTGACAAGATTACTAGATGACGTTTATCTCAAGTAAAAATAACTTTTATTTCACTTTTTAAAGCATAGTTGTGTTGTTGAAATTCCTCGTGACTATTCATTGTCAAAATCTGCTTGTGAGAGTGACAATTTAGTAAATTTATTTATGTGCTACAAACCATGCGTTTAGCATGGATAGCCTTTCTATGCTAATGTCAGTAATATGAATTTGTTCGATTTATATTTGTAAACAATTAAAATTGTTAATTTATTTTCTAAGGAATTGAGGTACTTTACTATTGGAAAGTGTGTTTACAGGCTCATATAAATTTTTAACGCAATTTATCGAATTTTTATATCGTTTATATCGAGGTTTCAGTTTCAATCATACGGTTCAGTGTCTGTTCCGACTTCGATAGTACATAACGACCGAGATCACATATAAAGTAGACGCCAATCACTGGGCTAAGTGGTTATTAATTTGGCGTAAAAATTACTTGTATATTATTTATAATAATTTTTATATAATATTATAAATTACTATAATATTATAGTAAGATGATGACATTTTTGAATTTGATTAATATTAAATCATTAAATTTCACTTATGTTTGTAGTCTATTGATCGGTATAATATTCACTCCATTCCAAAACGTCAGCTCTAATTAAACGCGTTATAGTCGTTTGTGTTAACGACGCCAATTAATGTGTATACTGAATATATCAATTAAGGGACCTTAACAGCGACTCAAATATTGTCTCTTTGAATTAAGGATTAAAAAAATATACTATTAAAAAAAATACAAGTATTTGTACTTTATTCTTGTAACGCCCACTGCCAACTTCACCATCAGCCATTTTCTTCTTATTACTGAGAGAACTTTTTGCACGCAACCCATTTCATTTTTGGCTATAGGTATTCCAAACATTATCGAATTCCACGTGAGATGGTCAGCTTTCTTCCTACCATTTCCCGATCATCGTTTAGTCAACATCTTTTTCCTAGCAATTTCAACTTTCCCTTAAGAACAATAATTCACTGTGTCACATTTCTTAAATTTTTATCCCAATTTTAGTCATACGTAAAACCCTTTGCAAAACAAAATTCTGTGGGTCTTTAATTACAATTAACAAATATACAACGATGAATCACTGATGGATTAAACACACTTGCAAGCCAATTACTAATAAACGAATAAGCTTCACTTATTTATTTCCGATGCAGAGCCAGCAACCACCTCGCTCAAATCCGTAAAAATACAAATTCAAATAAAAATAATATTTTATGTACACACACACTACTACCCTTCAATAACGCACACAACGCGTTTCGCCTCAACTTGAGGCATCTACAGAAGGCAAGTGTTGACAACGGTTGTCTTTTTCAGATTTTTCGAATTAATTTTTTCTTGGATGTAAGGATGTTGTTCACTCCATCTGAAATAAATAAGTCATCATCTTACATATTTCAATTCATCTTGTACGTCTAGGTCAGAATGGTTATATAAGCGTACACTTGATACAATGAATGTATTCAATTTTCGCAATTCTTGTTTGTTGCGTGCTTAGAAATGTCCGCGATTGAGCGTTTGTATTGCTAATTTACTTTTATTGTGACGTTGAGGACACCAAGATTATTTTTACTTCTTCCGCACTCTTTGAAAGCAATAGAGTGCTAGCAACGACTTGGTACTTTAGTTCACATATTTTAAGTCAGTTTTTAAAATCCATTTGATCGATTGAATGATTTATAGAACTATAAATCGTTTAATACAGCTGTAACAGTCCACTGCTCGACATTAGTCTTTATCAACGCTATTAGCTATACATTTATGTTCAGATAGATGTACAGTAGAAGAAACAATCAAATCTCTGTCTATTTAGCTATGCAAATTGAGTGCTTAATTCATCTAATTATTCTTATATATGTAGTGAATTTTGTTCCTAATAGGTCTTTGTATTATAGAATTTTCAAATATGTTTTTTGTTCCAGATGGCGGGGCAGTATATATAAGTTGGTCTGGTTAGACCTCATCGTTTTCCTACTTTTATACTATACACTCAACTTAACATACCGTCTACTGCTAGATAGTGAATCCAAAAAGTGAGTGTGAATTGTAAAATATTTTATTTATTTGTAGTATTTCAATTTTGAATCAGTTTTTAAATAAATATAGCAATGTCCTGATATTACTAGAGTTCCAAGTAAGTTAGTTTTGTTTGTGCTAGGAAAATATGGTTCATATCCATATCCTTAGGTCAGAACCTTTGGCCGTAAGCGCAATCTGTATGAATTGAGCTGTTGCCGTTTGTTTTTTTTTTTAAAGTAAATATAATATATGCCAAACCTAACATAGTCATTAAGAGCAACAGTACCAGAGCTTTATATTAATAGTCGCTTAATAACGTGTATTTAGCGGCAAATTATACAATGGTTGCTATGGTTTTGTTTAAACTCAATACTAACAATTATCTTGTGTACGTTTGTAATGGCATTTTGTTCCATATAACTCGATTTAAACGCAGAACTAAAGTAAAATAAAAAAGGCGTAACGTTAATAAACATATCGCAAGAGAAATATGTATTATTCTATGTTTAAAAGTAGCATTGTAGATTATTTTCTTAATTACCATTAACGAAGAAAAACAAACTAGCAATGTAGACTTTTTCGAATAATATTATATTTTAAGATAATTAAACTATAATAATGTTTTAAGTCATTTAGTAGGAATTGGCGGTATAATTTGATATCGTGTACTGTTCCAATTTTACTCGTAACTTTTTCGTTTCGGAAAAAAAATCAATAGAATTTCGAAACAATCTTACGTTTTCGTCAAAAGACAGGTAAAAAATAAAGGAATGACAGAATAATGTCACGTTGCAATTTAGCTCGAGAATGAATATATCAGGATGTGAGTATGCTTTACGACCCGTACTCAACGTGGTCTTATTTTGATATGTGGCTAAGAGGAGCTTTCTAAAGGCTGTTCAGAAAATTAAGATCCACTCGTGGATCTATCTAGATAATAAAAACAATCAATAAATACTATTTGTACAGGATGTTTGAAGGAGTGGTAAACTACTGCAGTTTTCATGGAAATGTAATCCCTCTGTCGTTTGTACTCGGCTTCTACGTGACGGTCGTGATGAACCGCTGGTGGAATCAGTATACAACTATACCTTGGCCTGATTCCATTGCTGTCTTCGTGTCTGCTACAATTCATGGACAGGTTCTGACTTTACGTTACAATCGTGCTTTATCTTGAAATTATTATTATAAAATTATTATATACCTGAAATATATAACCGGAAATATTTAAAATATTGGTAAAATTTATATCCATTTATCTGCCGTCATTCCGCATAACTATAATAAGTCATCTGCTGACGAACCAAAATTACCCACACAGCTCTCCGAATTAGTAAAATGATTATATTTGTCGTAGATTCGACAAACGTTGGAGTAAACGAGCGCTGGTGTGGAGGAGACCGCGCCTTGAAAAATAAGCTATGATTGGCGCAGCTGGTAGAAACAGGATGCGTGAAGCCAAAAATCAGGGTAGTTGGCGCGTCTTGGGAGATGCCTATGCTCAGCATTGGACAGCCGCAGGCTTGGTGATGAAGATGCGTCAATATTTCATAACTACTGATTATACCTTCCTAGTTAGCGTATTTCAGAAATAAACCAAATTATTTGCTAGGTCAACAACTGAAGAACTCAACGGCTTCTGTAATAGTGAAAGGTGGCAATAAATGACCCTGGTTAGAAAGAATGAGGAAGCACCTAACAATAAGTAATTGCTTTAGGCCTAAAAGTCAATTTCAAAGGTTAGAATATTTGTCAACATATTTTAAAGTAGACTGCCTTTGATCTAAAGAAAGCATTCAAAGATATATTTAACCAAAAAGTTTTTCTATGGTGTATAATCTATTGGTTTTTATACGTATTAAATGTTTAAAGTTTTAAGAATCTTCAATTTTTTTCTTATGCTTTTGGAATAAATTGTTATTATAATTTTGAAAATTATATTTTATGCCTGAATTAGTAATATTAAAACTGATATAAAACTTGAATTATTATTTATTATATTAGGTAATTCAATACAATCTTACCTTCACCCTCATAATATCTACCTAGGGTTACGTTCAATGCTCGCAATGCTATTTCCCTGAACCAATTTCAGTCACGCAAACCTACCGTTGCAAGCAAATAAGTATTTTTTATCTAATAAAGTAAATAGCCACTGAATCTAGGCAAAATTATGGAATATATATGTATATGTGTATATATATATATATATATATATATATATATATATATATATACATATACATACACACACACACGCACATATTGCGTTTACTTAAAGAATATTAGTCATGCTACAAATATATGGTAGCGCCCTCATAAGTTTAGATATCATAAAACGTTTTTATATAATATTCACAAACGTCACTCACTTATGTTGGGTGTTTTAAGCGATAACATATCTTGATACATTAAATCTATATAACAATGGATGTTTACTATTTTCCTTGTAACTGATGAACAACATTATTAAGATCATATGTTGACGCGATAATGTATGACTGTAAATATCTGGTCTCTTCCATCTATGAAACCCATACATCCCAACCAAGAGTTGATTTTGTTTATATCGTTATTGATTTGGGAAAATCCTTTAGCAGAGGTTACGTCAACTAGTAGACTATAAAAGATTGATTATGATATATACAATACTTAGTTGATAATAAATGTACTGTGATATCTTTGTTACATAACTGTTGTTTATAGCGAAGATGACTACACTCAACGTCATGTATATATTGCAGGTGTATTGAATTTTGCATGTGATATTTAAGATACATTAAGCATAACGTTTTTTGTTAATATGCGATAAGAATTTTTTTTCTTATCGATAGGCGTGGTTTAATTTTTAATCGAACGTCGTGAAGCTTTTTTTAATATTAGTTTTTATTTCTTTGTACAAATTATTAAAAATGTTATATGTGTATAATGTGTGAAGTGTGTCATTGAATATTGTATAGTTATCGTCATTATCAGCTAGCGGTAGTCCACTGCTGGATATCAATGTCAACCAAAACTCCCCACCTAGTTCGATTTTCGTCTATACAAATACAGTTTCTTCCAGGTGCCTTGCACAGATCGTCGCTCCAACTAACCGGGGGCTTCCTACATTACGTGGTCTCCTTCACGTTCACTCATCTACTCATAAATGATTATATTACTATAATAATTTGGTGTATAGTTTCATAGATTTAAATGTTATTGATTAAAATTTTAAACAAATCTATAACAATTATTTTCTTTCTTTCCTTCCTCGTTGTTTACTCGTATTGATTTAAAACGTCGTGTCGTGTTAATTGCATAGCGTATTTGTGTCAATGACCTCAAATAAGTATACAATGAACCTTCAGTTATTTAACATTTATCATGAGGTTTTAATTTTAGAATGAATGAGGATCATAGCTTGTTTGAAAAATTTTAAGAAATGATGAATTAGATATTCCGGAATGTCTTAAAATTAGTAGCTTATGTATTTACTTTTTGATATGGTTTTTGCAAAATTCATTTTAAGTAAATGTAGTAAATATCTATCTATATTTTATATGATTATGTCATATCCTTTGGTCTTAGTTCAGCCGTTCAAATGAATCATTGTGAAGATTACAACATGTGGCCTTCATAAATCATCATCACATTTTATGTACATATTGCATATTGCATGATACATCAACATGAATCTTTTTTTATTATTGTAGCAGAGCAGGCAAACGTACATGCGGGTCACCTGGTGATAAGTGATCACCGCTACCCATAGACATCCGCAACGCAGGATACGTCTCAGATACGTTTATGCATCTAGTCTGTTTACATTGAACTAAGGTGTAGTTTTTATCGAAGTTCTTTTGTTCATTAAATAAAGTCAATCTCGTTTATATTAACATCTAGCTGACCCTGCAAACTTCGTACCATCGCAGAATCAATAAATAAAAAAGATGAACGATAACTGCAGAATGTTTCAACTTTAGTAAAAAAAGTGGTTAAAATTTAACAGGAACAAAAGAAATCGTAATCAATAAAAAATGCTCGATATGAATTAGGTTTTATTATTATTTTTAATTACACATGTACACCAAAGAAAGGAAAAAAATACTTCACTTTTGGATTTATTTTGATTTCTTAATGACTTTTAAATTTAATTGATTTCTGAACGACGGGACGAACATCAAATATTTGACAGGTACAGTTTCTAAGGGAAATGGAAATTGTTGCTTTTATTATATTCCTAATATTTTAACCATATTTTAAACCTTCCCTGGACTTCCAAAAATAATTCAAAACCAAAATTAGACAAATCGGTCCAGCCGTTCTCGAGTTTTAGCGAGACTAACAAGTGAAGAAAATGTGACATTTTTTTATAGTTGTAACGTAACTGTTATAATTCTTATTACTAAAATAGTGCTTATAATTATTATTAAAATAGTGCTCCACTCTTCCGTTTTTGTTTCGGCGTAACCAGATGTTGTATTCCACCATACAGAAATTGAATTGTCTTTCAAATAAGCTTCATATGCTTTACTTAAACTTAAATACTGCAATATTAGGCATATATGTAAATTATCTTTTTTAAAATATGTAATTTTCTGTCTAATAATTTGCATTCTGTGAGTTCATAGCACCTGAATTGTATGTAGACTTAGTTTTAAGGAATGTGTTTCAATTTTTCCTTACATCTCCTTATATGTTACATAATGTAGCAAGGATAGTCATAGTATAACATAAAATAAATATGTAGGTGTTAAGAAGCAACTATGTTCTCTTTATTATTCACAGGACGAGCGTGGGCGGCTGATGCGACGAACGATTGTACGATATGTTTGTCTTTGTCTCACAATGGTGCTGACCATGATCTCCCCTCGCGTGAAGAAGCGTTTTCCCACTTTGAATAACTTAGTTGAAGCCGGTCTTCTTCAAGACAACGAAAAAATAATACTTGATAATCTTAATAATAAATTTCCTAAACCCGCGAAACATTGGTAAGCGTTTTTGTCTTTATAACAGTTTTTGATATATTTACATACATATGTACACCTGTATCATTATTAGCATCGAAGTGTATTGTAATTTTGACATATTTTATGTACTCGTAATATCTTGATGTCACATTTTTTTAATGAGTACCCTGGAAATATTTCGGTGAAGTGTATTTTTTTATTAGACAGACTTCTTTGATAGAATGTTATATTTACCGATGGAGTTGTATTCGAATAAAGAAATACCATTTATAATATTCAGTTATCGTTGAGAAATTGAATTGGTGATATTTAAGATTCGTTAATTTTTCGTTCAGATGTTATGAGAGTAATACATCAATAGTTTGTATGTGTTCAGAAAAACGGTGGCTATCCAAGATTTCACCCACTCTTAAAAGCATTGATCGGAGTAGTTATATTGATTTTACGACGTTACGTACTTGCAACGTGCTGTTATAACATGGATGTGCCTTTTTTTTCCAAAATCAATACTGCAAAGTTCGATATTTCCGGGAATTAGATAAATATTATTAAAATTGTCTTATTTGCAAATAAATTATTCCATTTTATTCTATTATCCTTAAGATTTAGGTTAGATTTTATTCTATTATCCTTCATTATATTACTATACACTTATATTTTGTTCTGATGATTTTATAATTTGTAAAAAAAACAAGCATTTATAACCACAATACTGTTATGGCACTTGATTATCCTGGAAAGTGGGTCTAATTTGATATGTAAGATTACTTACCGAGACTACTTACTTGTATTAGGAAAATATCCTGCTTATATAAAAGTTTTTCTAACGCCATTAAGTATACAATGGTAGACGAGTTCATTGATCGCAGTATGAGCCGATAAACGATAGCAAATCTATCGATGCAAATTACATTTCTAAGCGTTTCTACGTTTCGTTTACTTTTACAGGGTCCATCCACATGTACTCTAATGTTAACACAATACATGCCGGTTGTTTTGTTATTCTTAGTTTACTGAACTTAGAGAAAAACTATTGTTTTTCTCTAAGTTCAGTAAACTAAGAATAAATAATTACACATTTTTTGCGGAACAATTTCGAAACTACAATATTATCTACGATGTGCACATTGCCACATTGACAGAATTAATTTTATACTTTGGATTTGCGTATACAGTAACGAAATAAAATGCCTCAATCTACAATATAATAATATGCTTGAACGTTTAGTTCAAGCAAGATTTCTGAGAAATTTGATAAATATCAATAATTATTATTGTTATTATAAAATATAAAGTATGGAAATATTTTTGTTGTAGTCATTATCAGCTTTAGCATTTAATATTCAATTACTTTCTTTTTAGTATTAATGTCTTACTTTGAAAGCGATAAATGTGAGTAGAGAACTGAACAGTGAGTACTATTTTTTTTAATTACATGGTATTATATTTTAGGTTACCCATAGTGTGGGCAACAAGTATTGTGACAAGAGCCCGAAAAGAAGGTAGAATAAGAGACGATTTTGCGGTGAAGACTATAATAGATGAATTAAATAAATTTAGAGGACAAGCTGGGTTACTACTTAGCTACGACACAATTAGTGTTCCCTTAGTATATACCCAGGTAATATACTATCTATTTAGTTATACCCTTATCAGCGTATTAAGGTAAGTAAAAACAATGCTATCTGTGTATGTGTGTGTGTCTGTGTATTCCAAATTGAAATTTATTAAATAAAACGGCTCAATGATTTCTGGTCATGTTTGTTGGAGATCCGACAATCTTTGGAGCAAATGAGTGTTCGAATGGAGACCGCGTATCAGTAAACGTAGTGTGGGACGCCCCTCGGCTAGATGGTGCGACGATATGCGCAGGGCGGCTGGCAGAAACTGGATGCGTGTAGCCGAAGATCGGGCTAGGTGGCGCTTCATGGGGGAGGTCTATGTTCAGCTGTGAACTGCCGCAGGCTGTTGATGAATGGTTTCTATACCCTAACCAAATTCCTAGAAAATAATGCTTATTGACATAGCGTTGCCTAGCAAACCTACATATATTGACCTTTTAAAATGTATACAACTAACTGCTTACAAAAAAAAAGTGATATCATCAAATTAAAATCAATAAAAATTTTAAATTAACCATGTAAAAATGATCATATCATCAAAAAAAGATTTAAAAAGCAGGTAAGATACGTTTGTTATGAGAATAATCGTCAATCATATTTGGGGAGACAATATAAAATAACGAAAATGTTTTTCTTACCTGAATATAGTGGTATTAAGGTCAAAGAAACAATATTTTATATCTAAATTTTGCAATAAAACAATATTATCACAGTTGTGTGAGTAAATCGTGAGTAATGGGCAGTATTAATAATTGTTATTGAATGTTTACTATGTAATGTGCAATATTACAGCCAATAATACAAGATGTATAGTGTAGTACGCGAGATGATCTTAAAAGGGTTTGTTTACATTTTTATTCTTTTCGGAATTTAGTTAGAGTATCTCTCTCTGAGTCCTAAGTCCCCCTGGTGGGGTAGACACGACGTTTCTCCATCTCGATCTGTCGGAGGTCATACGCTTTACTTCACTCCAGGATAGGCCCATCTTCTGCACTTCGGCCGTCACAGTACGCCGCCAAGTTTCTTTTGGGCGCCCACTTTTTCTTTTCCCCTGCGGATTCCATTCGAGGGCTTGTTTGGGGATTTGACTGGTGTGGCGCCGAAGAGTATGCCCTATCCATTTACATTTTTGTCTAAATATCTGGACATCTATGGACCCAATAGACATTTGCTGATTTTCCACATCTCTTCGTTGCAGACCATATTATGCGGCCAATATACTTTTCAGATTTGGCGTAGGCAGCGGTTGACGAATACCTGGAGATTGTGTACAGAGTTCTTTCGTACTTGTCTTACACTGTCTTACACCTGTAAAGCAGAATTGATTTTATGTTAGTGTTAAAGATTTTAAGTTTCACTCTGTTAGAGAGGTCTTTCGATTGCCACACAGGGTGGAGACATGCAAAAGCAGCTTTAGCCTTGGCGATCCGGGATGTTACATCTAAATCTGTTCCTTTAGTCGTTGACACGACACTACCGTTATATTTAGTTAGAGTATAGGCAGAGTTAAATATTAAAGCTTTCATAATCGTATACATCGACTACAATTTAGTCGAAAATATGACACCATATGTAATTTTCTCGGCATCATCAGTTTTAACAGCCCATTGCTAGAGATACTACTCACTCAATTTGGGAAAGTTTGTTACTTGCTACGCAGTGCTGCAAAAGGCTGGTTAGTGACCGCAGCATCAGGCAACTCAAATCACTACTCCTATCGCCGCGTCTAACTACTTTCGTACGTTCTTTACGTCTAACGACTTAATCTATGAAGGGTTGCTAGCAGAAAATGGATGCCTGAAATCAAAGATCGAGCTAGGTGGTACGTCTCAGGGGAGGGCTTTGTCTAGAAGTGTTAAAAGAAAAGATGGGGAAGTAATAATATTTATATTATTTAATAACTTAATTTATTTATATATGTATGAAATTTGTCGCCTCTCGTGATGCGAATATACTCTTATATTTCCGGCATGCAACCGTTCTTCAATACATATTTTCTTTTTAACTCAGTAAAATTCAAAACACTTATAACAAAACAATAATGCATAGCTTCTTAACTTCGAATTCTTTATACACATATATTTTTTCATTGTATTTATTTACAAGTACAATGTAAACAATTGTGAAAATTCTTCCCCTAAGGGAGTTAAATTGGGAATATCAGTTTATGTGGAAGTTCATTTTAGCTGTGTTCCGCAAGAGATTCCATCCAGGACTAGCATTTGATAAAAACATATTTAGTTTAGAAATTTAACCTTGAGTATCTGATTAGGATAACTATAGACTTAGAATACAAAAAAAAAATCTACGTTTGTTTACGATGAAAATAAACGTACTTATTTAATAATAATATGCAAATACCATGTTATCTTGATATATTTCCATCTGTACTGTACCCTATAACAACTATGTCTATTATAATATGAACGACATACTTGGTAAATAAATGTGATCGTTCAGTTCTTGTAGACACGACAAACGCGAGAAATAAGGATGTCAACGACCTTCGTACAAATGTGACTTAGCATGCTAAAATTAGGGTGAAGGCAATAATATAAGACGAATATATAGATTATTAACGTAGTAGTAAAGCTACTACTATTATTATATTAAAGTTTCTATTCCTAGATACTATTAAAGCATTTTTGATAATTGAAAAAGTAAAGGTCAAGTTGTTAAGTGTTAATATTTTTACTGTGTTACTGCGATTCGTAGGGTGAGTGCAGTGTCCGGAGGCCTTATTCATTTCTATTTCCTTAATTTCCTATTTCCCGTGCCATTTATTACCTCTTTCCGTAGTCGACGCATCCGTACAGCCGCTGTAAAAGGTGAACCAGTTGCCCGTTTATCTATTGCTTTCATAAAAAAAAACTCAAATTCATGTTGCACCAGAATTTGTATTTTTACAAGCATCGTTATTGAAATGTTAATTTCATTAAATTCAAAATTAACTTTATTTTTATATTATTTCTTGTCATTCGTTACATAAAAATAATTTACTTGCTGTCCCGTTTGGATTTTTCTATCTGGCTTCCATCGTACCGGTCGGCTTATGAGGTACGTGCACTGCGAATAGTTGAGGTGAAATTTCTCTTAACATACGTCTTGTATATGTCATTAAAAATTAACTTTATTAGTAGTTGTCAAGATTTTTAAAAATTGACACTTCTTTTCCAGGAAAATAGTACACTTTCTTTCCCTCCCGTTACCTCCTTTTCCCTCCTCCCATATTTCATGACAGTAAACATAGGCAAATAATTTGCTTTCCCGTGGTTTTACAAATGCCCACGTGAACGGCTTGCCCATTCGCTTATTTTTTCATAAAAAATGTATATAGTTACGTGTAAACATCAGTTTGAATATAAATTTGTATGTTATTTCAGGTTGTTACCATAGCGGTGTATTCATATTTCATTACTTCTGCATTAGGCAGTCAGTGGGTAGACAATAAACTGCAAGCTTCACATAGTGATGCCTACATCAGTAATATAGACCTATATTTCCCAATATTCACGACTTTAGAGTTTTTCTTCTATATGGGCTGGCTAAAAGTAGCTGAATCTCTGATAAACCCTTTTGGCGAAGATGACGACGATTTTGAAGTGAACTGGCTGATTGACAGAGATTTACAGGTATGCATTGTAGTACTGAATATATATATTATCACTTAAAAACTTACTATAATTATCAAAACCATAATATTATAATATAAAAATAATAGAAGTACTTTTTTGTGGCGACTGCGTCTTGGTAAACGTACCGTGGGATTCCTCTCCGGCTACATAAAGCGACGAACTGTTCAGGGCGAATGACAGAAACTGGATGCGAATAACTGAAGATCGGGTTAGGTGTTGTGCCTTGCTGCCGCAAGCTGATGATGATAATCATGTTTTAACATTTTTCTAAATCGCCGCTTATGAACGCAAATATCTTTTAACATGTAAACGTAGATATACGACAACGTTATATGACGATATTACGTATACGATATATGGGATATTCAGCAAAACCTATATCCTGTACTATTGCAAGGAATTTTATGCTATTACTATTGCAATCCTATACTATTATATTACGATTCTATACACGAAGTCTCCTAATATCGAACACTATGTGATACGAACACTAACCGTTTTTCTTTTTAGTTAAGGAATCCTAAACTACGGGTACACACTGATCTGTATAACTTAACAAAGTAAAATTGGCCCGTGTCCAAATTAATAGTGCTTAATATCGTTGTGATAATCCAGTGGAATTGATATACCTTTTTTCCATTTTCCAAGTTATATAATTTTTAAATTGCTTTCGTAATTGGAATTTTTATTTCAGTAGTTTTATAAAAGTTTTCTGTATAAAATGCAACTTAATATCCTCAGTGGCTTGATTTGACTTTTGGATTTCATAGTTACAGGTTTGATTACCGCAAAGGATAAATGTGTGTATGGCTTGCACACAATAATTTTACGATAACATTCGCTAACTAATCCAACTAATATTATTTCTGTTAAAAATAATGTAGTTCGCGTTATTGGTCAAACAGTACGTAGAATTGAATCCTTGACTTCATAAGAGAACCAAAACCGATTTGTTTCTTGCTGAAATAAAATTATTTTACAAAAAATTAATGGAAAAACTTTTTTTATATAAATCGCAATAATAGATAATTCTAGTATTAACTAGTAATTACATCCCCTACAACCTTGACGTGACAACGCCGATAAAATGAATGTTGAGGAATCACCCTAACACACACCTTGGCACAGACACACCTTACAGTACATTTTAACACATACAATATTAATTATCTAAGATTCAAGGTTAAAGTCAACGTAACTAGGTAAGTAGATTAAGGAGATGTTTAAATTTGTCACTTCTTAGTTTTTAACCTCTTCAGGGACGAATTTTTTTAAGTGAGAAAACATTAATTTTTTTCTTTTTATTACGAGTTATTCACCTTATATCTATAACAATTCAGTAAGATAAGAAAAAACAGAAAATAGTAATTTTTACAAAAAAATAGATAATGTCCTCATATGTGCCATTTAGCGTAATTTCTCTTGAAATAACTAAAATAAAAAAAAACTAAACGTACACACATGTGCCAATGTCCTTGAAGAGGTTAAACTATTTTCTTAAACGATAGAAAATATTATTTATAAGGAAAAGGAAAAAATTGTAATCTTTTATAAATTTATTTATTTTCCTTAAAGGCCGGCAACGCTTCTGCAATGCGTATGGCACTGCGGGTGTCCTATGGGTGGCGTTGATTGCCTAACGTCTGGTAACACGCCTGCTCGTTTGCCTTCCTATCACATCAAAAAATTTGTTATGAAATTTATTTAATAATATATAAAAGAACGAATTTTTCTTACTTTTTACAGGTTTCATACATGATTGTAGATGAAATGCATCACGAACATCCGGAGCTGATCAAAGATCAGTACTGGGATGGGGTTCCATCAGAGTTACCATACACAATAGCGACCGAAAACCAGAGAGAAGAGCATCCAGAACCCTCAACAGCTCGTGTAGCGGTCCCCGTAAGACAACGGAGTATGGTGACCGTTGCTCCTTCGAGCGTCAAGATCGAGGAAATGGTTCCTTCCAACACCGTGAGTTACAAGTTCGCCCCACCCGAGGTTAGATTCGACCATTTTTAAGCATGCTGCACGCTCGGACTACGGCTTCGCAGTGTGATGTGGGAAGGGTTGCCAATGACATCATCGTTTACTTTAATCTACAACGCCTTCTCAATGTAGGTGAATGGGTTATATTCGGTTGAGGATATATTCTTCTCGTTCTTTTATAAGTATTTCTTCACGTATACAAATAATTAGGCTGAACATAGTGGAAATCCTTTTCATAAATGTTATAATAATATATAATGCAAGAAGTAATTTTGTGTACATGTTGATTGATAAACAGATATAACATTTATATATTTATCAGTGGGTACGAGTTATTAATTTTATAGCTATATATTTCTTGTGAATTATGCCGACTCTTTGCACATTATCTTTATATATATTCGTATGTAGTAGGAAATGCTTGGTATCTTATCACAAAATAAGTGGAGTTAATGGAAACCGTGACATATCTTTAATTTAAAATACGGATATAATACAATCGACTTGATAAAGTTACATCATTATGCAGCGCAAACAATAAATTTGGCAGCCCTTGGTGCAAAATTGTTTTAACAAGTAATAGTAAATTAAGTTTTAGTAAAGTTTTGTAATCTCAATATTATGTATACTAACTCCGTTTAAAACTAACTTTACTAATAATCTTTTTATGGAACTAACTTCTAAAACTTTTTACGTTGATATTAATATTAGGTTTTTAGAAAAATTTATTTTAGAAAAAATTTTTCATTTATTATAAAAAAATATTTATGATCAGAAACCATTATGTACACATGCAAAATATGCATGAGTACCTGAAAGAAATGACTTATAGTGAACCAATTTATTTTTAAAAGTTGGTTAAAATAATCAGTTTAGATGCCAAATATTTACACGCTTACCAAATTCCCTTATATATACTATTATATCATATTTTATTTATATTTCATTGTTTTGAGAAGATAATGATGCTTATTTGAAATTTTATCCGTAGGTTTTATTTTATTAACTAAATCATTGAATACTTTTATGAAATAATATCTAACTTTAAAGTTAATCGCGTTTCTTTTCTTTTCTGTTTCTGTTGTTTTTTTTATTTCTACTAATATTGTTTGTTTATGACAGATTTCTACTAATGTTGCTATGTTTATTTAATGCATACAATGTCAGAAATTTTCTACACTGTTGTAAATTACGCTGTGTCTATGTGTCGTTTAATGTCTGATGTACATACAAATAATATGTATAGTCTGATAATTCTGTTGTACAAATTAATGTAATTTCTTTGTGCTGTTTAATTTATTTAACTTAATATAGAGTATTTTTTTTAATTTTACTCAATATTTTTATACGTGTAAAAAATTCTAAATGTACTGTTCTAATTAACTTTATCCTCAATACTTATTAACAAAAAAAAAATAGATTTTTTTAATAATAAATTTACAAATGTATTCTTTCTTCTTCCAACAATTAAGCAGGCATGTATAAAACGTGACCTAATTGGCTCAGTGGTGAAGCTACCGCTTTAAGAGTCCATGGTCGCAGGTTCGGTTCCCGCATTGAGATAGATATATAAATATATTATTAGGTATACAGATATTTACTTCGGGTCTGGATGTTCCGCCTAGAACAAGCATTATGGATGAGAAATGTGGAGGCCAGTGTCCAGCCATATTCTTCTTTATTCATATATTTCATTCTATTTTGTATAACAGCAACTCCAAATGAACGACGACGCAGTATCTGGGATCCACTTCATTGTATCTCGAGGCAGCAAGCGCGGGAAACGGGACGATAGGAACTCAATGGGGTCGAGCAATTCCATGGTGTCACTGCAACAAAACCAACAGACGCCTATGACTCGGGCAAATTCGGTTACCTCCATGTTAAAGAGACTGTTCTCAAAGGAGGAACCTAGGCAACCAGCTGCCCCTGTGCCAACACAAACCGATGGAGGTAAAATATTTTAAACAATATATTTTCCTGTTTACGCTGTGCCACAATGTACTGGTGCAACTGGAATTCGTGTTACTTACTTTATGTAAATTATTATGTTAATAATAAATAAATAAATATAATTTATATGTCAGAATAAGAGAACATACAATTTTATCTGTATCTGATTAGTTGCGATCATTCATATCGATTTTATGTGAACATTAATTATTCGAAGGTTCCAACCATTAAAACCACCATATTAGAAGATAAATAATTTACTGGTTACTCAATTTGGTTTTTATTATTATTGCAGCGAGCCGTTTCGTAATATCAGCGAGTAATCCAACTCTGAACAAACCTTCCGCTGTGGGTGGGAGCATGAAAATTGCGAACGAAGTAATCGAAGAAGTAGACGAACAAGCCACTATCACAAGTATGCACAAGCAACGACAGGAAAAGAGGTGAAGAAATATATATCTTGATTTTCTGATACCTACCTGTTTTTTGATTGATTGATCTGATATATTTGTCGAAAAAGTTGAGAAAGGGATGCTTAGATGGTTTGGGGAATAGAAAGAGAATGGATAAAAGACGACTATCAAAAAAAAATTTACATTGCGGATGTGGATGGAAGGGTCAGTAGGGAAGACCAAGGAAAATATATTTTCTGATACCATTTATCATTAAAAAACAAAGCTACAGATATCTCGAAGGCCGATAACGCTTCTGCAATGCTCTGTTTGATCGGAAAGACACACTACGTTTACCAAGACCGAAGAAGTTTACTGTCTCCAAACCAGCACTTAATAGATAAATAAATAGATAGAATAATTTATTACCCTCTGCAGCAACACACATGAATACATAATCAACAGTACATACAGATGGAAATGGGCGATGGGTCAGTCGAAACCTCCACTCATTGAGCAGAGAAACTGATTTTTTGCCACCGCCTGACCCTCACAGCGATGCAGTGCAGAGCAACTTGAGAAACACGAGCCCCATATACATACTTGTCGAACCCACATATAAATCTACAATGCATAATCAAGCCTTATATGTAGGTACATAAGAATAAAAACAATACGTGACAATACCAATAATACTAAAATCGGACTGTTATAACTTGTTGTAACACGTCTACTTCAATGGTTGTTGATTCTTCAACAAATAAAAAATATAGTCAATATGACGACCAATTGGCTCAGGGGCAGGGTTGTCGCTTACGAAGTCAATGGTCGCGGGTTCGATCTGCGCATCGGGATAAATATGTGCATGGCCTACAAATATTTATTCAGAGTCTTGTTGCTCCGCCAATCCCCATTGGACACGCCCCAAGGTGGATTATTGTCCGTTTCTCTAAAAATATGGAGGCCCGTGCCGAGGAAATATATGGGTTGTCAAAAAAGTCAGTAATGGTTCTCTGATATTATGATCCAGATTTATACTATAATAATATTGGTTTCGAATATTTGCGTTGAAAGATTTAACTTTTGCATTTTATTTTCAGACCCACAGCAATGAGTTTATTTTCTCAAGGTCCACCGCCTTCCAGTGACCCAGTCAATGTGCCATCCCGGAACTCCAACCAAAGTTCTAGTAAGAAGTAATAGATTTTTTTGATGTCATCCGAGTCAAAAATAAAGATAAGATAAAAACGTTTCGAAATCAAATATTTTTTTTGAATTAGAAATTTCTGCAAGACACATATATACATCATATAACTTAAAAAAATTTTAAGAATTTGTAAAATTCTGTCTACTTTGAGGATTTCGTAGAATATTATCGACTTCATTTTTTTATTTACAGAAACGGTTACCCCTACTTTTATATATATATATATATATATATATATATATATTATATATATATATATATATATAAATACAGAATTTCTCCTTATTATTGTAAAAAAAAATCTATTTTACAAAATATGGTTTTAACGTATATATTTTTTTCATATAAAATAAAAAATGTTCTATACATCACAAATGTATGGACAATCTGTGCCACGTGACACATGTCAACTCGTCGTACGAAGCACGGTTTCCCTTTTTTTCCCGTTTTCATACAATTTAAATTTCCATCAGATCCATCAGACACGCCTGCTCGTTTGTCTTCCTATCCCATAAAAAAAATGCTACTACTTCACGCTGATATTTTTTTTATGGGATGGGAAGGCAAATGAGCAGGCGCGGCACCCAAGCAATCAACAGCACCCATTGATATCCGCAGTGTCATAGGCATGGTAGAAACGTTGCCGGCCTTTAAGAAAGTGTAGGCTGGTTTTTTGAAGGTTCCAATGTCGTATCGGTTCGGAAACATCGCTGGAGATAGTTTCTTTTGAAAATGCCCCGTACTGGATCGCCACTCATCCAGATGTTGGGGTTGAAACTTTTCTTTGTGGCGAGTTGTATGGTACTTCAACGGCCGTAATTATTTCGAACAATTCATCGACAACACGAATAGCGCGACGTTATATACTGATACTGAGGTGCCTCGGCTCAGAGATAAGAACAGTATTCCATGTGCGGCCTGACATGTGCCTTGTAAAGTTGGAGGCGATGGGTTATTTATGGGTTAGTTGGCGATATTATGTTCTTATAATGTTTAGACGGGCGTCTATCAACGTCAGCGCCGACGCAATGGCCTCAACTGTCGCCGGCAGAGGGCGACACTAGTCCCACAGCAAAATCTCTCCGCACACAAAATTCGTTCCCCGATATGGAGCGCCCCCGATTGGATAGCGACGTTGGACCCTCGTTAAGTGCAGCGGGAAGCCAAACACTTAGTGAGTGCTTTTTTACTGCCTATATATTATATGTCTCGGCCAATTGGTACAGTAGTAAGGAGCCAATGGACTCGGATTCGATTCCCGCGCTGGAATAGATATATGTATGGTCTACAGATATTCATTCCGAGTCTGGTAACCCCGCCACTCCGCATTGGAAAAGCATGGTGGGTTAGTGTCAGTTCTTCCAGAAATAGAGAAGCCTGTGCTCAGCAATGGGACATATATGGGCTGTGAAAAAAAAATATACATGTCCCACTGCTGGGCTTGGATCTCAATTTCTGGAGGATTGGATGTTAATTCACTATTCTTGCTCAAAGAGGATTATCAGAACACCGACGCTGGGAATTAATCCTGTAGAGTAGACCTGTGAAAAAAAAGTATATATGTCCCACTGCTGAACATGGATCTCTATTTCTGGAGGATTGGATGTTAATTCACTATTCTTGCTCAAATAGGATTATCGGAACACCGACACTGGGAATTAATCCTGTAGAGTAGACCATATATAATACATATGCAGGAATCGAACTCGCGACTATTGACTCAGAAAGCAGTAGCTTCTCCACAGAGCCTATTAGGTTGTCAGTGCTTTGCATATTGTAGTTAATTATGATGCTATAAATTAAATAATTATAATTCTCTTAAAAATTAAAGGTTTCCTAAGCGCGTCCCTTGGTCGAGTGTTCGATTCCCGCTAATTTTAGCAAATTTTAACATTTACATTATCTTTGTTAGAGTCTGGGCGTATGGTGCTTTTTCATTACGTTTTCCCTTACTCACAACTTGCTATTAAAACCGTGTTTTGTGGATATCATTTTAATATTGTTAATCTGTAAATGTCATTTTAATAAGTTTCACTATTAATTTCTTTTTTTGTTTCTATAACCTATGGGTTATTTTTTTTTCATTTTTATGGGATATGAGGGCAAACGAGTGAGCGTAATATTTTATGGAAAGCAATCAAAGCCCTCTTGTTTTCCTTGCAGAATAAAGTTACAACCCTTTTTCTGTGTAGAATGGCATTTTTGGTCCCGGGATTTATATAGTCAAACGGACTCGTAAGCAGGAGTTTTGTAATTTGTGGACTGAGGAAAACGAAGGTACGTGACGTCGAAAATGCATCACGACAGCCGGTGAGGGACAAGTTGTGAACCAAGGATAACGGCTAACGTAGAGGAAAGATAGTTCGATCATTTATGAACAGTCTGGTTCATGACAATATCTCGTGAAAACAACTTAACGTACGGTGGTCAAATTCGCCGGTGGCTGCGGTGTATTGTGATTTGAAAAACCTGTTACTTTGTAGCGGTGTTATTATTTATCTTCGGTAAACTTGTGGACACGGGTCCATCTAGAAAGTGCTCCAATTTTTTTTCTATCACTCTTTACCACTCGTATGTAGTATCTGAAGTAATATTTAGGAGGCGCATGGCTTTGGACCCCTTAAAAAATAAAAAAAGTGATAATATCAAATGCATGCATAATATAAATGAAATTGTACCAGTTTTCAGTAGGTCCCAGTGAGTTGCAGTCGCAATGATACACAAAAAAACAGAAACACATCCTAACCTAACCTTAAGCCATGCGCCCCCTTAATATTACTTAGGATACTATATACTAGTGGTAAAGAGTGATAGAAAAAAAATTGGAACATTTACGAGGTGGAGCCGTGATTCGACACATTTACCTTTTTTTTTGAATAGCCCATATATGTCCAGCATAGGGCCTCTCCATTTCTGGAGGAACGGACATTAACCCACTATGCTTATCCAATGCAGATTGACGGGGCTACCAGACTCGGAATAAATATTTGTAATCCATACATATATTTATTCCGACGCGGGGATCGAACCTGCGACCATTGACTCTGCGGGTAGAGGGCCTCGTTGGTTGGACTCGCCAATTGGTCGTCGAAATTTGCCTTATCATCTACTATCTGGTCTGTCTGAAAATCGAGAATGTATTTCAGCCACCTACGTTGAGAGAGAATGTGTCTCTGGATTGGGATCTAATTGAATGTCTCAAATATCAATGTATTTCAGCCACCTACGTTGAGAGTGAATGTGTCTCTGGATTGGGATCTAATTGAATGTCTCAAATATCAGTGGGTTAGGATGATGGCGTTATAATGCTACGCAGACTCCCCTGTTTGAATTTAGGGTCTTCATTGCGAGACCTGTCGTAAAATTTGCTATACGAGTAATATATACTTTTAATCTAAAATTAAAAATTTGCTCATGTTCTCGTAAAGCTTTTTTTAAAACCTTTACTCAACTAATAAAAAAATACATCATTTCTTTATAAATACCTAGATTTATTTTGTATAACGCACACTTTAACAGGTCTTGGCCAGCGCTGTAGTTAACTAACTACAGTATTAAAGCTGAGCCAAAGCCTATTCTTTGGCACATTAATGTGAATATCAAGTTATTCCGATAATTTGTGTAGTACTTTATACTATAATATATATAAAGTACTACACAAATTTTCTATACTTTATGCTATACTATTTCTATACTATACTGTATGCCTTGAATAAACAGGTTATCTATTTAATCTTCCAGTGGATGAAGTAGACGGCGGGGATGGCGATGATGCAAATGATGCGGACCTGGACGAGTTTGATCGTCTGCGCAGCGTTCGCGAACAACAACGAAGAGAGAAATATTTACAAAAACTTATGGCTCGCTCAGTTAGCGCACAACAGGTGCATATTTATTTTTACTTTTTTTTTACAGTCCATATGATATATATAAAGATGTGAATATATATAGATGAGATATAAAGATGTCGATATTTGCTATATAATGAAAGCTATTTTAATGAAATTTACAAGTTGAGTAGTTCAATTATTGTTAGTTAAAGCTGCATAATTTAATTATATATTTAATTGTTCGCTTTTAATTTAAACTTAGCATCAACAGAATAATCATATTTTGCGGCCTATATGCCGCATAATTTCCAAAAGTACGTTTACTTGGCGTTATGTAAATCTAAAAACTTTTTAGTTTCTTGATTATTTTTTTATGAAATTTATATTGGGATCATAGTATTAAGACTCAATAATGAGTGGTTTTCCTGAATCTTAAATGGAATATAACTCGTTTAAAGTTTAACAGACTTAGTTAAAAAAATGATACTACCTTTTTTTATAGCAGATCAGGCAAACGAGCATGCGGGTCACCTGGTTGTAAGTGATCAACGTCGCCCATAGCTTTCTGCTAACCTTATCATATTGAATGACTATATTAGCTTCGTATAAAATAAATATAAAAATGCATATTCGTATAAATTTAAACTAAAAATTTTATTACTTTCAGCAAACCGGAAGTCAGGAACTTATAGATAACGTTTTGTTGATAGAAGAATTATTAAAGCAATCTGAAGGCTCTAAGAAAGATAAATCTGAACGCGGCTCTAAAGAAGACACTACCTGACACAGCTTTTTATTCCAATGGGATTGACTTTTACACATTTCTACCATATTTCAGTATTATCAAATGTGATACTTTATTTATGTATTTCTTATAGTAAAATAGAGAACAAATCATGTGCTTTAGCTTTTTATAAGGATATTGTTACATACAAACAAGAGATAAATATAAGATACTGAAAATGACTTTGATTTATTATTTTAAAAACATAAAATCTTTAGATGAGAAATACCCGTAGAGTTCAAAATAATTCTACATCTATTAGAACAGACAAACATGACATTATATTTTTAAGTTTATTAACGTTTATAAACAAAAACCAACATGTTAAATAAATACATAATTTTAAGCAACCATTGCTTAAAATGCTTCGTTACGGTATAATGAAAAGACTACCATAAAAGACCGAGGGAGGGGGGACAACGATGGGACCAATGTCGTTATGTTTTTTTCTTCTTTTTAATCAACACTGGAAGTTAAACATTGTAACTGCATGTATGACTTTTCCCCCAACTTACAACAGTGACGTTGTTTTATATTGTTTATCAGTTATATTGTTTAATTGTGGTGGCGTATTTTTTTATACAGTATAGTTTGATTAAGGCGTATAAGTCAATTTATATGAAATAAATATAATAGCTGAATCGTGACTTTTTAAGTTGACTGAAAATGTCCATAGAAGGTTTTGGTTATATATATATATATATATATATATATATATATATATATATATATATATATATAATATATATATTATATATATATATATATATAATATATATATATATGTTTATTTTAGTTAAAAATGTACATCAAACTTAAATCGGGTGGTGACGAAGCGGTAATCAAAAATCCAAATATAACCCTGTACTTTATTTGTGAGTAAAATATCAATGTTGTAAAACTGGCATTTTCCAAATTATGCTCGGTCGGGTACAAGTTATGTCTGCTATAATCATATCTACTGTACTGTGATTCCATACATATTATAGGAACTTGTTACTCTAGTGGTTCAAATTTAAAACAATTGCGTTATTATCACTTCAATAACAACAAAAAACTAAGTCAGGCCCAAGATTTTCTTGCACTTTTTTTTCTACAGCCCATTGCTGAGCACGGGCCTTTTCATTTCTAGAGGAACGGACATTAACCCACCTCGCTTGTCCAATGCAGATTGAAGGGTTTACCAGATTCAAAAAAATATCTGTATGCAATACATATATTTATCTCAATGCGGGGATCGAACCTACCACTATAGACACCGTGGGCAGAGGGCCCCGCCACTGAGTTCATTGGCCGTCGTTTTCCTAGCCCTTGCTGAATTTAATTATTTTTATATTGTAAAATATAAATTCTGAACCTACAAAGTAAGTCTTCAAACGTTAACCGAATCTGCATGTCATGTATCCTGTTCAGAAGAATGAGGCTCTATGATATAACATCTAAAAATTATTCTAAACTGAAAATACAACTATCCAATGACACTCAGCAAATGTAGAACTTTGCAGAAGCCAATTCGCAATTCGAAATTGTGGGACCAAGTGTCTAGGTTATTGTTAAGCCTCATCATTTTTAAAGACAATAAAGCAGAGACAAACTGATAGCAATTGTGTTTATTTTTCTGACAAACTAAATTTTGTTATAAAGTTGTGTTTCTTTCTTGCTTAAAATTGAGGTATAGCTAATAATAGATTGAGGCTATTTTTTAAATAAAAATAAAAAATAGAGCTTTTTTAATATTTATTCAGCTTAACCAGTACAATGAAGATAGTTTACAACTTAAGTTTTGTCCTTCTCCAGTGACGCCTTTTAGCATTGTACCTGAAATAGATAATAGGACAAATTAATAAATAAAACTTCAAAACAACAAAAATTTATGCTGTCATAAAAACATATTGCCATTCGTTTTTCATCCATCCTTTCTATGTGCACAAACCATCTATGCATCCCTTTCTAAACTTTTTTTATAACACTCTTTTACTTCGCATCACTCTTATAACTTCATACCTTATTCTATCAGTCAAATTTAACCTACACATATTTCTGAACACTCACAAGAAAAAATAAAATTAACTATTGATGAAGAAAAGTAACCTTGGTTGTAGCAAGATCCTTAGCAGAACCAACTATTAGGTTTGTGCATATGAAATGTCAGATATTTAAGTGATCATATAAAACTGCATATCTTTTTTCAAAATCTGTTTATTCAATCAAAATATGCTCCATTCACTTCAATACACTTTTCTCAACGAGACTTAAAAGCATAGATGCTTGTCTTAAAAAATCTGATCTTTAGAATCAATAAACTCTGATATCGAATTTTTCAAACTGTGTTCATTTTCATATTGTGTTGCTAGTAAAAACAATTGGAAATGTTTAAAAAAATGAAAGTTGTTTAGCAAGTGATCCAGTGAATAGGCTGGGTGTTTCAAATTCATTTAATTTCGCAATTGTTTTATGCAATGTATGTGGCTGACAATTGTCATGGAGAAGTAGTGGGCCATGCCGATTAACAAGTCAGGGGTGTATAATTGTTGTATGGTCAATTTTCATCCTGATAGCCAGTTCCCTTGTGGATAGAGTTAGATCCGCTTCCACCAATGCCTTCAGGTCATCATTTATTACAGATGTTTTGGGTCTCTCAGGCAAATCATTTTGTAATGAAAAATCATCACACCTAAATTCTTCAAACCAATGCTGCACTTTCGATCATTAACTGTTTTCCCCAAACACTTGGTTAATGTTGCATGCAGCTTTTGCAGCATTATTACAAAGTTTATACTCATACAAAAAAATCATACGAATATTGTTTAGATTCATATCAGTACAAAAATCAAATCATATAACAAAAGGACACTTTCGAGAAAATCTCCTTTGTTGAAATGTAGCAATGGTCTGTACATGCGGAGGTTTGCCTTCAACTAAAGTGTTCTGTACACTTTTGTTGTTGGCAAACCTCCGCATGTACTGTCGATTGCTACATTTCAACAAAGGAGATTTTCTCGAAAGTGTCCTTTTGTTATATGATTTGATTTTTGTACTGATATGAATCTAAACAATATTCGTATGATTTTTTTGTATGAGTATAAACTTTGTAATAATGCTGCAAAAGCTGCATGCAACATTAACCAAGTGTTTGGGGAAAACAGTTAATGATCGAAAGTGCAGCATTGGTTTGAAGAATTTAGGTGTGATGATTTTTCATTACAAAATGATTTGCCTGAGAGACCCAAAACATCTGTAATAAATGATGACCTGAAGGCATTGGTGGAAGCGGATCTAACTCTATCCACAAGGGAACTGGCTATCAGGATGAAAATTGACCATACAACAATTATACACCCCTGACTTGTTAATCGGCATGGCCCACTACTTCTCCATGACAATTGTCAGCCACATACATTGCATAAAACAATTGCGAAATTAAATGAATTTGAAACACCCAGCCTATTCACTGGATCACTTGCTAAACAACTTTCATTTTTTTAAACATTTCCAATTGTTTTTACTAGCAACACAATATGAAAATGAACACAGTTTGAAAAATTCGATATCAGAGTTTATTGATTCTAAAGATCAGATTTTTTAAGACAAGCATCTATGCTTTTAAGTCTCGTTGAGAAAAGTGTATTGAAGTGAATGGAGCATATTTTGATTGAATAAACAGATTTTGAAAAAAGATATGCAGTTTTATATGATCACTTAAATATCTGACATTTCATATGCACAAACCTAATAGTTGGTTCTGCTAAGGATCTTGCTACAACCAAGGTTACTTTTCTTCATCAATAGTTAATTTTATTTTTTCTTGTGAGTGTTCAGAAATATGTGTAGGTTAAATTTGACTGATAGAATAAGGTATGAAGTTATAAGAGTGATGCGAAGTAAAAGAGTGTTATAAAAAAAGTTTAGAAAGGGATGCATAGATGGTTTGTGCACATAGAAAGGATGGATGAAAAACGAATGGCAATATGTTTTTATGACAGCATAAATTTTTGTTGTTTTGAAGTTTTATTTATTAATTTGTCCTATTATCTATTTCAGGTACAATGCTAAAAGGCGTCACTGGAGAAGGACAAAACTTAAGTTGTAAACTATCTTCATTGTACTGGTTAAGCTGAATAAATATTAAAAAAGCTCTATTTTTTATTTTTATTTAAAAAATAGCCTCAATCTATTATTAGCTATACCTCAATTTTAAGCAAGAAAGAAACACAACTTTATAACAAAATTTAGTTTGTCAGAAAAATAAACACAATTGCTATCAGTTTGTCTCTGCTTTATTGTCTTTAAAAATGATGAGGCTTAACAATAACCTAGACACTTGGTCCCACAATTTCGAATTGCGAATTGGCTTCTGCAAAGTTCTACATTTGCTGAGTGTCATTGGATAGTTGTATTTTCAGTTTAGAATAATTTTTAGATGTTATATCATAGAGCCTCATTCTTCTGAACAGGATACATGACATGCAGATTCGGTTAACGTTTGAAGACTTACTTTGTAGGTTCAGAATTTATATTTTACAATATAAAAATAATTAAATTCAGCAAGGGCTAGGAAAACGACGGCCAATGAACTCAGTGGCGGGGCCCTCTGCCCACGGTGTCTATAGTGGTAGGTTCGATCCCCGCATTGAGATAAATATATGTATTGCATACAGATATTTTTTTGAATCTGGTAAACCCTTCAATCTGCATTGGACAAGCGAGGTGGGTTAATGTCCGTTCCTCTAGAAATGAAAAGGCCCGTGCTCAGCAATGGGCTGTAGAAAAAAAAGTGCAAGAAAATCTTGGGCCTGACTTAGTTTTTTGTTGTTATTGAAGTGATAATAACGCAATTGTTTTAAATTTGAACCACTAGAGTAACAAGTTCCTATAATATGTATGGAATCACAGTACAGTAGATATGATTATAGCAGACATAACTTGTACCCGACCGAGCATAATTTGGAAAATGCCAGTTTTACAACATTGATATTTTACTCACAAATAAAGTACAGGGTTATATTTGGATTTTTGATTACCGCTTCGTCACCACCCGATTTAAGTTTGATGTACATTTTTAACTAAAATAAACATATATATATATATTATATATATATATATATATAATATATATATATATATATATATATATATATATATATATATATATATATATATATATATATATACCAAAACCTTCTATGGACATTTTCAGTCAACTTAAAAAGTCACGATTCAGCTATTATATTTATTTCATATAAATTGACTTATACGCCTTAATCAAACTATACTGTATAAAAAAATACGCCACCACAATTAAACAATATAACTGATAAACAATATAAAACAACGTCACTGTTGTAAGTTGGGGGAAAAGTCATACATGCAGTTACAATGTTTAACTTCCAGTGTTGATTAAAAAGAAGAAAAAAACATAACGACATTGGTCCCATCGTTGTCCCCCCTCCCTCGGTCTTTTATGGTAGTCTTTTCATTATACCGTAACGAAGCATTTTAAGCAATGGTTGCTTAAAATTATGTATTTATTTAACATGTTGGTTTTTGTTTATAAACGTTAATAAACTTAAAAATATAATGTCATGTTTGTCTGTTCTAATAGATGTAGAATTATTTTGAACTCTACGGGTATTTCTCATCTAAAGATTTTATGTTTTTAAAATAATAAATCAAAGTCATTTTCAGTATCTTATATTTATCTCTTGTTTGTATGTAACAATATCCTTATAAAAAGCTAAAGCACATGATTTGTTCTCTATTTTACTATAAGAAATACATAAATAAAGTATCACATTTGATAATACTGAAATATGGTAGAAATGTGTAAAAGTCAATCCCATTGGAATAAAAAGCTGTGTCAGGTAGTGTCTTCTTTAGAGCCGCGTTCAGATTTATCTTTCTTAGAGCCTTCAGATTGCTTTAATAATTCTTCTATCAACAAAACGTTATCTATAAGTTCCTGACTTCCGGTTTGCTGAAAGTAATAAAATTTTTAGTTTAAATTTATACGAATATGCATTTTTATATTTATTTTATACGAAGCTAATATAGTCATTCAATATGATAAGGTTAGCAGAAAGCTATGGGCGACGTTGATCACTTACAACCAGGTGACCCGCATGCTCGTTTGCCTGATCTGCTATAAAAAAAGGTAGTATCATTTTTTTAACTAAGTCTGTTAAACTTTAAACGAGTTATATTCCATTTAAGATTCAGGAAAACCACTCATTATTGAGTCTTAATACTATGATCCCAATATAAATTTCATAAAAAAATAATCAAGAAACTAAAAAGTTTTTAGATTTACATAACGCCAAGTAAACGTACTTTTGGAAATTATGCGGCATATAGGCCGCAAAATATGATTATTCTGTTGATGCTAAGTTTAAATTAAAAGCGAACAATTAAATATATAATTAAATTATGCAGCTTTAACTAACAATAATTGAACTACTCAACTTGTAAATTTCATTAAAATAGCTTTCATTATATAGCAAATATCGACATCTTTATATCTCATCTATATATATTCACATCTTTATATATATCATATGGACTGTAAAAAAAAAGTAAAAATAAATATGCACCTGTTGTGCGCTAACTGAGCGAGCCATAAGTTTTTGTAAATATTTCTCTCTTCGTTGTTGTTCGCGAACGCTGCGCAGACGATCAAACTCGTCCAGGTCCGCATCATTTGCATCATCGCCATCCCCGCCGTCTACTTCATCCACTGGAAGATTAAATAGATAACCTGTTTATTCAAGGCATACAGTATAGTATAGAAATAGTATAGCATAAAGTATAGAAAATTTGTGTAGTACTTTATATATATTATAGTATAAAGTACTACACAAATTATCGGAATAACTTGATATTCACATTAATGTGCCAAAGAATAGGCTTTGGCTCAGCTTTAATACTGTAGTTAGTTAACTACAGCGCTGGCCAAGACCTGTTAAAGTGTGCGTTATACAAAATAAATCTAGGTATTTATAAAGAAATGATGTATTTTTTTATTAGTTGAGTAAAGGTTTTAAAAAAAGCTTTACGAGAACATGAGCAAATTTTTAATTTTAGATTAAAAGTATATATTACTCGTATAGCAAATTTTACGACAGGTCTCGCAATGAAGACCCTAAATTCAAACAGGGGAGTCTGCGTAGCATTATAACGCCATCATCCTAACCCACTGATATTTGAGACATTCAATTAGATCCCAATCCAGAGACACATTCACTCTCAACGTAGGTGGCTGAAATACATTGATATTTGAGACATTCAATTAGATCCCAATCCAGAGACACATTCTCTCTCAACGTAGGTGGCTGAAATACATTCTCGATTTTCAGACAGACCAGATAGTAGATGATAAGGCAAATTTCGACGACCAATTGGCGAGTCCAACCAACGAGGCCCTCTACCCGCAGAGTCAATGGTCGCAGGTTCGATCCCCGCGTCGGAATAAATATATGTATGGATTACAAATATTTATTCCGAGTCTGGTAGCCCCGTCAATCTGCATTGGATAAGCATAGTGGGTTAATGTCCGTTCCTCCAGAAATGGAGAGGCCCTATGCTGGACATATATGGGCTATTCAAAAAAAAAGGTAAATGTGTCGAATCACGGCTCCACCTCGTAAATGTTCCAATTTTTTTTCTATCACTCTTTACCACTAGTATATAGTATCCTAAGTAATATTAAGGGGGCGCATGGCTTAAGGTTAGGTTAGGATGTGTTTCTGTTTTTTTGTGTATCATTGCGACTGCAACTCACTGGGACCTACTGAAAACTGGTACAATTTCATTTATATTATGCATGCATTTGATATTATCACTTTTTTTATTTTTTAAGGGGTCCAAAGCCATGCGCCTCCTAAATATTACTTCAGATACTACATACGAGTGGTAAAGAGTGATAGAAAAAAAATTGGAGCACTTTCTAGATGGACCCGTGTCCACAAGTTTACCGAAGATAAATAATAACACCGCTACAAAGTAACAGGTTTTTCAAATCACAATACACCGCAGCCACCGGCGAATTTGACCACCGTACGTTAAGTTGTTTTCACGAGATATTGTCATGAACCAGACTGTTCATAAATGATCGAACTATCTTTCCTCTACGTTAGCCGTTATCCTTGGTTCACAACTTGTCCCTCACCGGCTGTCGTGATGCATTTTCGACGTCACGTACCTTCGTTTTCCTCAGTCCACAAATTACAAAACTCCTGCTTACGAGTCCGTTTGACTATATAAATCCCGGGACCAAAAATGCCATTCTACACAGAAAAAGGGTTGTAACTTTATTCTGCAAGGAAAACAAGAGGGCTTTGATTGCTTTCCATAAAATATTACGCTCACTCGTTTGCCCTCATATCCCATAAAAATGAAAAAAAAATAACCCATAGGTTATAGAAACAAAAAAAGAAATTAATAGTGAAACTTATTAAAATGACATTTACAGATTAACAATATTAAAATGATATCCACAAAACACGGTTTTAATAGCAAGTTGTGAGTAAGGGAAAACGTAATGAAAAAGCACCATACGCCCAGACTCTAACAAAGATAATGTAAATGTTAAAATTTGCTAAAATTAGCGGGAATCGAACACTCGACCAAGGGACGCGCTTAGGAAACCTTTAATTTTTAAGAGAATTATAATTATTTAATTTATAGCATCATAATTAACTACAATATGCAAAGCACTGACAACCTAATAGGCTCTGTGGAGAAGCTACTGCTTTCTGAGTCAATAGTCGCGAGTTCGATTCCTGCATATGTATTATATATGGTCTACTCTACAGGATTAATTCCCAGTGTCGGTGTTCCGATAATCCTATTTGAGCAAGAATAGTGAATTAACATCCAATCCTCCAGAAATAGAGATCCATGTTCAGCAGTGGGACATATATACTTTTTTTTCACAGGTCTACTCTACAGGATTAATTCCCAGCGTCGGTGTTCTGATAATCCTCTTTGAGCAAGAATAGTGAATTAACATCCAATCCTCCAGAAATTGAGATCCAAGCCCAGCAGTGGGACATGTATATTTTTTTTTCACAGCCCATATATGTCCCATTGCTGAGCACAGGCTTCTCTATTTCTGGAAGAACTGACACTAACCCACCATGCTTTTCCAATGCGGAGTGGCGGGGTTACCAGACTCGGAATGAATATCTGTAGACCATACATATATCTATTCCAGCGCGGG
>JASFAT010003845.1:0-15955 GCA_031353405.1 Baronia brevicornis
CAAATTTGCCAACAAGTCCACCTGCAAAGCCAGCTAGATTTGATGGACCAAAAGCCGATGACAGACGATTAGAATTACATAGACTTTATCATGTCTCTGGTTCAGATTCAGGAAACGGATCCGGTGATTCTACTCAAAGCTCTGCACACAGTGACGCTACCAAATCACGGAATGATTCAGATTATAATTTAGTAACGCCTACAATAAAACAACAATTCGATTACGATCTAACCGAAGCACGCCTTCTACAGGCAGAAAACTTAGATTACGTAATAGAATCGCGGATAAATTTGGAAAATTATCAATCTCAAATTATTCCAACAAATCTTACTAAACCGTTAGAATCTGAAACCTTACACACGATCAAACTACTTTTGCGAACCTCCGGCCCGCGAATTTTAGCAAATCACATGACCAAAGTTGATTTACATTTCTTATTGGACGATGCCATTCAGATAGATGGCTTAGATAAGACCGCATCAGGTCTAGAATTATGTTTTCTGCCACAAGGTCGAGCTTTACGTTTAGACGTTATTGAAAGGTTAGTATGACTAAAGGTAGTATAAATAGACTAATTGAGTTAGTAACAAAGTAACTGCTATTGGAGTGTAATGATCGCATTTTAGATTTCCACATCGATATAGATATATGTATGACAAATATGAAAGCATTGTTTCTGAGCCCGAGTGAATGTACCATATATGTGGTGAGTTATTGTAAATTCATCCAACAATGTTCGTGCCCAGCAGTGAGAAATATATGGGCTGTGAATAAAACTGTTACGTTATAATGTTACAGTATAAATTAAAATATGTTTTATATTTACAAATTTTAATCCGTTTTAGAATATTAATTAGTTTTAAATTTAATTTTTAGTTGTTTTAAATGTAATGAATATAATAAGCGTTGTAAGAATAAAAGACTAAGCCAACTTTCTGTTATATGTTGCAGGATCGAAACCTTTCGGCTTCTCATAGCTGTTACTATATTAACATGCCAAACAGATAGACAGAGAGCTGATACTATAAACGACTGGATACTTCTTGCAGTAGAAATAAAGACTGCCCTCGGTAACCTATATGGTTTCTCAGCTATAATGTGCGGTCTTTGTATGCCTCAGGTAAAATTTTGGTTTAGTAACGTAACACCACTGCGATAACGGGACGACCCTCATTTAAATAGATTCACGATTATATACGTACTCCTACAAGAACTTGTTCCTGCCCGGCTCCCAGGGGTAGACCCGATGAGAAAATGGGTCAGCTTTATATAGAGACGACGTGAAGCCAATTTCCACAGTGGCAGCCCAAAACCAGGGAGCAGCTGCTTCCCGATTTTTCGCGTATAATGGGGATCCAGCCCCAGGGCATTCTCCTACTCCCTATAAATGCAGCGAGGTGAATATGTCCGTTTTTGCTTGAATAGTATTTAATGAGTTAAGATTAAAAAATCTCGATAGAGAATGGATGGTGACCCGTACACCGGTTTACTCGCGGTTCTACTGGTTGCAATAGTAGTCACTGACAATTTGAGAATGTTGATTTAATGGGTTGCTGCCACATAAAATAACTGTTTTTCAACACTCAAAATTTTTAAAATATATTACGACGTGTGAAACTTAAATTCTGAGGAATAGTTTACTCAATCTTTAAAATGTTTATATCTGGAAAGAAAGTGCGTTAGCCTAGGTTAGTTTTGATATACTTTATTCACCATAAATGTATTCTTGTGCTAATTATCTATCGTAGATATTAAGCAGTTTTTATGTATGTAGGTAGAGTGTCTTGAAAATGCATGGAGTATATTGCGACAAGTTTACACAGATAATGCATTTATGTTTGAAGCGAAACTAAGACCGTGCTTCAAAAGTATGAATGAAGGGACTAACCCCTTACCTCCCAATACTACAACTCCATACGTGCTTCCATCTGTCCTTTGTTTTCATTTGTTTGGTAAGTTATTTCTATAATATAACTTAATAATATTTTTTGTACTTTGAACTTTTCATGTACAAAGAGAAAGATTTGTTATTGAAATGTGCTACTTTTTACAGACGGTGAGGGTGGCAGTCTTATGCAACCCAATGACACGTTCCCCACCAGCCTTATGAATAGTCTCGAATTTGATTTCAATACAACCTCCGCTCATTTGGAAGCAGCTAGATACTTCCCCAACCAAGTGGATATGTTCAGACGCAACGCGAGGACAGTTGTACAAGAAATGTCTTCATTAGGCCCTATGCTAGACCCAATTTTACTTGAACTATTCAGGGCAGAATTTCATATAAATTTTCTTTGGGGTGAACGTGGGGCTTTAACAACCCCACGCCAGAGATTTGCTAGACTAACAGATATATTAACAGCAATGGCCTCAAAATTAGCTAATCAACCGATGGAGCCTTCGAATGCTGTTCAACAATATACCCACTAAGAAGCATTATGTTACAATGTGAACTATATCAACGAACAATGTTGAATTCCATTTTGTATTTATACTTATAACAATAAAATTGGAAGTGTCGTGACGTTTTTTAAATTTTTGATTACTATCCTATCGATTGCATCAATAAATCAATCAATCAATAGGGGAAGGTCAGGTAACTACGAACACCTAAGAGAATTTTGAAACAAATTAAAAGATACTAAATGTAAGTTAACTTTAATACTTTCTTCTGTATGGTAGATTATCACACTATATAATATTGTAATCAACAATGTCAATTTGTCTTTATATAATCCATTTTTATAGAAAAAACAAAACTCTTAGTGTTCGTGTTTACTCGAGACTGGTCGGGCAATCGCAACCGTTTATGTTTAGAATAAATTGCGATTTGCGATCGCATTGTGTGGCAAATCAGTAACCAAAGGAATCACAACAGTAGCCAAAGGAAAACGGTTGCCCATTTGTACATTTTTAATGGGTGCAGTTTTTACAAAAATAGGCCATCCAATTATCAGGTGGACTCTCTTCGCAATTTTGTCATGGCAAAAAATGCTATAATAATATATTTTTATTTTTTCTCTTTTTTGTCTACCTTTTATCATTGTTAGAACATAAATAAATTATTTTTGTCAGCTACTTTTTTGTTTTGCTTTATTTTTTCAGTCTCTTCAATGTTTTTTAGTTAAAGTTTTAGTTAACCTTTAATTTTTATTTTGCAAAATGTTTTATTGTATTATATTTTTTTCAAGTTCTTCTTTGACAGGTGTGATAGCTAAAATAATCGAATGTGTTTTTTCGATATGTGCTTAGTAGTGTTAGGAGTACTAATAGGTATTTTTTGCAATATTATCAAATAAGATAGTAAAAGTTACGATAACCCAGCGTTCGTTCTACCCCGGCTTTCCTCTACAGCCGTAAAAATTTACTACTTAACTGGATATTGAGACCTGTTACTGTAATGCTCACGCTTGGCGGGTGGATTTGAATTCAAAAATTAGATTTTATTCCTCAGGTAGACGCGGCTGCTTATGGTATTTATTCCCTTAGTCGCGTCGTACTATAATACCCAAAGGAAGAAATGGAGTAAACTTATTCTATACTGGGAACACAGCAAAGTAAATGTAATGTGAGACAAAGTAAAATAAAGAACATGGCATATTCAGATAAACAAAATTTTATTGTTTCTTGAAGATAGAAACATGCAAAATTCATAATATAACTATTTATGTTTATTACTCTATTGAAAAATATATTTCACTTAAACTTATTATACAAAACATCTGCATAAAAATAAATATATTTATTTTTTTATTGAAGAGAATGATCACTTCATTGATGTTTTTACTGTTTTACTTAGTAGAGAAAAATCTTATATTACCAACCATAAAGCATTGCGACACGGTAAATTTAAATTAAGACAAAATGTAAGTCAATATATCATTAGACATTTTTAATTTTTAACTTAAATCTAGCCCTGTTTTATAATAATTATATTTATGTTAGCTAGTGAAAATAACGCATTAACGTGATAATAACGCAAAATTTCTGACTAAATACGTGATACAGATCCACGTGCCAGTCTATTATAACCTTCAATTACTGAAGTATACAGAAAAAAGACATATAGTAATTACATTTATCAATTTATACTAGTCAACATTGTCTAAGACTCAAAACGATTTTTAATATTGGTTCAAATATTTTAAATAAGCAATTTCATACAATTAAAAACGTATTATATGTATATCTGTTTATGAAATCAACTAAGAAATAACAGATTGAAATAAACAAAATATATATAGAGAGAAAAAATAATGAGACAACGCACTCTAGGGTTCGAAATTTTTTAAAAAAAATCTCGGTGATATTAATAGGTAGTTGGATTTTCTTAAGTAATGGTTCCTCTCACGAACACCCTGAATATCAGTTGTTCAAAATAGTAGTTTACAAAATCCTGCCGAAACAGAGGTAAAAAAGAAAATTATCCAGCGTGCTTAAAATTTTTTGAAAAGTTCTTGAAATGGTATTCTTGCGAGAAAATCCTATGTATGTGCTCCGTTCATGACACACGATCGTAAGTAATAAGACAGCGTTTGCAGAAAAAATACATCAGCAGGTTTAGTATGCGCGCGAGCTAAGGCGTCAGCAGTTTATATAAATTGTGAATTATAATCATGTAGTAAAGTTTGGCAATGATTTTTTAAATTTTAAATGTAGTACCTGGTTATATTGCGTTTTTATTTACTTCCTAAATGTATTAGTGACCCATGCATTGTTTGAAAAGAGATTATGTAAAAAAAATCACATTGACAACTGAGTCTCATACTTTGTTGATTAGTGTATTAGAAAACTTATCTACCACTATTATTTTATTTGATTATAATACAAACATATAATCATGACTATAAACTTATGAAATATGTAAGTCTACAAACGAAGTTATGAAATATGATTCACATGTATCCAATTTACATAACAAAATAAATAATTTATTTTTCAGTTCATCAATTAATATAATTCCATAAATAATGATAGAATAAATTTTATATATCAATCTGCATTCAATAATTGACCAAATACAGTACACACTGTATTTTAATACAATAAAATTTAATAATTATTTAACATGATCATACTGAAAGCTTTATGGGCTTTAAAAACTAAACAGCAAATGTGATAACACAATCCGAATCTAGATTTTGATAATATATAAGCTTTGAAGTGTTGAAGTTATGGGAATATTAATAATTCAGAACATTTAAAAAAATAAATTAATATTCCATGTTTTCATTCGAATTTAATAATATTCATAAAGTATTATTATATGTATATCATATTGTTACGAGCTGGGGTTCGGGGATCGGAATAATGTAATCAGCCACTAGATATACTTCTTTTCACTTTACTTCCACTTCTTCTCTTCTACTATTTTCGACGCACCGTCGCCCCTTTATATAGGTAAAACGATCGAAAGTTTTAGCAAATCGGCTATAATCGATGCAAAAACTTGTTGATCCATATTTCTTCTTTACCAGAACCATCGGTAAACACCAACGGCTCGTTGATTCTTCAATGACATTGTTTTTCCTCGTGTCCAGGGTCATCTCGTGTAATTTCTTTTATTTTGGAAGAAAATAGCTAAAGAGAAGTAGTGAAAATAAAGTGAAGAGAAGTGAAACTAGTGGCCGATTTCATTTTTCCGATCCCCGAACCCCAGCTCGAAACAATATTATTTATGTGTTACTTATGAGTCTATGGTTCTTAGAAGTCGTACAAAAAGTAAAGAGTCTGTATATGTAGTTATCAAAATTTAAGCGATTTGGCGAATAGTGCAACCGTCGCTTGAGTCTTGTCGCCATTAAATCGTCGTAGCTCAACAACTGCCTGAAATGTTTTCAACAATCGTTACAGTGATAACATAAAAATCATTGGTATTTTAATCGAATAATTTAAACTAAATTAAAAACACTTATCAATCTTTAATATAGGTACGAAAAGTAAAGTTAAAGGATAGAGGATTTAATTTTTCTTTTGTAAAACAATGGTAAGGTACTACGCTTACGATCTAAAAGCACTAGCATTTCTGAATTAGTTGGAATGAATAACAAGAATTCTAATAATACGCTTTGTCTTTAAACATTGCTTAGTCTTTTTTTTTTAAAAAAGTTAGATCAATATTTTGATTTGATTACGAATTTTGTTAACCCTTATCGGTCGCTAGCTTTTTATACGTGATTCTCGCTAGGTTGTAGCTACAGATACAGTTTTCATTGACTTAAAAAATAATTGGAACAGGCCATGATATATAACTGATGAATTGCTCTATTATGGATATTTAACTAGCAAATAGTGCTTGTATTTCACACGAAGCGAGTTTATACATGTCTCGTCTAGTCACCTCCCACGTGACTTACGACCGCAGTAAGTACAAAAACTGTGTGCGAACAAAGTACTGTTGTCACGTGAGAGGTGCCTTACGACTGATTACGATTTAATTAAAAAATGAAATAATGTTTTATAGCTTAGGCCTGAAGGGGTTTCTTAAAATCCAAACAAGAATAAAATACATAATTTTAAATCTAAGCTTTTTTTAATTATTTAGCTTTTTTTAAATAATTTTAAGATTGATAAGAGTGTCATTGGATAGTGCGTATCAATTCACAATACAGACCTGTTCTCTGGTGAAACCGAGATTCATTATTTCTTCTACGTCCGATTCATTAAACGAATCTGTTGGTAAGATTGTCAAGCTATGGTTTCCAAGACCTGACGGTTAGAAAGGGAAAAAAACATTACTCACTAACACAAATAGCATGTAAAATGTAAAAATAGCGCATTGTATAATGGGGAGCGGCTCATAGTACACATATTAAAATTGGAAAGGGCTCAAAGAGCAATTTTAACGGTTTCATTTGGCAAATCCAGAATGCACACCACCAACTCCTTATATAAAGACCGTCAGATACTAACCGTAAGACAGAATTATTTAAAGGCTGTAACACAGTTTCACAAACCTTATCACTGCTGTAACTTACCAAAAATCGCAAAGGCGGAAAACATGGTAAATGCCTATGTCTAGATGGTAACAAGGAGAACTCATCACTTTTATGGGGCCACACATCTACACTAAAGTAAATTGAGCGCTCAACATACTTAAATGCACACAATATACGTGTAGAAAGAAGGTCAAACTTGGCTGTTGAATTTGAATGACAAGTATACAGAGAGAAACTAAAAGGGTACAATCCATATGGGTTGAGCACATCTTGCCGTCTCTAAAAGTCAATTTTTTCTGTTTGGGATATTACCGGCACTGGGCATTAGGCCTATTTCAGAACCTCCTGCCTGAAGAAATATGCCTGATGGCTATATGAATTCGCTTCGTTCCCGGTGTGGCGTGCGCTTATAATGACAAACAGATGGGTAATAAGCAGAAGCGTAATCGGAGTTAGATGCTATCGTTACCCACCTACCTACCTAGTACTTACAGACATTGAGTAAAGGCGCGAAGAAAATTCGTACTTCTTCATGAATAATAATTATAACTATGACTTACCCATTCTTTGGTTATTTGTTTGGGAAACGCTGGCGGTAGTTTGAGAGCTCGATGCACCTCTCGACTGCTGATTCTTTGCCGCTTCTATGGTAACAAAAACATCAAATATAATTTTAGTATATCATAATTTACTCATAAGTGATTTTTATATCTAAATGACGTAAAAATTGAACAAAACAACGTGGATACCAAAGAAAAACTGTTAATAATGAATGCTGATGTAATACATGAGTACTACTAGCTGTTTTTGCAAACTACATATCAACATATAAAATAAAATATAAATAGAATGTTAGAGCTTACGAAATATAACCAACTTAACTGACATTGGTGAAGTCTATTTTGTAACCAAAATTACCTTGTAAATATGTGAAATATTTGCTTATTACGTAAAATGTAGATAAATGTCCTGGCAGTATCTTCACCCTTTGATTTAAGAACTGTAATAAATAATCCTAAAACTTACACATACTATACCATATTTTTTATTGAAATCAAGAAGCGTAGATAAAAGGATGGCAAATACTTTTTATTTTTTTGATAGTTAGCAAATTAGCCATACTGCATATCAGTCACATATAATCGCCTATAAATAAATAAAACGCTGCATTGAAACTTATAAAATGTTAACTGTAACAATGTTTTATACTTATTCCTCTATAGTAATCATTAAAAAGTCTATAGAGGATTATTCGCTAGTAAAATAAACTTTATTGTTTCCAATAAATTATAAAAAGATTGGAATTATTTTTTAAATCGTAACATTGAATAAAAAGAAGTGTACTTACACATTGTTTATTATGTAAAACATTTTGTTACATTTTGCTAATAAAACTAGAAAAATAATTATAAGTCATAATAATAATTGTTTATAGTCTAATTTTAAAAGGAGAAATATAATGTTTAATTTCACATATTGACATTTATTTATTATTATTTATTACTGACATTAATCATATCAAAAAATTCTTGACTGCAATATCTTTTTTAATCATTTTTATATCATGTTGTAATATAATCAATATGTATATGATAAATTTAAAAGACTATTTAATTTGTAAAATGAAACATAAGTCAAGTGGATTTTAAATCATATAAAACGATTTTATTGAAGATATTTTATTTCTTTTTTCCACGCCCACCTTGCTTTGACTTCTCCAGAGCTTCTTTCATTTGTCTCTCTTCATGGTCTCTCATTGACTGGTTCACGATTTCATCTTCTGAATATCCAGATAAACGGGCGCATTCCGGTAATTCAGATTCAGGAAGGAACGGTGTTTCAGTACCAGTTGTACCAATACGCAATACATTCCTCTTTAAGTCTATGTTACACTGTATATAAAAATATAAATAAAATGAAGAACATACACTAATCAAATATTACATATGTGATGATTAAATTAAAAATATAACTTATTATTAGGCGCGCAAGTAAGTTCTCGCTGTTTGAGTTCCAGCAGTAAGTGTTGTTCGATTTTGATATATCGACCAACATTCGTAAACAAACTGCTCTGACACGTTAGTGATATTATTGTGGCGTCATACATACTTTTGTTGTATGAAAAAGTCTGATTGTGTGCCAAACAATCGTCAATCGGGAAGTGTTACTTTTGTTATTTCATTCGAAGAAAACGGCGGCTGAAGCGCATCGCGTTCGTTGATTCCGTAGCTTTAAAGACGGTGATTTCGATGCCGACGAAGGTCCGCGCGAAGAAAGGCTAGAAACATTCGAAGATGCTGAATTGGAGAAATTGCTCGATGATCATCCGTGCCAAACGCAAGAACAGCTTGCTTTAGTCAGGCGTTACCCGCCAAGCCATTTCTAAGCGATTGCATGCGTTGCGAATGATTCAGTCCGCTCAAATGAAGACATCGAAAAATGGCTTGATTTGTGGATAGCCTCAAAAGACGAACATTTTTATTCTAAAGCTATTCGAGTTCTGCCAGAAAGATAGGCAAAGGTGTAGCTAGCGATGGGCAATACTTTGAATAATATATATGTAAGCATTATTGCACAATTAAATTGTATTTATTTAAAAAAAAAACCAACGAGAATTTAGTTGCGCACCTAATATAAATATATCGAAAATAATTCAAACAGTTTATTATTATTTTTATTTATAATAAAATTATTGCATAAGCTAATTAATTTATTTGATTTAAATAATTATAATTAGAAGAATTAAAAAATAATTAGTGCTATATCCTGTTTTAATACGCAAATACTGTTAAAATTACCAACCTGATGTCTTTTAAGCATATCTAATCCAAGAAGCATGTCCATTGGCTGTTCTTCCAGAACTGAGAATGATGTAGTTAGAAAATCTTTTTCAATTCGCATTTGAACCATGTGTATTCTTCCAATAATACGTTGTACACCAACGCCCTTCGCTATTCCAGCCCATCTGTATATATCGAAAAAAAAGGGAATTATTTTGTCCTTATTATCTTTATATTAGGTGCGCAACCGCTCTAATATGTTAGTGATTTTAGTATGGCGTCATATATTTTTAAATGTGTGAAAATGTCTGATTTTGTGTCAAATAATCTTCATTTGCGGGAAGTGTTACTTTTCTTATTTCATTCAAAGAAAACGGGGACTGAAGTTAGAAAGATGCCACAAAGATAGGCAAAAATTATAGCAATAATATATATATATATATATATATATATATATATATATATATATATATATATATATATATATATATATATATATATATATATATATATATATATATATTATAAAAAATAATAGCGAGAATTTAGTTGCGCACCTAATATGTTAAAAATAATTCAGCATGGTATTGCTCTTCCAACGTTACCGACCCAACTCATGGCTTATGTGATAAAATCTCAATGATCACGTTCGCTCAAAAAGTAACAACTTCCATGGTTTCCATTTAGGCGTTTCGTATACTAGACATCCAGGTTATCCTTCCCAGACTAAGAGAGCGGGGGAGAAAGAAAGCTATTAAGAGTTCAAAACAAGGCCTCATTTTATTTCTAACATGTAAGGCCAATAAAATATTTTAAAGACATAAGGTACCTCTTAACGCAACCTTTGTAATCTAAAATAAGAAAACGAGACTGGGGGTCTTTGCAACTGACGAGGCTTTAAAAATGCGGTATCTCAATGTTATAAGTATTGAGGATTGAATGTCAATGTTTTGTGACATTAAATTGGATCCTTATCGCACCACGGCGGATTGCCAACCATCAAGGCGATGAAGATAGCAATTTAAAAAGCCATTCGTTTACATACGATTGGTTGCCAGATGAAATTGTTATGATATGAGCTCCAACGTTAATTCTTAGTAACCAACTTTTAATAGTAGTTAATGAAAAAAAAATCTTCGGGCCCTCCAGCCGCGGCCTCCGATGCGATTCTCGCATCGGTATATATATATATATATATATATATATATATATATATATATATATATATATATATGGATTTATAAATATTTATTCCGAGTCTGGTAACCCCCCCTCAATCCGCATTTCCTTTCTTCCTCCTCTTTCCTTTCTCCTCTAGGGAAATCTGGCTAGAGGCGAGCCTAGTCGCAAGCGTGGCGATCGTCCCGGGATCGGACTCCCCCGGGTACTATGGTGCCTTACCTCAGCATGCAGGGCTCTGCTGGGGCTGACCTCCATCTTCCCTTGCGGCTCGTGGGATTCACTAAGACGAATTTTATATACCTAATTTGTTGACGATAACGGCGACGTGTTTCACCACCCGTCACGTCCTGATTCTCACGAGGGCGAAAAGTGACTAATGGAGAGCCGTTTCCCTGCGATGAATGGTAGCAGATGGAGCTCTGTGGTCTCTACCAACCTTTATAGGATAGTCGTGAATATATAAAAAAATATTTATACAATACCTTGTATCAACCAATCGCATAATATTACATCTTTCAGCACATGATGCAGACATAATAGTAGTCTGTGCACCTGAATCTATAAATGCTTTTACAGGAAATCTGTAAATATCAAAAATAATTCTTGTTAATTTTACTGTTCAAAGAAATTTGAGAGTAGGAATAGCTCTGAAGAAAAAAGATACAGACTAAATTAATAGTTAATAAATTTAAATGTAACTATCTTTCGAAATCATGTATATATATATATATATATATATATATATATATATATATATATATATATATATATATATATATATATATATATTATTCTTGTTAAACTTAAAATATTGTACAACTTAACATACTACAAATATTAAACATATAAAACTAAATAAGAAGAAAATAATATGCACAGAGATGAAGCACATTGACATAGCAAAATTGTTTTAAAACATTTTGGTATATATTATAGTAATATAATTGAATGGAATCTTGTAAAGTCTGGTGTTATCTATGTTTCTGATTTTTAAAATATTGTTTTCTATTTTCATTGGTGTTTGACACTATAACAGAAGACACCAAAGTGGTGGTCTGCGAAAAAATTTCACTCAGGTCTGTTGTGTTTTAAAATGCATTGAAACAATTCAATTCATTAATTATTCAAAAGTTTTGTCGCATACTGTACACAGTGCTCCTTGGATTAGCAGCTAGGAACATATTTTTTTTTTGTAATGATTACTATTGTAGAATTTCTCATTGTAATGACAATCTAGCTATGGGCTAATGAATAATTTGTTTTTAACTTAATTTGCTAAGTAGAGTATAACGAAAACTTATTAAAAATATATTTGTATTTCTTATTTTGGAATATGCTTATTTATACAGATTTAAAAACTTTGTGACTACTCGTAGTTAGGTAGTTAGTTTGTAAGTTGGGTTTAAGAGTGAAATTGACCTGGGGATGCAGTAATCAGAACTTTGGGAAATTTTTCTCAATTTTTTGTATTAAGAGAAGAACTATACTACTACTGTCGCAGGAAGCTTTTCCATATGGTGATAATAATGAACCTAAGTGGATCTCAACAAAAATATTTTTTCATGCAGTAGCTGCTTCTACCTTCTTCATTTTTTTTAATTAGATTTTTTGAACTGTTTTTATCTTTTATTTGTACTAATGTGATTATAAAGTTGTTATCTTATTTAGTAAAAAAATTATTTAAGCAAAAGCAAATTAGTCAGATATAAACTAATTGGTTTCAGTAACTGTTTTATAACTAATAATATTTTAGTAAGGCCTTATTTTAATTATATTATAAAACAAGGTCTTGTATTATTAATAAAATAGTTTCAAAATAGATTTTAAAAATTACAAACCCATTGACATGACAATTAATGTACAGCATTACAACAGTTCCAAATGTCTCTGGGTTGTACTCCATTGCAGCCTCCATATTTGCCTCAATATTTTTCTGCCTTATTTCTTCTGCAATCATTCTTTGTGCCTCTGTGTCGAAGGGGTCCGAGTTCATCATCCTATGAATCATTATATAGGATCATTATATACATAGGATCATTATATACATATCATATACATAGGATCATTTATTTATATTAGGATCATTTAAAAAATTTGAACAATTCAAAATGCTTTTTTTTAGAAAATAACCTATGTACACATCATTTTGTTTCAGTGACTGATATACAAACATAAATATAAACTTCATAATAAGTGTTAAAGATACACCGAATTTTAGTTTTAATAAGTGTTGATCTGAGCTAAATATTTGTTTCCAAAAACCAAATTTATTTATGTACAATTTAAGTCTAGCTAGCTGTTAACCTTATTCTCTGCTGTTGACGTTCAGTTCTTGCAGAAATTTGTTCTCGAAGCACTGATGCAAATGTGTCTGTGGAGAAAAAGAAAAAATATTTGAATTTGAACTTACAAACTTTGAATAAGAATTACATATTGAATTTTGAATTATACATATACAAACCTAGGTTTCCAGTAAGTAGAGCATCAGCCAATCTCGGATTATTTTGCTTGAGAAGAGCAAGTTGGTCTGGATTGGCCAAAAACATCTCCCTAATGAGACGAGGATCTTCTTCTACAGGTGGAGTTCTCGTTGCCATTGATGTGCTAGTACCTGGTGGTACTTGAATGTTGCTAAAGTCAAGATTAGATAGGCCAGTTGGTAATGCTGCAATCAATGTTTTATGAAATTTTTGTTAAAAAAATAGTTATCATTACAAACAATTTTATGACAGCAACATAATGTCAATTTAGTTTTTAATTAGATATAATGTCTGCTTTGAATCATCCGTCAAAATTTGAAACCAGCAAACGTTAATGAATGACAAAATAATAAATATAGTATGGAACATGACTTAGCAATTTTCTGAATTCACAATGAATAAAACTATAAAGGTACCTTGACTTGCATCATTTGCGTTGAGATTGGAAGCAGACTGGAGCATATGAAGCAAAATAATGACGTCTCCATCATGTACGCCGTGTTCCTTCAGAGACTTCTTGTCATCTAGCAGTGGCTTGCCATTATAATTCAATATTATATCTTTCGCCGGAAAACCGGATTCAATTTCGCAAAATGCCTTAAAATTCTCCAATTCTAAGTCTTCTGAAACATCCAGTACGAAAATCTCATCGTTGAGAGTCGTTACAGTAACTTTCATTGTGAATAGATTACACTACAACTTTTACAGATGAGTAAAAACAGTCTACTTTGTTGTATATATTTATGTTTCGACAATGACTGTCCAAAACATGGTACAGTACATACGTTGAAGTGTAAATAAATCTCTTCAACGACAAGATTCCACAAAAAAACTTTCAGAACTGTTTCGTTTATGTGAATCCACTTTTCACTCACGAACTTTGTAAGTATAAGGTTAACTAGAGATGTACCTTCATGTTAATCTGCCTGTCGAGATTTTCGATTATAATCTTATAATTTTAACAGAAAACGTATAATAATAAATAAAGAAGTTCAAAAGCGAAGTTCTTATAAGAAATAAGATAAAGCTGTCGATTTGATAAAATCGGAACTAGTAAACCGAATCGATTGCTGATTAGTGAGAAAAAAATGGTAGAGATTGTAAGCCAAATATTGTAGATAGTAAGTATGTAGAGTTATAGCACAACACTTAAAACAATATTTGAGAGAAAACGATAGAGAAACTCTTTGTTATTAATTTTGTAGATGAAAATTATTACATCTATTTAATAAGAGTTTTCGGATTGTGATGCATTTGTTTAAGATTGGACATTATTATGGAATTAGAGGTTTTTCTTATTAATTCTGTTAAGTGATTTTAATTTGGTTTGTTTTATTGTTCATAATGTGAAATTGCTATACCGAGGTTCACTGGTAGATAGAGGTAAGATAAAGAGGTACATGTGAGAACATTATTCATCGTTATATACTGACTAACAAAATTATTTTTAAGATTGTTTCTGTGATATCAAATTATTATAATATAAAATTTTTCATGCAATTATTTAAAGATTCATTAACATTTACCTAATAGTCTATCCATCTAAGTTTTTCCCAGATGCAAGTACTTTGCTTGCGTCTAGGGAAAGGTAGGCTTTTTTCAGAGAAATTTCATTAATATTTCCCAGAAATCTGACCCACTGCTCTACCATACCCTTGTTCTATTTGTACTTTTGCAAGCCTCCATGCAGCTCAGACAGAGTGGGTTGTCTGTGAAAACCTATATTGTACATATTTATGTAATTTGCTGTCTTTTCAGAATTTCAATTTTTATAATTGCTTTATATTGTCAGAGGAGTATTTTTGGTAGGTTTTTCATTAAGTTCTTTGTAGATTCTGCTGTTTATAAGTCATATGTTAAAACTTATATGTCTTAAGCATGCATACTTGTTTTCATAAACAAATATATTCATGTAATATTGAAAAAAATACTGAAAGTTATTATTTACTTGTCTTATGAATAAAATATTTATTAGTTCATTACTTCTTACAGAATTATTAAGTGTGAATACAATTTGGCACTATACACAATGACAACAGTAGGCCAACTTGTACCGCAGGTAACACGAGGTTCTCCCAACATGACAATTAAATTGAATGGTCCCCATATTGAGGGATCATTCTGCACTTCAATTGATTACAATTATGATCCCATTATAAGTGTTATTTGTGCTATGTATATTGTATTTGGAATTGTTTATACATTGTTCGGTGAGTTTTTGTTATTAGGCATAAGCTAAAGAATAAATGAAATTAATTTTATATTCACTTGGACAAGTCTAAAATAGCATTTATTTCTTTCAGGTTATAGATGTTTTAAAGCTAGTATGTTTTTAACTGGTTTTACATTTGGCTCTGCCATTGTTTACCTGATTTGCTTACAAGAATATCTCATGCCTCCTTATGGAAATGTTGGTACGTATTAATATTGAAATGAATTTAATATGTTTTTTTGATATTATAGCTCTTTTTTATTTGTAAATGACATTTTTACATTTGTGTTATTTTTTAGGTGTCGCATTATGTGCTGGTCTACTTTTTGGTCTCATTACAATGTTGATTCAGTATGTAGGTCT
>JASFAT010003027.1:0-117068 GCA_031353405.1 Baronia brevicornis
TTTAAATTTGCATAGTTATATTAAGTATAGCAAGAAAATAATATATGTAACTCATAAATATGTCACAGAAGGGAACCGTCTGCCGTAGTACAGGGTTCGCCCTAGTTCGGCGGACGGGGAAACAAAAATTGTAAACTTATCAATGAACAATAAATATATATTATTATTATTATTATTATTATTATTATATATGAAAAAACAAAACAAGTATTTATAAATGAAATATTTTTATATCACTTCAAATTTTTCAGTACATTTTTGTAATTATTACAGGCTCTCCATACAAGAAACAGATCGACTTCGCTTTGCTTAAATTAAAAGAGAACGGCGAAATTCAAAAGTTAAAGGATATATGGTGGAAGGAGAAAAGAGGCGGTGGGAAATGTGGGGTTCGTAATAACCAATATGAGCATTAAATTTTTTTTGTTAGCTTATGTATATTTTTATTTTAAATAAGTTTTGTTATTATATATCCTTACTTATCTACTATCCATTAGCAAAGCTAATAGAATATCGTCCAGCATTAAGTCCACCTCTGTACAATAATCTATACTTAAAGATTTAATAAATAAATAGTGCTAGCAATCTATTTTTACCATAGCCATAACTATAAGTTTTCACTCACCATCATTGTTTCAAGCAACGACCCCATAAATTATGTATTGCATTTAACTAACGACTAAAGAATAGAATATTACAAAACAATTTACTTTTTAGACTGTGATGCATCGACTTAATATTATATTAATCGAACCCTATTTTTAATATAAAATAGAATAATAAATATTATTTTCTTCTTTACGTTGACACTTTTCTGAGTACCCTGCAAAAATGGTGATTTTTATAAAAAAATTTAGAGGTGTCTTGCAAAAATAAAATATCTAAGTGCTGGCGAAGCAATTCAATTTTCTGCCACGAAAGGTGCGTCTACGAAACAATCTACCTGAACATCTTGGACAAATACAACATTGGACTATTTAAGAGAGTGTACACAGAGGTTTGGCGTTGCGGATGATTATGGGTGGCCATCACCTACCATCATGTGATATTCGAATCACTTGATGGTAAGTGAACTCATCTTATTTGACTGCTCTGCTAAAAAGTCATTACAATAGTGTGTTCCTATGAATTAAAGTGAATACAAGGTACATAATTAAATGTATATCGTTGACAACACAGTTGAAATTACATCTTGTAAGTTCGTGTTGTCAACTCGGTTTTGGTGCATCCATTTATATTTAAAAAAAATCTATTTCAGGAAAAGCGTGAAGAAGACCAAAAACAGTTGGGCATGAAAAATATGTTGGGTGCCTTCGTGGTGTTAGGTGGTGGTTCTTTGATTGGCCTCTTCATATCAGTGCTTGATATGCTATGGGGTGTTTTTAAGCGAACAGTCAAGTATAATGTAAGTATTAAATATACTTGAATTTTTTCAGAACTGTTTGGCATGAGGACAATTTCCTTTTTATATAACACTCACTGTTATTTCTGACGTTGCCCGGGCTATATTTTTGGTCCAGATATTTTCGTAATCTTGTGCAAGACAATTCCTAAATTTCGTCACAGTCATATAAATGTTTATGGAACACATAAAGAACAAGCATTTCGATACACTATTTTTTATAGATAAACAACAATTTAAAAAAATGTTCCAACACTGTGTCCAAATTTCTTGTGTCATAGGTGCAAATATATGCACAGACTTCCAGACTCGTAAAAAATATTTTTAGGTCATATAAAAATATATCACTAAGCGGGAATTGACTACACTATGATTTTAGGATATGACTACACTTGTTGATGATTAATCATCTATAACCAGACAGATTACGAAAATAAATAGACAATAAATATTATTAAAACATTAATAAACAAAAGAGACAAAGGTTGAGACAAAGATCTTTAACATGTCGACCTTTTAACAAATCAAATCTATAGTATAGATTTGATCTATAGTATATTATAGATTGAATCTTTTAACAAATTTATATCTATAGATTTGATTATACTATTGTATATATAGAAAAGAAAAAAATAATTACCCCTTTTGCACTTTGTCTAGGAGTGTAGGATTTGGCATAAAGTTCATACGGAGAAGAAATGCAAAAATATAAAGATAAAATAATATTAAACATGTCATAAAATACGGTCAAATGTCGCCCACTAGTTATTATAAAATCCTACGAATAATTGTTTTTAACTGACAAAATTATTGACACTTGAAAATGATGTTAAAGGTCTTAAAAATAGGATTAAAATACATTTCATTATTAACATTAATTAAGTTCAAGTTGTAATGAGTGTTATTACTTAATGTAAATAAATATAACGTGTATATTTTTCCAGACAACATTTAAGTATGAATTAGTAGAAGAGCTCAAATTTGCCCTCAAGTTTAGCGGAGATATAAAACCTGTAAAGCGACCATCAAAAACGCTGGGCAGCGCGGAGACATTAGCGGAAGCTGAAGCAAAGGATGAGATAAAATCTTTGCGCTCATTGCGCTCAGGAAGATCCACAGACACGCACAGAACTCACCACTCACACAGCTCTAGACACTCGTCAAGTGGACTTAGCGTAGCATTTGCAAGGAGACGAGATTATAGTTAAATTAATTTCCATAAACTAAATGCTAATAATCACGACTAAGACCATTTATTGAGGTGATATTATGGTGATTTTTAATGATGCATTTGATATTTAGTGTTTAAAACTTTTACCAAGTTTTATTATGCATTTTAGTTAATCCAGAGTTTAACAACACGAATATTTTTTTTAACGGATTTAATATTTTTTTATTTTAGAGGAACGGACGTTAAACCCACCACGCTTGTCCAATACGGATTGGCGGGGTTACCAGACTCGAAATAAATGTTTGTAAATCCATGTATATATTTATTCCGATGCGGGGATCGAACCGGCGACCATAGACTCCGCGGGCGGAGGACCCCGCCACTGAGCCAATTGGTCGTGGAATAATAATAATAATATGGACTTATTGATAAAAATTTGGACACATTTGTCCGAAAAGCAGCTGCTTTTCCGTATTGTGCACGAATAGGATTGTGAGAAGGTTCCTTTCTTTGGATGCCTAAATCCTTCGTTGGCTTGATTTATCTCACGACGAACAATTACTAACCTTAATAATAAAATTATTATTTTTAAAGTGCTTTTTTATTTTAAAAATAACGTTATTTAGAGAGATTGTACAATAATTTATTTATTTTTATTCAAAATTACATCTGTGGTCTTGAAAGTAAACATGAAAATAATATTATAGCACTACTGACTCCATTAATAAGATTATTAATGGAGTCAGGCTTTACTTTGCGGAAATCCATCACTATGTGGACAGTCAAAAGTTTTACTTAGCTAAGATCCGCGACAAGCAAAACAATAACAGAAAATTAACAATATGTGTTTTTCTGCTGGATGAAGTGGATTTATTTGGAACTTAAACCAAAAACTTACCGAAAATCGGCCATCAATTCTCCATACATCAACCACTTGTGGACACTCTACAGAAGACAACCGAAAAGACTTTTCGGTCTTAGTCTACTATACCTGAAGATGCCCCGTGTTAGGGCGAACCACGTGTCGTTTACAAGATGGAAAAGTGGTAATGTGTGTTTGGTGTTGTTTGGTTGGTGGGTGGAGAATTTATGGCCGATTTTCTTTAAGTTTTTGGTTTAAGTTCCAAATAAATCCACTTCATCCAGCAGAAAAACACACATTATTAATTTTCTGTTATTGTTTTGCTTGTCGCGGATCTTAGCTAAGTAAAACTTTTGACTGTCCTTATAGCATATACATACATACCAATTATTTGTTCTAAATAATAATTTATTGTATATCTCCAACTAAATATACTATAACGTATATCATAAAGTTTACCAGAAAGTTTGGTTTTTAAAAGCCTTGAAAGTTTACCAGACCTATATTTAAATATTAGTTATAGTGATAGGTATATTACGATTAAATAACTATTTAAAACAAAGATAAATATTATGTATCAAAACTATAATTATGTGTTATACTAAACTTTGAAATAAATATTTATTCTACTGAAGAAGTTATTTTAATTGAAGTTTTAAATTAAAAATTGAAGGATCAAGTTACCGTGGATAAGGGAAAAAGCGTAGCAATATGCTCTCAGAACTGTACTTAATAAAACAAATGCGCAAAGAGTCCAGAATTCACACACAATCATGGAAAAAATATACGTACTACATGTATTTTACACATTTGCTAACTCAATAGCAATAACAAATGCGATAATTAATATACGAGTATGGTAAAAAGATATAAAACAGTGATATGACCATAATGTTAATACTAATAATAATAATATGTTAAACTTAAATACAAACCCTCAAAAAGTTTGTTCTTTATTGTTTTATGTATTTTTAAGACCGTGGGCTCTTGCAAAGGAGTTAGAAAACCCATCCACTTACAAAAACATTTTCGACTACGTATGATAAAATATGTAATTTTTGTAATCATTTTAATTAAATTTATATTTATGAAAAAATATACTAATATAAGCATATTTTATAATAAAGTTGTTAGTTCATTGATTTATTGTCTCAGGTCCAAAGCCTTCGACTTTGATTTATATAAACAAGTATGTTTATAAAAATGTTTCAAAAAGACTAAATTGATGTTGATGACCTTTGCATCTTTTATAGATGATTCATTGAAAAGTATCCGAAAAATAACTATTCCAGTGGTTGTGTAGATCGATGCAGGTGTTATTAAATATGATCTTCAACAAACTTGACAATAGAAGTTTGTGGTTTTTTGATAGTGAACTATTAATGATCTATAAATCGTTATCTCAAAAAGATATACAGAAATCAAGAGTGTTTTTTTTAATAAATTAAATATTTAACCTTGATAAAATCACCGAAGTCTAGAATAACAAGGAAAACAATTGCATTTCTACGATAATATTATATTTTTTGAAAAGAGAAAATAGATTTACTAAAATTATTTATTTTAAAACTATGTGAAACATATATTTCAATTATAGGTAAACAGGGTATCCTGTTATAACATTGACATGACTAGTGAACAACGTTTCGTCACTGTCTGCTTGAAATAGACACCAACCTCGCTGACCACAATATTTTAGTAAGAAACCATTAGCCATAATAAATAGCTCGATTATAACTTGATGCTAATGGTGTACAACATCTTGATAACCTTTAGAACTACAAAGATGGAGAGTAGCTTATGCCATTTGAATATAAATATTACAACCAATAATTGTATAACTTTGTTTTTGGTGTACAATAAAGAATATATCTATCTATCTACAATCTTTGAGCGGCCATGGTGTAATTGGCTAAGTGGTGCATTTACAATATAATATTATGAGTATTTACTCCAGCCCGTGTAACTTTGTACGTCATCAACCTCATACGTCATCATGATTATCAACAGCCTGCGGCAGTCCACTTCCCAGAAGCTTCGGGAAAAACGCACTGTCCCGATTTTCACTGAACTTTAGTTAATATTTAAAATATTGCAGCTTAATGTAGACTCAAATGACACACTTTATTTTGTTAATATTACATTTGTTTTAAATATAATCTCCAATATTACAAGTATTTTTTCATTCGTAAATCCAAAGAAATGCGGCCTCGTTTCACGGCTTCTCAATCAAATGTCCTTTATTAAGGCACCCTCTTCACATTAGACACATGGCACGAGGACAGAGTATTTCTCATTTCTCAGGCCGTTGTTAATTAACCCACTGACGTTCATCAAACCAACTGAGAAATAAATTTTAGTCAGACTTCTTCATATCAATATATTTAAAAATATACATATAATTAATATTATATTAAACATTATTACATATTACAATTAAAAACTGACACATTGTAAATTATAGATTTATTTTAAATATTGTATTATATATAACTAAAGTGTTACTAGAACATTGTATAATATTTTTGAAATACTTTTGTTTTATCTGTTTATTATAATCTATTTTATATCGATGCAAAAAAGCGATAACATAATTAAAATAGATGTTGAAAAAATTGATTGCACATTCGAATCAAAAGAAAAATACTATGTAGAATGGTCTGAGTCTGAGTCTGAGTCACAACTAATGACGACTAATAGTATTTACATAATTTAGTACAACATTGAAACTAAGCATTTTTGGGTGATCAGATACATTTTTTCGAAAATCTTAAGTTTAATTGACTTGTTGCTTTTCATTTTGCGATTTACTACGTTTTCACTTTTTTGCGTCGATATATATGACATGTCCGTACATTGTTAAGAACGTAACGAGAAGAAATGTAACATTTTATAATATTTGCAGTCTACATTGTAGAACAAGTTACTTCTTTAATTTGTGATTAGTATCCTTTCCTTATGACACATTTTTTCTAAAAAATATGTATCATAATCCAATAAATAGACAATATGTGTACTGCCCATTCCTTACTATTGATCCCCTATTTCTGTGGAATGGACATTAACCCATTACGTTTGTCCAAAGCGGAGTGGCAACACATATAGGCTTTAAATAAATACCTGTAGGACATATGTATGTATATACTAAATGTATATTTACAGTAAGTTTACCACTAAGCCAATAAGGATGTTCTTAAATATGTATATAAGAAACATAATTTAAAGTTAGTTATAAAAGGTGAAAAATGATTTACTTTACGGCACTAACACACTCATTAATGAAAACAATTTCAACAATTAGTCGTGGTATGGTAGTAACTGCAGTATAACGTTGGGAGGAAATAAATTTAACTAAATTTGCGCATCTTTGCCATATGTACTCCATTGCTTTGTCTTCTACTATGCAAGGTATGATGCGAGTGAGATGACCTCTCAGATCGAGCTGGAGTAGGTGCGGGATCGATGTCACCGTTGATTTCAACGTCACCGCTTTTTTCTTCGTCTTCTTTCTTAGGGCTTTTGGATCCGGTGGATTCACGATGACGAACCGGTTTTATATCCCCGCTGAAGCTCATGATAAATTTCAATTCAGCAATCAATTCGTTCTTAAACGATACCTTGAAAATAATCAATTTTTCACATTAGCATATTGTTTGCAAGCATAAAAAGCAATAAAGCGATACTCACTTGCGCTTTATACAGTGATACATGGTGCACCGATGTGAAATAGCTTTTAATTTAAAACTCGCAAGTACTAATTGTATGTGATACGAATAACAACGGGCCATGCTATTCTGATGGACAACATAGATGAGATACAGATGATGAGATGGACAACATGAACATAATTTAATATATTAAAGGTTTGTGCCCAAAAGGTTTGTGTAACGTGAAGTATCGTAATTAATTAATTGTTTGAATATTGTACGTACGGAGACGTTCATAAAATATGCTCGCATACAGGGGGAAGGGCAGAGTATCGGGGGATGTGACAAGGGGGACGGGGACGTCTAAAGAAATACGACATTCTCAATTCATCACACAATTTTATCTCTCTCTCAAAATTATTTATTTGTTGGTTATTTTACATACTCATTGATTTATTTAAATTTTATAATTGAAAATAAGAATATTTGCGGTCATCGATGGAAATTAATCATCTTTAATGGCGTGGTATTTATAGGAGGGACGTAAAAGGTATGATGCATCGTAACAGCGGACGAGGGGAAGTCAAAAAAGGAAAAATTTAGCGTGACGTTAGGAACAGCCTCTAACCTAAAGTGAATGTTTGACGTAATAAGTTTACCACTTTACTGGAACTAAAATGGCAAATCCACTATAATTTTATTAGATCGCAATATGTATATTCAATTTCTTACGTCACTTTATAAGATAAAAAAACAGCCCGTCAAACCTGATAATAATATACCTTTGGTTTTGCTTTTAACCCCTTTCATATGACCACTGTTACTGTAAGTCAGTTATTTTAATACTTAATGAGTAAATTGCGATAACCAAAATTATAAAATGTTGTGAGTTTTTTGTGACGTATATAGCTATATAACCTTTTTAAATAAACAGTTAACAATTTTAAATAAATAGTTTTTAAATTAATCAATTTTCATCCCAACAGCTAAACTGATGGGACATCCCAGAAAAGTCGACTGAGTAAATCAATCTATGAAAATCCTATCTATATAAGCTATAAAAATATAAATAGATTTGTATTGGATATTTAATGCATGGGATTGAATATCCCATTGCTGCTGATTGCTTCTATTAAATATTATATAAGACATACTCGTAAATGTTATTGTTGTTAAAACTAGCATTTCTTTAAAAATAATCTTATTGGCAATATACGAACACCGTGCTTCGCGCCAATCAGGCAATCAAGTCAAATTTTGAGTATGTAAGTACATACTAAATATATTTATGTTAATAAATATTAAAAATAATTACCTTGTTTTTATGGGAGATCATCCAAACATCAACGATCATTTCAATAAATGCACAAACGACAGCTAAGCCTGAACCAGCTGCTAGTACTATGAATACACCACCCACATTTGCTAGTACCAATGGTTGTGCATCACCGCTGCTTGTATCATCATCCTAAAAAATAAGTGGATTTTTATTTCTATGAAGAATATCATTATTTACTTCAACTTTTATTTTAGACTCACTGCGCAAGCACCACCACCTCTCTTTTCTTTCCACCACTTGTCTTTCATTCTTCTCAATTTACCTTCTTCTTGTAGTTGTAAAATCGATTCACTCATTGGCTGTCTATAGGGCGAATCTTAAAAAAGTGTAATATGTTGTTATCAAAATAATTAAAGGTATATTAAGTGTTTATAAAAAACTTATCCATAATTTATATGCTATGCATTTCAATAGTGTCACCTATCTTTTTTATTAATTTCAATTCGAACTGTATTTGCAAAACTCTCAAAAATCTTAGGAATAAGATTTTTATGTCAATATATCTTTTATGTGGCATACCTTAAAAGGGAACTATGACTCGTTTATCATTTTTCTTTGCTTGTGTCGGTTTAATTTTTAATGTTTTTATAAAAAAAAAGTAATATTAAAAATGTTATCTTATGAGTAAATAACTAAATTGATTTAATGAGTGTACATGAAGAACTTTATTATCAAATAATTCCTATACATACTTTTCTTCATAGCAATTCCATAGCCTTTATTATCTAAAAGACCACCAACTTGGGATACATCGCAGTGCCTTTCTACCATATATTCTATTGAAGTAGATTCCATTAAAAATGCATAATTTATTTTATCCGATTTCACTCTGTAATCAGAATATTTGATTTCATTTTATATTTAAGATGCTTGTAACAAAAATACGATATGAAATAAAAAAAAAATATTTATCGAACTTCATAGGATTATTTTGCACACCTATTAAATTAAATTGTATTTGTTTAAGTTCATGTATTGTGGTGAATTTACTCAAGTCAACCTTCGTAATAACTAGATTCGAAGTAATAATAAAATAAATATAAGAGCTATTAAATGTTCATAGAATATAATTTAAATGTGTTATGATTTTTTTTATTAAATTATTTAAAACAAATATACACTACATTGTTACATTATATAATATAATTATTATATTTAATACAATTATGTTATTACATAGATGCAAGTGGATTATATTATTTTTAAATACCTCCTTAGGTTATTAGCTATTTTGAGCATGTTCACATATATTTGGAATTATAGTGGAGATGAAAATGTATATTTTGAATGATATTATATATATATAAATATATATTCACGCCTCCCCCGCAGGGGTTAGCAGAGACCACAGAGCTCCATCCGCTGCCATTCATCGCAGCGAAACGGCTCGTCATTGGTCGCTTTTCGCGACTTCGCGACTCGTGAGAATCAGGACGTGACGGGTGGCGAACCACGTCGCCGTCATTTTCGACAAATTAGGTATATTAAATTCGTCTTAGTGAATCCCACGAGCCGCAAGGGAGGATGGAGGTCAGCCCCAGCAGAGCCCTGCATACTGAGGTAAGGCACCGGGGGAGCCCGATCCCGGGACGATCGGCACGCTTGCGACTAGACTCGCCCCTAGCCACGCATCCATTGGCACAGCAGACCGTGGATTGGCGGAGAGGAGAAAAGAAAGGATGGACAGAGAAGAAAGGAAGTGGCAGGAAAGGAAATGCTGATTGGGGAGGTTACCAGACTCGGAATAAACATTTATAAATCCATATAAATATTTATTCTGATGCGGGAATCGAACCCGCGACCATTGACTCCGTGGGCGGAGGGCCCCGCCACTGAGCCAATCGGTCGTCGTATATATATATATATATATATATATATATATATATATATATATATATATATATATATATATATATATATATATATATATATATATATATATATATATATATATATATATATATATATATATATATATATATAATCATTCAAAATATACATTTTTATATAGACTATAATTCCAAATATATGTGAACATGCTCAAAATAATAATAACATAATTATATTAAATATAATAATTATATGATGTAACAATGTAGTGTTATTTAAGTAAAGTTAATTAATATATTAATACATGTGATTAAAAATGTGTTGTATAGTATAGTAAGCAATGATACCTGTCCAAACCTTCATCATTCGTTGCTGTCATATACTTAGGATGATGGTCCATATACTTACACATTTTCTGATAAAGTAAATTATCAGACTCCTGCAATATTAATATCAAATCAATCTATTACTTATCATTTTTATAGGAGATGAGGAAGTACACAATTTACTATTAAATAATGAAAAAACTTTTTAATAACAAGCTCTATGCTTACTTTAAAAAAACCGTAAGTCGCACCACGTGCTTTCGCACCGTAAATTATTCCATAAGGATTGTTTGCTAAATCAGAGACACTTTTTATGGCATAAAACTTTGATTCCACAGTCAGAAAAGCAGCTAAATTGGCAGTGTATGATGATACCATAATTAATGTAAAAAACCACCACATACTTCCTGCCATTCTAGTCGACACAGCTCTGTAATAATCATTTAATTTTACATAAAAATATTTTTCTACGATTATACATCTAGCATTTGATAAAAACATATATTAAATTTTACATGGGTGCTATTTCCGATCCCTGAGTAAGCACACTTCCTAACGTGAACCAGAAAGCATTCGGTAAAGTGAATTGGTTGTCTAAAGTTTCTGGTTCTTCAATACATGGATATGGATTTTGCCACTCCTCAGGAGCAAATCTTCCCAGAATAAATAAAAGAACTGACACGCCGACGTATGCTCCAGCAAGCCAACCCCAGACCTGAAAATTATTTAATAATGACTTGCCTTTAATATTAACGGGTATGAATCCATCATAAGTTTTGACAAAATTTTTGACTGTAGGATGGTTCTTCCAAAAATGTTACACTCTCAAATAAACTGACTAGTAGTAGACTAGATAAGTACTTATTTTTCTACCATATGGTAGCTGAGATTTTAGAATGATTATTCCCATTTTGCAACTCAATCATTCACATATTAACTAAACTCTCTAAAATACTTATCTTCAATATTTCTGATGTTGAAGATTTCTATAGGCGGTGGAGATTACTTACCATCAAGTGCTCTGCTGACTCGTTTGCCTACCAGATTTAAAATTAATACGATTGTATATATATTTAAATCATACGTACCGACAGTGAAAATGGAGAAATAAAAGAAAACAAGTCAGGCGGTTGTTTCATTGGTTTTTTATACAGTATTGTTATGCCTAACGTCATGAAGGGGCTTGTAAAGTCGACAACTTTCTGTCTTGCTGACGTTATAGTTAAATCAGTAATAGCGAAGTCAGCCCTCTGTAACATATAAATTATAATAACAATTTGAGTTGAATGAGTTTTCAGAGATTAAGTCTAAGTAATAAATATAAAATTTACACCGTCCATAATTTTCTCCATCATGCCAGTCCACTTTCGTTTTTTTTCGTCGTAAGATCCATATACACCATCAGTTTGTAACTCGAACGTGTAATTAAATTCGTTCATTTTTGCTAATTCCTGTATTAATTCAATTCCAAAACCTTCGTAGCGATTATTCCCTTCCAGTTTACTTGATGATTCTTTGAGCATTCCGTAAGGGGCACTCTGTAAATAATTGCATATTTATGTTAGAATTTAAAACTAATAAAATAAAAAATCTATTATTAATAACAATATTTTTTAAAAAAAAAGATGAATAATAACCAATGCAGTAAGTATAAGAAAATGTTTTCCTTTCATAGAATCACTGCCTTCCTCTTCAACAGGAGAAACGCTTTGTCTAGTTTCAGTGTATCCGTCTTCACCCGTCCAAGATGCTACCTTAAAATGAATTATATTTAAATTATATTTTCTTTTTATTATTTGAAAATAACATGAAATATTTTTAGAACCAACTTTTTCAAATCCATGCGACATAACCTCAATAACGTCTACTTCGAAATCAGAACGTAAGCCTTCTTCGTCAAATCGAATTATACCGGTCAATCCTTCCTTTTCCATCTGCAAACAATACATTTTCTCATTTATACTCCGAAAAGAAAAGTTTGCTCCAATTAAATCATTTGTAATAAGTTAAATTACGAAATATTAAAAATATTTTTTTTATATATTCACGCCTATCCCCCACAGGGGTTGGCAGAGACCACAGAGCTCCATCCGCTACCATTCATCGCAACGAAACGGCTCTGCATTAGTCGCTTTTTGCCCTCGTGAGAATCAGGACGTGAGAGGTGGCGAACCACGTCGCCACATCGGAATAAATATATGTATAGATTTATAAATATTTATTTCGAGTCTGATAACCCCCCCAATCCGCATTTCCGTTCCTGCCCTTTCCTTTCTTCTCCATCCTTTCCCCTCCTCTCCGCCAATTCACGGTCTGCCGTGCCAAAGGATGCGTAGCTAAGGGCGAGCTTAGTCGCAAGCGTGCCAACCGTCCCGAGATCGGGCTCTTCCGGGTACTAGGGTGCCTTACCTCAGCATGCAGGGCTCCGCTGGGGCTGACCTCCATTCTCCCTTACGACTCGTGGGATTCACTACGACTAATTTAATATACTTAATTTGTTGAAAATGACGGCGACGTGGTTCACCATCCGTCACCTCCTGATTCCCACGAGGGCGAGAAGCGACCAATGGAGAGCTGTTTCACTGCGATGAATGGTAGCGGATGGAGCTCTGTGGTCTCTGCCAACCCCTGCGGGGGATAGGCGTGAATATATAAAAAAAAATATTCCGATGTGGGGATCGAACCCGCGACCATTGAGTCCGTGGGCGGAGGGCCCCGCCACAGAGCCAATCGGTAGTCAATAATAATTTCATTTATTTATTTATATTTACAAGAAAAAAAATATAATTGACCTTTAAATTTTGGAAAACGACATATTAAGCTCTCAATAATACAATTTATTTTTATTTAATAATTTAAATAAATCATTAGTGTTAATTTATCATTAGGAAAATATTAGTACAAAAATTATTAGCATGTACACTCACAGTTCTTACAAAATTAATAACACTGGAACCAAACTCCCACGTATTTTGATTGTCGCATGTAATATTGGCACCACCCTCCAACCCCAATGCATTCATAGCTGAGGTGTATAACACAACTGAATCATACATTAAAGCTAAACTAAAAGTAAGTCCATTTTCTTCAATGGAATTTTCTATTTTCCCTTCTGATAGTTCTAGTACGTATTCATTTATTTTTTTTATTAAATTTTGGACTCGTTCATCATTTTGATCAAAAAACCTTACACCTGAAATGAAATGAATTTTATATATTATATAAGATATCAAATTTAATCACTTACTTCAAGACATTTAATGACTAAATACCAGTTATATTAGATCCTCCGTGCTTAAATGGTTCTATATCTATTGTATGGAAATCTGGATTCATAATCAAATAACTGTGTTCATCAGACATAATTCCAACTTGTTGCGCTTGTAAAAGTAGCAGCGGTAAAGATTCCATGTCACAAATAACTAAGTAATTTTTCGATCCGGAAGCTTTAATAGTTTTAAGCTGTGTTCTGAAAAATATAATCCATTAAAAGTTTTAAATATAATAAGTATATATATATCACTTTAATATTTTTTACTGAATGTATTCTTTATTGTACCTGTAATCATTCCCATTAGGTAATTGAACTACATAAATCAAAATATGATCATCCATAATTAAATCTTCGATAGTTAATATATTGTCCAGAAACGGTAAAAGTTCAGACCCATCGTAAATTATTGTGAACTCAGTCCATCCCTTCATTTCTATTACATCTGTAAAAACCTAATAAAAAGCTTTGACAATATTCTACATGAGAGTAATAAAAACGATCCACTAGCTCAATGGCAAAGCTACCGCTTTGAAAGGTTGTAGTCACAGGGTCGATTTCCACATAGGGGTAAATATTTTAATATATACAAGTATATAAGTGTTTATTCCGAATCTGGATGTCCCGTCAATCCAGCTTATAAAACGCGATGGGTGGACGTCCTACCTTAAAAAATCGAAACAAGCCATGCCTAGCAGTGGGTTGTTAACTGCTTTGAAAAATTATAAAGAAATATATTTACTCACATATTTCAATGTATAATGTTTAAGGTTTTATATTTATTTCTCCATAGATGATATGATAAATAATCAATTAGAAATAAGGGGTGGAAGGCACTAGCCCGTCACGTAAGTATTATTCTCTTTCTATATTGTAACCTTTATGGTGTCGAAATAAATGATCATTATTATCATATTATATTAAAAAGATATATAAAAATACCTGTGAATATGCTAAGTGACTTGGGTACAAATTAATAGCAGACCAATTACGGTTTTGCATTACAGTATACGCTGGTATGATTTGCGGTATTTCAAGGTAATCTGCTATAGATTGAACATGTTCCATTGAATTCTTATAAGTTGGTCCAAATATTCCAAAAACACTACTCTAAAATAAAATAAAAACATATTATTGACGACCTAATTATTTCAATGGCGAAGTTACTGTTTTTAAACATCTGTGGTGGATTTGATTGCATCGGAATAAATATATGTAGCCTACAGGTATTTATTACCAATCTGAGTGTACAGTCAAACCGTCTTGGAAGCCACGCCAAGGTCCCCTGTCCCTTAATGGATGGAATATTGAAGTAGCAGTGGCTCAGTTGGTAAGAAAAGGGTCGCGAGTTCGTATCTTTCATTGGACTATTGTAGTGAACCTTTATCGAGCACAAAAATTATTAGCTAAGTTGGAATGGATAATAATACCTAATAATACTAAAAACATTGCAGTATTTGTTTAAAAAATAAACATATGGGACCTAAAAATGTTTACCTCTAGAATAGTGCACATAGCAATTTCCGATTCTAAAATATCTCCAGGCGAAGTCTTCACGACGTTTGCCACAAAAGGATTGTCCTGATTTTCATTTGACATGGCAACTGCTACGTTGAAAGCAGCTTCAAATAGAAATCCTCCATCATCAAATATTGCTCCTGCAAAACAAATATTATAACTGTAAGTTGCTGTGGTTGGTTGGTTAGTCTTTCGGCTATTCTCATTACTTTGCAATCCCAACCATCAACTTGGCCGTTGCTTAACCAGCATCTTAAAGTCACCGATTACAGTCAGTGCGGGTTGTACATGTTGACAAAGGATTTCTGTTATGTACGTTTGCGCATTTTTAATGCAGATAAATAACAGTATAACAATAAACCTCAATCGAGCAATCCGGTGCGCACGGAGTAACTTGTAGTGGAGAAGCTCGTGCTACTCCATATCAATAGACACAAAGATGTTTTATCTCACAATATGATTTTTAGTAGAATTATATGATGAACACAAATAATTCTACTAAAAATAACAAGAAATTAGTTGCCTGATAACCTTCTAAGAATATACCCGCGAAAAATATGTAAAAAGTCACAAACTATAAAAGGGATTATTTGTTTAAAAACCAAAAGCTTCGAATTTGGAATAAACTTTTTTTCATACCCAGAATCTTTATTAACACAGTTTGCCAGTAACACCGTTTGGCTATTAAGACCTCTTACAACTAAATTGTTACCAATAATGTAGAAAAAACAAAACCGCCTTTTTTTTGTAAAGGAGTGTTTATTATGATACCGTATGTCGCAATTACATATCTAATATTCTTTTCTCTTTTGATTACATCTTAAATGGCAATTAAAGACCTTAAAATTCTTTCAAAATCAACAGCCTTACATCGTCACCTGCTATATGTAATCTTTGCTAGGTGAAAGCTTATTTCTCATATTCGTCATTTTAGTCATTTTACTGCATATTATCAGCCTATAACTCAGGAGAGGCCCACTCAGGATGGACCTAATAACTATGATTATACGCCATCACTACAATCTAGTTTACGTGACGATTAGATACAACTAGTACAAGAATGCACATAGATTTCGTAAGAACGGTCGATCCTTAACACCTTTTTGTATGGAAATTTCTTTGAAAGATTGGAAATTTCGACAGATAGCGAAATTGATTAATCCTTGGAGTATTAAAATATGTCGGCCAATAATGAATGAACACAAGCAGGAATTAAATTTATCAGAGAAAAATAATACAATTGAAAATTGTGATAATAAAATCTTAAACAACTAATAACTTACCCAAATTCCTATCTGCTGTAACAAACCGAAGAAGATGATTAATAAATATGTAATAGACAAATATTGTCTGTCTTAAATGCATTGATAATTCGATAAGTGCAAACATAAAATCATAACAGACTTTTATGTTTAAGACTTATCATACTATTCGTTCTTTTTTATTTTACGCAGTATTGGTATTTTATATACCAATATGGACTGTAAAGTGAATTAACAATAATTGTGTCACACGTACGTAATACTTTGGTTGAGCTAGAAATAGAATCAATGTATCCGATATATTAACTGCATTTGTATCATCTTCACAGCAATATCTAGTTTTGCCATTTAAATTTTATATACATATTTACTACTTTTTATAATTACATCAATGATTATATCTCTTTAGTATATTGTCGTCTTATTTATTGCACTTATTTATAATTACAATTACCTATGGTATTTATTTTAAAGCCTAGTAATAACATATAAATTTAACGCCATCTGTGATGACTAATGTAGAAACTATTATATAACATTGTCTAAACTTTATTAATAAAAAGTTGTCATACACCTTATTTAAATTCACCACTCACCAAAACGTTTCGAATATTTCTACTAGATGGCGCACAAAATAAATAAACTTGCAAGAGACTTTCTTGTATATAATTTCGTAGCATAAACTGAATCAAAAATTAAGCTCACGCGACCCTGAAGACTTTCTTGTGAAATTATTTACGCCAATCTGTGCACCTATTCATTTCTAAAACAAAAATTTAAAGATAGTGAATCGTATAAAACCACCCATACATACAACCATGGAAAGAATGGAAATTTATATTTTTATTGTAAACTATTTCTATTAACTCATAATAAAACGAAAATGAATTACTAAAATATGTTAACTTATGTTATTTCAAATTAATTATCAATATATTATAAATATGAAAAAATAGGAGATATAATCCATATATCGGAAGCCTCACTTACTAGTTTGCGCCCTTCTTGGAATAATGTAATGAATAATCATACTGATTATTTTTACTAGTTACTAAAATTGATATGTTACACAATGTTGACCATATATAGAAAATGTTAAGTCGCAGAGCTTTTTCTTAATCTACAAATGGTTAGACAAAAACAGAAATAAATGAGGGTTTGTGTACGCTAGACGCGTTGAATACTGTAAAATATGGTTTCACAACAAATGACTGTGGTCATTTCATTGCTTTTAATAAGAGGTTCCTGTCATTTAGTTGTCGGTAGAATTTGACTGTTTTGTTGTTAGCAAAAGATATGCAAATATGAAAAACGGATCACATGATGGACAACCACTGCCGCTCATGAACATTTACAGTACTAAGAGCACTGCAGTGAAAGGATGTGAATAGTGAGAGGAGAAAAGGGAAGCAATGGTTCATTACTTTATTTGGACAAAGAAGTAAGGAGAAGGTAAGAGAAAGGAGTTGGGCCTCTGTGTCCTCTGTGTCCCACTCACCACGTGAAAAGTGGTAACAATAAAAACTAGCACTTGATGCCAATACGGTATATACCATGGGGAATGTCCTAAGAAATTATTTGAAGTATTTCCATTACCGAACAAATCGCCAAAAGAAAAGTTTCATTCCTACCTTCTGGATGAGAGGCGATCCAGAACAGTGTAATTTTCTAAAAATAACTTAAGCGATATTTCTGAAGTGATACATTGGTACCTTCATTGTATTGCAGATGTCTAGAGGCAACGTTGAATGCGTTCCTTCAAGCGACACGCTTTCTCGTTTGTCGTCCTATCCCATATCACTATTCTGATTTGATATCACCAAGACAAATCTCAACGATAGATATGATTTTTACAAAATAACAAGTACACATTTACGAGATATACACTCCTTCATTTAAAATTCTTTACTTTTCCCTTTAATACTTTACAAATTACCTTATTTCTTATTCTTGTAATCTGGCTTCCCTGCATGAAATTTATCTCCTTTGATCCAATATTAAGGATCCAATAGTAAGGATTCAATTTATTTTCTTTACTTTGTATTTTTGCCTTTTGTTATTACGCATAATGAAAGGCAATTCGTGAAATAGAAATTGAAAATTAAAGCTCTTAATCATTAATGATTGATGGATTACTTGAATCTTTTTGTTGACCCGTTTCGATGTGATTCATACAACCGTCATTAACATCATCTTTTTACAGTCAATTGCAGGACACAATCCTCTCTGACAAAAGAGGATACGTCCTACACATGTCCAGAAAAATTGAGAACCACATGCACAAATACCTTAAAAACTATAATCAATTTGAAAGAAATATTTCCTATAAAATAATGAAATTTTATAATACATAATTAAAGTTGCGTTTTCTTAGAAAACGATAGATATTTGGAATCTACGTTTTATTTAATATCCATTAATAATGAAGTGATAAATAAATTTCTACAAAGAAATTGAAAAATTTTATAAATGAAAAAACGCCAAGAATTACGCAATAGACTTTTTTATTGGCTTTTTTCAAACATAACAAAACAGTTAAATTTAAAGTAAAATCGATGTGTTATCAACACGATATGTTTTACTAAAGTTTTATTCATAAATTTCTCAACAGAAATACGAATTATTTTTTCCGCGTTCAGTTTAATAATAGTTGTATTAAATAAAAAGAAAACACCTTTGTATTTATGGTATTATAAATTACAAAATAAATGCTAATGACACTATCCTATGTATATAATAATAACTTTTTAAATAACATTACCATGTATTATATATATTAACCTATTATTAAAGTAAAATATATACATATTATATTCATATATTAAGAGGATCTGCACTCCTTTTATACAAATTTGACTTAGGTTTTTGGTAGGAACTTGTCATTATTAAAAATGCTATATAAAAATAAATATAATAACTAAACCTTTGATGAAGTATATGTATATATTATAATGCGAATTATGAAATTATTTATATAAAAAATACGATTGCAATGAACCGTTGTTTCTGTTAAACAGTCTGTGTAGATCGTCGCTACATCTGGCTGGTGGCCATTTTGTAATACGTTTGGCTAGATGCGGTATCTACTTCAACACTCGTCTACTCCCACGATCGTCGGTTAACTGAAATAGGTGACCAGCCCACTAACATTTTAATTTTTATTGATTTACTAACTTATGATCATCGCATACAGTAGAAGCAGCCAGTGCTCAACAGTGATAATATAACTGTGATATGGGTGGTTTTATGGGGGTTTTATACGATATGCTGCTTTGTTTTTTTTATGAAATTTATCTCATTTAATCATATATATATATTGCAATTGACACGACTCCTGCGGTGTCGCGGTTGTCCATGGGCGGCGTTGATTGCTTTCCATCAGGCTTGCTCGTTTGCCCTCCTATCCCATAAAAAATAAAAAAAAATTGACTGTAAAAAACTAATGTTAGTGACGGTTGCATGAATCATATCAAAACGGGTCAGCAAAAAGATTAAAGTAATCCAGCTATCATTCAATGTTCAATTTCTATTTCACGAATTGTTATCAGTAATAACAAAAGGCAAAAACACAAAGTTAAGAAAATAAATTGAATCCGAAAAGCTTTGAAAAAGCCAACACAGTTCTAACCTTAATATTGGATCAAAGGAGATAAATTTTATAAAAAAACAAAGCAGCATATCGTAAAAGTAAATATAATAGGGAGATAAATTTCAAATGGATAGATAGGGAACATTTAAAAGTAAATATAATATTAAAGTTACCTTCCATTTATTCTATCAGGGTGTTGGGAATTGAAGCTGAAAATGTATGAATATTTCACACATACCTACATTTACTTTCCTCGTGAAGTTCATTAGCTTCTAAACTCCCAACAGAGTACATTTAAATTCGTCCTGTCTTCAAAATAACAAGAAGCAACACATTACGGTGACTTGAACCGGTGAATTTATGCAAAGAGTAAATTAAGCTCACGCTCTTTTGATGTATGTCTTTGTTGTATTACAGAATTTCTATAAGGACTTACGAATAAATTTTATGTGTTAATCATGAAACCGTATACCTACTTACAAAGTATCTTAGCCTCATATATAAAAAAGACGACACTCATCACGGTCTTATACAGGTTCTCCAATGATACCTGGGAGGACTGATCGAATATTGACCAGACGGTAGTCTTGTATATACATGTTTTGGCAGCGCAATCTTCTCTTATCTTATGTATATACCTTTGTTTTTCCAATTATGTTAGCATGTGTCACGAGCGATATTTTTTTTGTACGAAATGGCGTTGTCAGCCTTGAGGTTTATAAAACATTATCGAAAGGACTCGGGGTAGGAGACCCACAAGTAACAACCTGAGCACAACGAGAATAACTCAATGACGCAGGCTGCTTCCTGAGGCTTGATTTTCATTGCGAAATTCTTTTAAAGCCTATTGTGTGTGAGTGTTCGTATAGTGTATCGGCATTTGCTATTTGTAAGGACAAATTGGCTCAGTGGCGGGGTCCCCGCCCACGGAGTCAATGGCCGCGGTTTCGATTCCCGCATCGGAATAAATATATGTATGGCCTACAGATATTTATTCAGAGTCTTATATGGGCTGTAGAAAAAAAAATGCCAAATCATCACTTGCAACTCAAAAATTGGAGTTGCACCACCCGCAAAATCACACTCGCGCGGGAACATTTATTAAATAGTACGTTAATGTACGACGCAATCTTTTGTTTCACTAATATCTTTAATATTGTAAATTAATTTGTGTTTTTATTTAAAATCAAATTTTGGCATAAAATTATATTAAAAATGATATATATGGTAAAAAATTATATATATAAAATTATATCTATAATTTCTTATGTTTAGTAAATTACCTAAATATATAGATAACATTGAATTATACAAGCTATAGATTTTATTAATTTAAATAAACAATGTAACAACTTTTAAACGAGGTACTAAAATATCTTTTTAATATGGTATCATTTTTGTATTTGATAACAAAAAAACAAAAGTTAAAAAAATAAAAATAATGTTTTTTTTTCTTTCAATAACAACAATCAAAAGTATTCTGTTTGGAGGCTGTTAGAGTTTATAACCTAATAAAATAATCGTTAACGCAGATTTGCCTTCCAACCTCGGAAAAAGACAATGTCAACGGAGAACTAAGTGGTTGGACGTGTTTATGGGTATACTTTCAGTCTACTTGCACGTGAGATAAGACGCTTCATCTCACTTCGGGTAACACGAGTGCCCTAGTTATTGTTCAGCTCATTGACTCGACAAATAAAACGAGCGCTGCGTAAAGAAGCTCAAATGTCATACATATATTTTATCTTTACGTGTGACTTATATATACAACCCTTTGCAAAAGTACTGGCGGTTTTGATGTTTCTACAATATTGGTAACAATTTAACTAAATTTTTAAAGAGGTTATTAATGGAGTCAGGCGTTACTTTGCGGAAATCCATCACTATGTAGAGTAAAAGTTTTACTTAGCTAAGATCCGCGACAAGCAAACAATAACAGAAAATTAATAATGTGTGTTTTTTCCTGCTGGATGAAGTGAATTTATTTGGAACTTAAACCAAAAACGATTCCGTAGAAATTTCCCATTTTGTACACTAGGTGACTAGAGTAGCGTACTCCTCTCCGATGAGGCTCGAATTTATCTGCATGGTGGGGACCGACGTCGGCGAGTAGTACGAAGACCAGAGGAACGCTATGCTGAACTGTATTTTGAAGAAATCACCCCTTATGGTGTAGGATCACTTATGTCTTAGGCGGCAGTAACTTCCATCTATTGTACCGAGATAGTATGCATTGAAAATGGCTCACTATATTCGCAAAGGTACATAATCCTTTGTCAACATGCACAACCTACACTGACTGTAATTGGTGAAAATGCCATTTACATGGATGATAATGCTCGGGCCCATCGTTCTGGAGACGTAGATGCTTGTATGCAAGAGGTATTCGTGGTACGGTATTCGTCATTTGGACTGGCTAGCGCGGAGCCTCGATCACCAATCGATTAAACACCAAAGCATTTTTAGTAACCTATTTCATTGTTAGCCCATTGAAGAATTGTTGATGATCAGTTAAGATTGATATGATAACGAGATATATTTAAAACTGATTGGATAAGAAGAAAAAAACTTCATGCATTCAAACATAAACACATCTTGCATTAATAATACTTTTGCGCAATTCATTATTGAGACACTAGTGCCATTGGCTGAAAATCACAATAAAAAAAAATAAACGAACTAATGTGTTTGAAATTTTAAATCTGGCATCACGCACCGATCTCCACTGAATAAAAAATTGAGTTGCTTTAAATTCATATGAAAACCGTCCCGTAAGTCAAATCGCTCAAATTAATAGCCTAAAAAAATTAAAAGTTACGTTTACACACGATTCAACATTAATGAAGTCTTATGTTAAAATGTAAATGGATTTGATTACGAATTCAGTGCTTTGTATGTTCATAAATTCGTTATTTCACACACGGAGGTAAATTAATTTATTCATAACTTATAACTTTTTTGGTGGTAACTTGAATTATTAAAATAAAATACCTTGAAATCCAATCCATACAAACCTTTGCACCATTATTAGTTTACTGCTGAAAATATGTTACTGTAATCCTCAAGCTTATTAGGTAGATTGTTGTTGGCAGATTGGTTTTTATTACCCAAGTAAACACTGTAGTATACGTACATATCTACATGTAGGTAGGGTTGTATACCCTTAATATGTAGGTGTTTTGTACAAGTAACAAAAATAGGCAAAAATATAATATATTTATATATAGGTAGGGTAACAATATGTAGGTGTTTTGTACAAGTAACAAAAGTGGCAAAAATGTAATATATCTATATATAGGTAGAATAACAATATGTAGGTGTTTTGTACAAATAACAAAAAGAGGCAAAAATATAATATATTTATATATAGGTAGGGTAACAATATGTAGGTGTTTTGTACAAGTAACAAAAGAGGCAAAAATATAATATGTCTATATATAGGTAGGGTAACAATATGTAGGTGTTTTGTACAAGTAACAAAAAGAGGCAAAAATATAATATGTCTATATATAGGTAGGGTAACAATATGTAGGTGTTTTGTACAAGTAACAAAAAGAGGCAAAAATGTAATATATTTATATGTAGGTAAGATAACAAAACAAGGTAATAAGTATACAATTATGTAGTCTTCTTGTTCACATTAGACCATTTTTCACAAAATAAAATAGGTTTGTCCGATAATAGATGTAATTCCATGTTATATTTAACACTGCGCCGAAATCGAAATACTGTTCCATTGAATAAGGAATAATATAATATGATCAGAAAATTACCTAATGTATACCAAATAAAATAAAACGACAGTGCAATCTGCTTTAGATATCCAATCAATGCTTATGTTATAGACACGTCTTATATTAATTTATTACTTTAATAAATTTAAAAAAGGAATGCTTTAGAGCTAAAGTCGCAACATTATGCTAATTACACTGGATAAGGCTTTATAGCAGCGAGTCACTTTTTCTGAACGAATCCTTTAGCTGGATTTGCATGACTAGTGTATCTGCAGGATTAAACTGGGTTTTTAGGCTTTATAATCCTCTTGAATACTAAATTTATTTAAGTAAGCTTCATATTAAAGTATTAAGTGCTTTAAGGATTTACCAAATAATTTCTTCTAAACGTTTATTCACTTTTATTATTTAAAATACATATTTAGATATATACACATAAAAGACACAAATATTAATTTATGACGACCAATTGGCTCGGCGGTGGAGTCGAAGGTCGCGGGTTCGTTCCCCGCATCGGAATAAATATGATACGGGATAGTATAAGCTAGACATAGTTTTTCCGAGTATGTTTACCTCGCCAATACGCGTGGTTTAATAGGATAAGCGTGATGGCTTAATGTCAGTTCCTTCAGTAATGGGGAGACCCGTGCCAAGTAGTGTGACATATATAGACTGTAAAAAAAAGTATGAATTCAGTAAATGAATAGAAAAATCAAATCAATCCGTTATAACCCAACTCTTAAAATAAAAAGCGTAAATAGGTTATCTTTTTATTATATTAATATTTTATGTTTATCATATAATTATTTTTAATTATTACACGAGTTAGCAGCGATAAAATCGCTTGTTGAGTTATTTAATTTTTATTCTTTCATCACTCCAATCCTGACGTATATACTATAAATAAATAAAACGTTACTGACGAAATTTCATACACCAGTTTTATTGTAAAAGGGGAGTTAATAGCAGAACTATTACAATATAAACGGTCTAACTCTACGTATTGGATGATATTGGACAGTCTTCAATCATATCAGTCTATATAAATAAAAATAAATGTTTATGTGTACGCATTCCTAAATGAATTATGATGAAATTTCTAATTAGTCCAATTATAATGAAACTTTGGTAAGCTGTTCTTATTTTTGCAAAGTTTACAAGCCCAAAATAAAATACTTACTTTGTATTTTTGTCACTTTTTCCTTTATGCAGCATTGCAACTCATTCCGGGTACAGGTAAATTAAAAATAAAGAGCGCATACACTAATTACTTCGTATTTATCCGAAAATTTAACAGCCAAGTTTATGTGACAGCAATTCCCTAGACATATATTTTTTATATAACATATTTTTTGTACCATATTTATAAAAATATGTAATGGTATGGTTCAATCTCCTATTCGCCTTGGAAGTAACGCTGTTTAATCCTTTAGCGAAGTATTTCAAGCAGTCAGCCTTGGACAACTTTTCATGGCATGTCCTCGTGACTTGCAAACATTAAACATCCTTGTACTATAATTAATAAGATATTAACTCAAATTTAAACTTACATGATTTAAATAGTTTTGTAACGATTTAATGGGCAAAGTTTTCTCATTGACGTTTTAGGAAAATCTATATTTACTTCATCTTGTGTGATCAAGAAATATAATATTAAAACCATTTAATGGCTAAATTATTATCTCAAGTATTTTCAAGAATTAATTTTTTTATGGATATGATGGGCACATGAACAAGCGAGTCACCTGTAAGTACCACCAGCGGTAAGTAATCTACTGTCCTGTTTTAACATCTGTAACACCAAGGACACTGCATATACATTGCCTATCTTAAGGTAAAGAAGAATGTGAATAATTGAAGGGGGAAAAAGAACTAATAAGGATGGAAAAAGGTAGTAAAAAAGGGAATAAGAGTTAAGAAAGGTCCCTGTAGTCACTGTACGAAATCTAATGACATCATCTTCATTCAATCAATCATAATCATGTAAAGCTCCTACCATTTTTAGTAATAAATAGTCCAAATAGTACAACAAGGGCACTGTTATGGAAAGAATAATCAAAAAAATTTACTTTTTAGTATTAGCTTTACGACTGCACTTGTATAGATGAGTATTTATAACTTTCGCTTACGTTTATATTATATAAAGACTTGATAAAAGGATAATATAACTTCATACCCTTTTATCAAATCTTATATAATGGAAAAAGTATTCGATATTCATTGAGGAATCTCTTTTCTGTTAAACTGGCCTTTGAGATGGGCCTTATGTAGGTAAACATCTGCATATGTGTATATCATAATCATTACAAAATCCCTTTTATCCCTTTAGTTGTTAAGATATGCTGGATCTCGACCTTTTTTATCGAGGTATGTTACTACAATATGTTTAAAAAATTCCTTTGTGCCACAATAGAACATCCTAATATTATCTTTTTCCATATACCTATTAATATACGACCGGTGGTTCATATTCGACCGTCATTCATAATTCTTAGAAAATTTTAGACAAATCATACAGACGGCAGATACAAGACGACCAATTGGCTCAGTGGCGGGGCCCTCCGCCCACGGAGTCAATGGTCGCAAGTTCGATTCCCGCATCGGAAGAAATATATATATGGATTTATAAATATTTATTCCGAGTCTGGTAACCCCCCCAATCCGTATTTCCGTTCCTGCCCTTTCCTTTCTTCTCTATCCTTTCCCTTCCTCTCCGCCAATCCACGGTCTGCCGTGCCAAAGGATGCGTTGTTAAGGGCGAGTTTAGTCGCAAGCGTGCCGACCGTCCCGGAATCGGGCTCCCCGGGTACTATGCTGCCTTGTATGCAGGGCTCTGCTGAGGCTGACCTCCATCCCCCCTTGGGACTCACTAAGACGAATTTAATATACCTAATTTGTTGAAAAAATGAAGGCGACGAGGTTCACCACCCGTCACGTCCTGATTCTCACGAGGTCGAGAAGCGACCAATGGAGAGCCGTATCGCTGCGATGAATGGTAGCGGATGAAACTCTATGGTCTCTTCCAACCCCTGCGGATGATAGGCGTGAATATATAAAAAAACATACAGTGTCTACGCGTGTATTTTTACTAATAGAAGTTTTTTTAACGTGTTAATATATAAAAAAAACTTTTATTTATGATTTAATTACTATAGTATAATCTATCAATATTCATTTAATATATGTTAATATTGTTTTCGCATTTTATAACCTCTTGTTTAATTAACGAAACAAATGAAAATTTTGTCTGGAACATTTTTCTCCTTTTAATGTGGATACATAAATTAACTATTTCGACTAATTAGTTTTTTCTCTCTTTATTTTTAATTCATTAATTAATATTTGATAAACTGTATTAACATCACGTGTCATGCACTAAAGTTTAAAAAAAATGTATTTGAACTTGAGTGGATGAATAAAAATCATTTGACTAAAAATTGAAAACTATATAATTATATAAAGAAATAACTTATATATATATATATATATATATATATATATATATATATATATATATATATATATATATATATATATATATATATATATATATTTAGAGTGTGAACTAATAGTAGGAATTAAATAAAAATAGTATATATGTGAAAATCGTTTTACTAAAAAAAATTATTGGCCTTCGTTTATCATTTCATAAATTTAACAGGGTCTTTAAAATAAAAAGAGCAGCAACTCACTGTGTTTACTACCTGTGCTAACACTAAAAGAGCAACAACACACTTCCAATTATGGGTTTCAAGTACTTATGTAAACTATTTCGTGTTTCGTGCAGTAACATATATGATACCGCATGATTCCTAACGACAGGTTTTACTTGTAAGAGGACCATTACATCAAAACTTGGCAAATGTCTGCGCATACAACAGCCTTTGTTATCCGTCAATAATGGGATGACCTCATTCGCACAAGTTTTATTGGCTATCTTTCGATTCTATTAATAGTACGGTATACATTTAGTAACTGTTACGCAAAGGAATAAGTTTCTTTTGTGATTTCAATTTAAATCTATTTAATTATATATTTATGGTAACTGTCATTATAATGCAGTCATATATTTAAAAACTATAAGATATGAAAAATCATATATAATCATATAATATTTATGTGTATCGTATAATATTTATAGTATTATATAATCATATATTTAAGTGTACTGTTAGGGACAAAATATCACGTTTTCATGCAAAAACTTTGAAATCACATTAGACGTTGTTTTCACAGTTAAAAAGTTTTAAAAATGTATCTATGCCTATGTATTGCTTTTATATAAATTGTGTTTAAAACTTCATTGAGTGGAATCTATACGACAGTCTGACCTGTTAAAGAGAACCTCGCTTACAACACACTTACACACACACACACATATATATATATATATATATATATATATATATATATATATATATATATATATATATATATATATATATATATATATATATATATATATACACATATATATATATATATATACACATATCATCGAATCAGTTTATAATACAAGAATAAAGTGAGTAGATATAATAAAATAGTCTACAAAAATCAATATTATTGTTAATGAAAATGCAATTTATACCACAACAGCCATCGATCTTTCTCTGATCTGTCTAAAAGGACTTGCCATACTGGAGAAAAGGTCTTATTTGCTGTAAATAAAATAGTTCATATATTATATATATATATGAGACCTGCGTGCTTCCTGAATTTATAGGGCCACCCTAATTTCTTAAATTTCGTGGTTGTTGTAAGTTGCGACTATAGGATTAAATATCTATAGTTAGGCATTAACATCTACCTAAGTTTTAAAAACCAACCTGCAGTCCGTAATTTACGTAAAATATTTTGAAGAAGACCAACGTCCAATAGTGATCACTAATGGCCGCCTTGTTTACTGAAAATAAATGGAAGACAAACGTAGCAGATAAATTTTTTAATTTCAGTTTTTTTTCTATAGAGAATAGAAATGTCCTATAAATGTTAAAAATACGCAGTTAACCATTCACCTTAGCTTTTTACTTCTGTATTTTTTACATTTGATATATGTCGCTTGAAACGACCGACCCATAGTTATTTGTATGCAAACCAGAGCAGTAAGTAAAGGTCCCTTGTGTGAAACTTTCCTTTTTATGGCTTGCTGTCGTGTCACATTACAAATACCACCAATCCGTCCAAACCCTTATAAGAGTTTTTGAAACATTGAAAGAAAGCATACGATTATTATTTAAAATAAGCTGTTTCTCACAAATCTGCTACGGCCATGGTTCTTAAAGGTTTTTTGCAAAGATACTACAATTTTCTCAAGTAAGTAAAATTTCCAAAATTTGTTTTATAGTATATGGAGGTAAATAAGCAGGCGTATCGGCTAATGGAAAAGTATATATACGTCACCCATAGACATCAGCACCTCCACAGGGATTGCGAGATGCGTTGCCGATCTTTGAAATATATGTTGGTTTGTTTATGTATGTTCCATGTCATATCAATTCGTGAATGCCTCCGAACGTAACTGCTTCCACAGAGTAATGGTGTGTGAAGAGATTTATGGTGGAGGTAGGTAAATAAGCGGTGGTGAGCCTGTGTCGAATAATGATCTGTTTTAAACGGATGATAAAGAACTTAGAAGAAAATAAGTGTAACAAGTTGTTTATAGTCGAAAGCGTGCCGACCGTCCCGGGATCGGGCTCCCCCGGGTACTATGGTGCCTTACCTCAGCATGCAGGGCTCTGCTGCGGCGGACCTCCATCGTCCCTTACAGCTCGTGGGATTCACTAAAAACGAATTTAATATACCTAATTCGTTGAAAAATGACGGCGACGTGGTTCGCCACCCGTCACGTCCAGATTCTCACGAGGGCGAAAAGCGACTAATGGAGAGCCGTTTCGCTGCAATGAATAGTAGTGGATGGAGCTTTGTGGTCTCTGCCAACCCCTGCGCGGGATACGTGTGAATATATAAATAAAAAAAAGTATAGAATACTAGTCTAATACCTACACGGACAGTTCGATTTAAAGGAAACATCTCCTGTTTTACAATTTTTTATTTTAAATATTTTGCATAAATTAAAAATTCATCTAAAACTTTTAACTTAACTTGAATATATTATGTAACGTCATCAATAACCTTTTTTAAAGCGGACTCGTGTTAATTAAACCGCATTAAACTGCTGATGCCGTCCAATGACATGTGTCCACGTAACGCAAATTGTTGACGTATTTGTAATTGTGTGAAATAAAATTTCTAAACTTGTCTAATACTTCTTTGTTTGTATTTATATTTTAGAAATTAAGATTTATCGTGCAAATAAATTCTGTGAAGCATTAACCATAACGATCTAAAGTCTGTTCTAATATTTTGTTTCAATCAATCAATCAACAGCCTGCGGCAGTCCACTGCTGGACATAGGGCTCCCCCATGAAGTGCCACCTATCCTGATTTTCGGCTTCACGCATCCAATTTCTGCCAGCCACCCTGCGCAGATCGTCACACCATCTAGCCGGGTGGCGTCCCACACTACGTTTACCAAGATGCGGTCTCCACTTCAGCACTCGTCTGCTGCAACAATTGTCGGATCTCCGACAAACGAGATCAGCCCATTGCCACTTTTGTTTGTTGATTTGAAAGGCTATGTCGGTGACTTTAGTTCTCTGGCGGATTTGTTCATTAACGTTTCATTTACTACTATTTAAATACAGTTTTACAATTGAACTATTCATGTGAAATTAATTGTGAAGGTTAACAATAATTCTAGTTATTATTTTTTATTTTGTAATATCAAGAGATTGCTGGTCTTCTTTGAAAAAAATATGTTTCGGCCGGGATATTAACATATCTTTGGCTCAAATGTTAGCTTCTCTTAACACTGAGCGAGAATACACTATAACAATGAAATTGAAGTCGATATTCAGGGATATATTATGCATATATCACGTTGTAGGTATGCATAATAAAAACACGGGGGTAACTCTACGCTACATAAATAAGCCAAGTTTGCTAAAGACAACAATATAATATAAAACTTCGTTACATTCCATTGTAATATAATGAGAAGTATACTGCTAATTAGCCGACTCGAATCTCCGACTATTCCTTTATACTAATATTTAAAAAAAAGACTAAAAATTCTTCGTCTCGCATGTAGTCACAGCGTACATAATGTGCGTATGTAAACCTTCTGCAGCGCAAAATCTTCCTCATTTTTATTAGATGGGAAATTCAAATTATTTTTTATTACCTCTCTAACATAACAAGAATTGAATTCCATTTGTCCCCGGAATTCTTCAGTGGTGAAATGTTCCCTTTCTGAGTCAATTTCTGTGAGTTCGATTAACATTCGTTCGAGACGATATAAAGATAAATTTCATTTTCAATTACAAATATTTCCATATATTTATAATTATCACGTTTTTCTCAAAAAATTTTATAGAAATTTAAATGTAGTAGGCCATTTGCGCGATCCCTTTGTAAGACTATAGTAACAAAAAAAATAAATATTCTACAGCATACGTATTAAGTCGTTGAAATTAAAAGTTTATAAATTTTAGAGATATATAAGATTAGTACGAATGCGGTCTCCTTGTGTTTCGCACATAAAATTTTTATGAATCTTTGTATCTCAAAGACCCATAATAATTATATGTTTTAAGTATATTATGCTTTTGAATTTAATAATAAAGAAATATATAAGATTCTCAAGTCTCTCAAAAAGGCTCATTTAAAAAACCCTTTTTGAAATGCTTGGACCCAGATCTGAATCATAGTGTCATCAAACCTTTCTTTCTTATATTTGTTTTCATAATTTCATACACAATTTAATTCAGAAGCAATAATAATAAGTTTAAAAGTAAACATAAAACTCTTAAAATCTAATTCTATACAAACTCGTTCATCTCATCTCTGCGTTTCTGCCCTCAAGCAAATATTGTATATTCTTCGCGTTATAATAATGGCATGACACAAGAAGCTTACTTCAGTCTAGTCCGTTATTCTCGCTTCAGAAATAATACGGTTGATATGAGAACTAAACAATTGCACCGTACTCGACATAATATATCTTAAATATAAAGTATTATTGTTATGTATTATTATTTTAGATAATGTTATAACATTATTTTCGTCTGTCTGTCATTTGATTAATAACAAATCAACACCATTAAATTTTTCACAATTTACTATTGGATTCTGAATCCCCTAAAAGGAGACTGATTTACTTTGATTTTGAGAGCCCATGCATATTGGTGATCGAAAAGTCAGGAATATCGTATCTATTACGGCCTGTGAAAATATTTCTAAAAACGTTAACTTTCCAAATGAAAAGCCTATTTTAATTATTTAATAAACTTTTAATAAAATTCATAAACATTGAGTTTTTAGTATGGTACCAAGATCTATTGTGGTATTATCTAAATTGACAAGTATGAATTTTTATTTCCAAGTTTTATTATATAAACATTACACGAAATAGATTTGAGGATTGTAGAAAATAAAGTTGGGCGGTTCTTAATTGTTATTTGCCTAGCTTTTGTTGTTTCACTTTTTTAAGAAGAAATTAATTTTGAACGGTATCATTACTAGGTCTGAAGGTTGCTTATTTTAAAATATCGATGTTCGTATTTATTTATATACTTTTTTTCAGTAAACAATGTTTCACATACAAACTTAAGAAGTTTGTAAATTTTATGAATATGTACTTAACCTGCTTGCGAGAGAGATAAGCTCGCTTCACCTCCCTAACAACTTCGAACTTCACCAACATTCTTGATATTATTTCACATCATTGACCGTAAAACTGAGACGAGGCCTGTGAAAACTATATCATGAAACTATTAAGATAATATCTCAGACAATTTCGCATATAATTTTGATCATGCCGCACCAGAAATTTTATGGAAATATCAACGTTTATAATAAAAGTGTGTTTAAATACAATTCTTATTAATTTTATTAAATCATTACACCTCTAGAACTCTTAATTTCCATCGAGATTTTATATTGAATATGCTTGTTATGTACCTAATAAATTATGTACCGGTGAAAAGTTCATTAGGTAGAAGTCAAGGCTTTTAGAGACCATTAACTATTCCTACAATTGCTTTGCTATTTGGCCAGGAGCTTATTAAATATTTAAACAGCACACTTTCTTGCTGTTTCAAGTGCAATTCTATATCGTCACTGATTTAATTGTTCTTTTTTTGTAATCAGTGAATAATATACATACAAACATACAACTTTCATTGACCTCTCCCAATCTGCGAACACCTTAGTCATCGATGATATCCACCAGTCGGTTAATGAGACGCATCGATTTTCTGTTAATAGGATACATCGGGTGAATGTAAAGGAAACTGTCGAGATGGTAAGATTTAGCTGCATCCCATTATTCCTTAGTTTAATCCATAATATACATGTACAAAGAAAACTGATATTAAAACACTTTTATATAATTTCTATATATGTATACATATGTATATCCTGAGATCACTAATAGTTTAATAAGGTAAGAGAAAAATGTTTCTATACATGTTTATTAAAAAATATGTATAAAAATAAAAAAAATAAAAAATATGTAAGTAATGTAATGATTTTTTTTTTATGGAATAGGAAGGCAAACGAGCAGGCGTGTGATCTTATGGAAAGCAATCAACGCTGCCCATAGACTTCAGCAACGCTATAGGCAGTGCGGAAGCGTTGCCGACCTTTATGGAAAGTGTCATAATGAGAATGGGAATGAGAGGGAGGAAGTGGTAGAGGAAGGGGAGAGGGTGTTGGGCCTCTGGAACTCGGCCGCTCACCGTACGAAGCGCGGTAGATAAGCTACCACTCTGACGCCGGTGTTCAGCGAGAGTGTGGTACTTCCCCGGGCGAGTCGGCCCGTTCATGCTACAGACAAATTATTTATTATGCCATTTTTGAAAAATATTCGTCTGCAGTGTGGCTCTACCACGATGTATGTATATAATAATATAATATCAATTAACAATACTCTAGCAAAAAAAAACTAAAATGTTAACGGTGCTATTATAGTAATTGTGTTGAAAGTTTTCAGCCTGCAATTGCAAAAATAAATAGAGAGCTTTTTAATTATTGTGTTTTTAACGTTCCATGTTTCTTTTCGATACATTAAGCTTAAGTGCACTTTTTCCTGTATAATTTTTATTACTTTTTTTTAACAAGTCGGCTGCCGCGTCACCCATATTAGGGAGACAGTAAAAGTTTACACCAGGCCGCGTCTCCCGTATTCGGGTGACAGCAAGAGTTCTCATGTGACCGTAACACCCGTATTCGGATAATGCTGATTTGACTACTTACAAAGGATCTTCGCTCTCTAAATCTTCTAATATTTACAATTTACATTGTCACTATTTTATAAAGCACCAAAACAGCACATTCTATTGTTCTACCGAGGCACAGGTGCCTCACGGACCAGACGGATTTCATTGCAAATACGCGTGGCGGTCAGCGTGTTAAAGGGTAGAAAAGCAAACGAACAAGCGTGTCGCCTGATGGAAAGCAACTCTCCTCATAGACATCTGATATAAGATAACCGTTGCAGAAATATTGCCAACCTTTTATATATAATTATATTATATATAATTTTTCTTTTATTTAATTTCTTTTCAATGACTTTATGTCATAAATTTCTTGGAAATACTATTTTTTAGAGAAATTGTCAAATTTGTTTTTTTTATATAGGAATTGATTATATCATATTTATTGGTCAGTATTTAGAAAGGTCCTTCAAGTCTTGTCGGTGCTCATACTTCAAAGCTTGAAGACGAAAGTCTACGACCAGTGCATCTTACCTCTGCCCAAAAACCGACACTGACAGTCCATCTGTTACGCAAACCCATAATAGTTCAGACGGCTATGTAGTGTTACGCGTAGTTTCTCTGCTGAATAGCATATGAAATAAAGAAATCCATCGGAGAACCAAGTCTGTTACATATTTTTCCAAGCTAGCTAACTGAAGTGAGAATAGGCTGGTCTCGTTGTTGAATTACTGGAAACCGCTGGAGTGGAGTCCACATCTTGGCAAACATTACGAGGGAGCTCCCCTGAATGCCAAATGGAGTGTGGATCTACACAAGGCGGTGGGCAAAAACTAGAAATGTAAGGTTGAAAATCAGGCAAGGGGGTGCTTCTTGTGGGGGTCTTTAGTCTAATAGTATACTACCACAGGCTGGTGTTAAAATATACAGATAATTAAAATATATTAAGTCGGCTGCAATAGCTGTCGATTTAATTTATTTTAATCGTCTATAAAACTGATCCTTTAATATTTTCAAGTCAAGATATTAATTGTCAAGATATAAATAATAAAAAACAATTTTAACTATTTTGTTTTTGACGAATATTCTCAAATATATTCGAGATTATTAGTAATCGAGTAGAGATAACCCAATTCTTAAGTAGTTCATAAGTACCTTTCCGTGACATATCCTATTAAAATTGATTCAATTATTTCAAGAATTAGCCCATTGGAACAGTAATACAACAATTTTAAAAATGAGTTAATAAAATAATAGACATGCTGCCGAGAAGATGGCTGAGAACAACTTGTATTAGACGTTAAAAATAAGTTTAGCATTTGATATCAAGGTAAACTAGTGGTTATTAAATTTTTAGAATTCCTCATAGTTTACAATGAATAGCTATATAAATAAATATATAATGCCACTTAAAATACATCGTCATCATCATCATCCCACTAATTGTACATTTTTTATAACATTATGATACATTTGATAACTATAAATTTAATTATTTATTTTACATTTACTTTTTTATAGAAGGTAAGGAAAATTATAAAAACAAATTTTGATTTTAATTCTAAAAAACATCAATTTCTTTGTGTCCGGGCCGAGTGTTCAATTTCTGGAAATGACATCTTTTTATTGTTACTGTAACAACTTGGACGCCGCTCGTGTAAGCTAAATTACCTCTTCAGTAAAACTAGATGGTTAACCGTGCTCGAAAATGGATCTAACATTTCTGAAACCACGTGTAGACATTTTTATACAATAACTAACACTCTGTTCATGTTGGTTATAATTCTTTATTAAAAACCTGTTTGAAAAATTGAATTTTCTCTGAGAAAATAGAAAAACTTTATAATAAGGGCTATAGCTATATATATAACTATATAATAAGAAATGTAAAGAAAATTATCATCGTTAATTGTTAGAATTTTATTGTATCTTTATTTATGTAACAGAAAAAAGCAAGGTAATTTGGGCCGTTGGCATCCACTTTAAAACATTGCAACAAGCTCGTTATAGTACCTCAGTAACAAAACTTCGCATTCTTATATCAAACTATTGTGCTGTTTACAACGATAGAGGATCTTTTGACTCGAACTCCAAGCGAAAACCAATTTACCAACACGCTGAATGTATAATAACATTTTTCAAAAAATGTTTTTTAATCAACCCAAACGTATTAAATATATAAAATCTTTTATTAATTACATTTTCCACGTAATATAATGGGACTCTGATATATGTATTATATAGATGCGACTTATGAAAACTTTTTCCTCATTGGACATTTGAGCTGATTATGGCGACGATGGTTATAAGTGACAGTGTAAATCTTTTATTAACAGCATCATGATTAAAACAGCAATAAAAGTCCACTGTTGGACATAAGAACAGAAAATTGAAAAGTGATGTCGTAGTCCATTCTCCTTGACGGGGATATTGGTTGGAGACAGATGGGTTAGGAGAAAAAAACTTTAACAAAACGAAAATGAAAAATCACTACAATAATTTTAGATTTATCATTCCGAGAAGTATATGTGATAAGACGAAATAAAGGGATATATGATTGATCCTTTCCCAAATGCTTCAAACACTGGGAAGTCGTTTCTCTCAAATACCCTTAACTACGTTATTTAGTACATGGACTATAGGAGACCAGTATTTTTGATACACTTAAAGGCATCGTGACGTTTATCTGTTGGAAAAATGCCAGCCTAGAATTGTTACTCAACTTGTTTTAAAATATGTGTTCTCATATTTTCACTTTTCAAACGCCATATTTATTTTAATATCAGAAATTCTTTTATCGTTTTTTGTGCCCAGATATCTTTTCTAGATAAGAAAAAAACGTTTAAATCCTTTTTCATTTTATTAACCATAACAATCATGAATAATAATTTTCAATCAGAGTTACACGTATTTGAATATATTTATCAACAATAAGCTATAAGTACATTGTAATTAGTCATTTCTTTTATATATAGTTTAGCTTAACGAGAAAAAATACCATAGACAAGTACATAGAGAATATTTGAAATAACCCGACGACCTCTAGAAACCCATTTAGTGAAAATCTTTTTTGAGAACCCGTAGTAATTTTTGGCTTTAATTTAAAAATGCAACCTTTACCGTTCCAATTAGCCTCACGTCATTCATTCTTTGACTAATATTGTTCGAGTCTGACCTCAAAGGACGAAATAATCGCAGCGTGAATAATGAAAAGACAATTTGTGTTCACAACACGAAATCCTGGCGAGTTCTACAGAGTGCAGTGCGCGTGGGAGAGTATATGGTACTCTAAATATTGCGCATCCTCTGGTATTGTTTACTCCACAGATCAAATTTTACAATAAAAAACATTTTTTACATAACTTGTTATTTTATTTAATAACAAAATCTGTTAAAAGTATCAGTTTCTTTACATGTAAATGTAATGTATCAGTAATAATTGTTATTTCATACCTCCTTCATATATTTTAAAGGGTGCTTTCTTCAACAATTCATTATTAATTAACTATGAAGACAGTCCCCGTTTATATTTTGTATTTCTAGAAGCATTGCACAAGTGTATAAAAGCAATGAGTATCTATGAAAACGCAGTGTGTGTATATATGTACGGGGGGGGGGAGTGTAAATTAATCAGGAACAGCGTTCATTATTATCTTAGTACACCTACGATATTTATTGAACCTAATATCATAATATATTTGGATTGTGGACACACTAATAAAGTGTAAAAGCCATATAGTTTATAAAAATAATTAAATATATAGTTAAATATGCTGTATATGTGGATGGAAATCACAGTGGCTGGGTGTCGGCACGCAGGCGCGCTAAGGTTTCTGCGCTTCATCCCTTCTAGTGACAGCTTGCCGACGCTACCCGTGGAGCCGGTCGCTTGCTCTATCGGCCTAATTCCTCCAGTCTTTCAAATATATTCCAATCGAATTTAAATCGATATCTCAAACAAATTAAGTGTGATCGAGCATCAAACATTGAAATCACTGTTTTTATGTAAGTGTGCGCACAAAATGTAAAACCTACTGCCGCTTTTAATGCAACGAATAACTTTTTTATTTATTCTGTGATTGGTGTCTATGAATGGTGTATATACATTACATGGTTTCAGGCGTAAAACTAGTATATTATGAATGTTCTGTAAACATCATCCAAGTTGTGCAGGTGAGTTAATTACAAATATCATGTATACAAAATCATCTCAAATAAAAATGAATATCCCAATATTTTTCTGACATAAATAATAAATGAAATAGATTAGATTCATATAGAAAATAATAATATTAAAATATAAAACAGGTTAATACAGCTCTAAAAAACTTTATAATTTTTTTGTTGTTGTCTTAATTTGTGAATACTTGCAAACTATTTTTAATGTTTATGTTTGTAAGGAGATGAATGAATGATAATGAAATTAACAACTTTAAGCTGTCATATCAGCCTTCAACTAAAGATTTTTTTAATCACACGACACTGAGTGATTGATTTCTGTTCAGTCGTCTTTTGCTTTGACGTCGACAGAAGGCCGTCGTCTCGCTGAACAAACTGATACACTTGAAATTGAAAATAATTAAGACATTTTTTGCTGAATATTTATGTCAGGAGTTTATTTCAATGTACGTTTTGTAAATTTATTTCTAAGGTTATACTCTTTTTAATTAATAAATTAAATTATGTTTTTATCCTTTATACGTGTGTGTATTATATTAAAATCATGTTAGTATATTAATAGCAGTCTAGATAATATACGAGTACGTTAATGCTTTGAAAAACTATAAATGTATTACAAAAAATATACATAAAATTTATTTAATCAGAATCAAGCTTTTTGGCACTTGTTGCAATTTTTCACAAAACTCCACACTTCGTGCCAACGTCTCTCCATTGCATAAGGGTAGGCTTTAAAAAAGGTTTATGATGCCTCGGTTATGGCTACGATGCTAGGTAGCCTTTGTTTATAGGTGACAGTGATCGTTTACCATCAAATTATGAACATGCTCGTTTGCTATATAAATAATAATTTGTGCCATTCTCATTTTAATAAAACGGTACACACTGTCTATATATCGACCACACATCGACCCAAAAAAGCGAAAACGTAGTAAATCACAAAATGAAAACTTAGCATCAAAGCCATTTTTTTTTCAGATTTCGAAAAAAATTGTATCAATCACTCACAAACAGTAAATTTCAATGCTGTACAAATTTTCCTATTGGTCGTAGATCTGTGTTGTATTTTTTCTGCAGTAAAAAAATTTCGACATCTGGATCGTTTATAGCGTTTTCGCTCTTTTGCGTCAATACATATATTTTAATATATTACGCGTAATGGGACCACTAGTCTTTAGAACCAGCTATGATCAATCATATCTCAATATATATCATATGATACAAAAATCCTATCCAGTAGAGATATTCCGAGACATATTCTATGAAGAGGCTCCATAGCTCTCTGAGCGACTCTGACTTTGTGAAGACAAACACACACACATACACACACACACACACAGATTGTCCATGTCCACGTTGCGGCACCGAAAGAAAGTATAGGCAGGACACACTGGTCGAACCCTTTCGTTTGCAAGCTTTGAGGTATGGGCAACGGAAGACTTAACGGTACTTCTTAAATACTTCCCAATAAATATAACATATTTTTATCATCTTCTCAAAAAAAACGGCATCTCCAAAACTATACCTCATTGAAAAACCATGCTTATACATTTCCCAAACGCCACCAAAGCATTTGCAATGTCTATGGTGTTACAAGTGTCTATGGGCGTGTTGATTGCTTTACATCAGATAATACGCTAACTCATTTACCTCTCTAACCTAAAAAACGTATTATATGCCTTTAATAGAATTCTCTAGAATCCAAAAGAGTATAGCTGTTTTTTTTCTTTTCTAGTATCGGAAGCTGATTTCTGATCTCTTGCATTACATAATGTTAATGCTGGGTTCAAATTCCCCTGAACTTATGTTTTTCCAACCCTCTTTGTGTTTAAAATACAACATAATTCAACCTTTATTATGGAAATGAACGCTACATTTCATTATGAAGTTACTGAGACAAACTCATTATAATTGATACCCCTTTAAAAAGTTTATTTGTATAGCAGTTTTAATTTAATGATGAACAAACAAACTTGAAACTCTTTCCATTTAGACACGAAATAGAAAGTACGCAACTTTAAGATCACTCTTTTGTATAAGAATAGACTGACTGATTGCTAAAGACATGTCGAGCTCTTTTAGTGTATTTTCATCGTTCTTCGTTATAGATTAACGTTGATAAATTAATTCTATAAACATGTTATGTTAATATCGACTATAAACTGATTATAAATTGATAAAGATTGTCGACTTAATGGCTCAGTGACGGAGTTACTATCGAATTCAATAGTCACAGGTTTAATTTCCACATCAAGATAAGATAATGCATGGCCTACACGTATTTACGCCGAGTCTGATGCCAATTCGCCTAAGATAAGTACGGCAGGTCTATTTCAATTCTCCTAGAAATTGGGAGAAGAGAAGTAGTTACTGTAAATGAATTCGATGTAAAAATTTAAAAGCTTTACTTAAACAGGTACCTTAAAATCTTCATATAAGTCGAAAGGAAATTAATATCAGTTATGATAATCATTAAATTATTGTATATATATATAAATGCATGTACATTAGACGTGCCATCTAGATATATTTATATCATAAAACATTTATATTTGATATTGTTTCAGAATGCAAGAAGTAAAAGTTATATTCCTGGTATTATTCTTTCGTCATTTCTCTGCGCTACCAGACACTATAAGAATAGGTAAGAAATTAAATGACATTCCATTTGATATATTGATTCTTTGATATATTGGTAAATTATCTGTAATACCATAGAACATTCTGGCTTTTTTTTCTTTAGGTTAAAATGTATTTTTATAAAGAATATATATAAGTATATATATATATTAGTAAATGTCATTATAATACTATATTGTTACTATAAACAAATATACATTTTTATTATACTACCGGGTAGCTTTGATAAAACTAATTTTTTACCGTAAGCAGGACATATTTATACTGTCCAATAACACATTTTTTAGAATTTACCTTCGTTTATTTTATTGATATACACAAAAAGATTTTAAATATTTTTCGTATTCGTTGTATTTAAATACAACCAAAAATCATTTATACCGAATTACGCCATAGATATATACATACATATCGTCACGCCTGTCTCCCGTAGGGGTAGGCAGAGACCACAGATCTCCATCTGCTACGATCTCGGCATACTTCCTTTGATTCCTCCACACTCATTATTCTCCTCATGCAAGCCCTCCGGTTGAGGGTACTCTTGACCTGGCCTTTCTTTAAAAGTTCAGCAATTTGGTCAAGGTATGTTTTTCGTGGTCTTCCTCTTCCGACCCTTCCATCCACATTCGCAAGGTAAATTTCTTTTGCCAGTTGTCTTTCATCCATCCTCTCTATATGCTTAAACCATCTAAGCATCCCTTTTTATTACGCCATAGATAAAAGTCAGTAAATATGATAATACGTCATAGATAAAAATCAGTTAATACAAAAATACATGATAAATATTTAACAGACGTGGTATTGTTTTACATTGTTCGTATCAGGTGGTTTATTTCATCCTGAAGACGATAAACAGGAAGTAGCGTTCCGTTATGCGGTGGAGCGGGTGAATGCCGACCGGGCGGTATTGCCAAGGGCCAAGTTACTGGCTCAAGTGGAGACTATTTCACCCCAAGATAGCTTTCATGCTTCTAAGCGAGGTTTGTATCGCAAATTATGTATACATAATTTATAATATGCTTTTTAAGTAATATTATATTTTTCACCACACTTTAAGAGAGTTATATTTTTTTTCTATTTATCTTAGCGTATATAAAAATTATTACGCAGGTAGACGCTGTTACCCATCTACTGGTAATTGTTCCCATTATCGCCTGTTACAACATTCACAAGTTCTTGTCGTACCCCAGGGGTTCCCAAAGTGTGCGCCGCGGCGCCGTAAAGAGCAAAGAGAAGCACAGTAAGGCGTGATAGCTACTTGGATTTCGGCTTGGTATTTTTAACGTGGTGTGATTTTTTAAAAAAATATTAATTAGTATTTTTTATGTTTCTTATTTTTCTTGAATAATAAATATTTTCTTGTGTCCTAATAGAAATTGTAAATGTTTCATATTGTGAAAGATTTAATTTTTGTACCCATCTACCTAGTATCAGTGTACCATATTTCGACTAGTTAGCGCGCCGAAACAAGATTTGAAAAAGTTTGGGAATCCATGCCGTATTCTATTCTATGTCAGGAAGCACACTGCATATACTTTGCATTCTTTATACAGTAACTAAAGTGATTACTTTGATATTATTTATAAAGTATGCCACCTCCTTCGGAGCGGAGTTGCAGCTATTTTCGGTCCACAATCAGCCCCTGCAGCGGCGCACGTGCAGTCTATATGTGACACAATGGAGTTACCTCATTTAGAAACTAGGTGGGATTACCGCACGCGACGGGAATCTTGCCTTGTCAACCTATATCCACATCCAGCCGCCCTCAGCCGAGTAAGTTATACCGCAGTTATATGGTTTCGCGGGCTTGATACAGATGTTTTTGTGGTTTTACTATGTAATATATTTAATTGGCTGTTAATTTTTCATTTAAGGCATACGTAGATCTAGTCAGAGCATGGGGATGGAGGTCTTTCACAATAGTATATGAAAATAGCGATGGATTAGTTCGATTACAAGAATTGCTTAAAGCACATGGACCTTCAGAGCTCCCTGTTGCAGTCAGGCAACTACCAGACTCCCATGACTATAGGTTTGAAAATGATTTGTTTTTGACCTTTTTACGTTAAGACTCATTTTACATCATTTCATACATTTTACATCATCAATGCAGTGCAGAACATTATAATTTTTTTCATGTTTTTAGGCCATTATTAAAACAGATAAAAAACTCTGCTGAATCCCACATAGTTCTTGATTGTACGACAGAGAGAATAAGAGACGTTCTTCAACAAGCTCAACAAATTGGTATGATGTCCGACTATCACAGCTATCTTATTACCTCTTTGGTGAGTTTAATAGCATTTAACGATTTAAATTTTAATAAATTGTGAAAAAATTAAAAAAAGCAATAAGTTCTAAATTTTGTTGTTGATTATTTTACCAACCAGTGCTTAACATTATTCTGTAGGATTTACACAGCGTCGATTTAGAAGAATTCAAATATGGAGGAACTAATATAACAGCACTAAGACTACTGGATCCAGAACGAACCGACGTACAAAGAGTTGTCCGAGATTGGGTGTATGATGAAGCCAGAAAAGGGCGTAAGTTGCAATTGGGACACACTTCTGCCAAGGTCAGCATACTCATAATTACATCTCGTGATTCTTCAATATCAAATAAACCGATTCAGTCACTTATAACTAATTATATTACAGGAAAACATGACGTTCATTAAGGTGAGTTCCGTAATTGTAATTTATCTACATTGCCACCAGATCAGAACTATTTACTACTGGATACCCTTTTCTAAATCATATTTTATCATTTTCTATTAATTTTCGTGCTAAAAATACATCTCCATTGCTTGTATCATTCACTGCGTATAATATTTGTTTTGTATTCTGGTTTGGGTTTTATTATTATTTTAAATGACATTTTCTCTAATAACAGACGGAAACAGCTCTCATGTATGATGCAGTTCATTTATTTGCGAAAGCTTTACACGATCTTGATACGTCACAACAAATCGATGTGAAACCCTTGTCGTGCGATGCTGAAGACACATGGCCGCATGGGTATAGTCTTATCAATTATATGAAAATCGTGAGTTAATTATTATTATTTTATATTAATTATATTCACTACAAACATATGATAAATAGATATTAATATAAATAACTCTTTAATCCCGAAAATAATTAAAAATTTTCAATGGGCCATTATGAGACTTCATTATGAGCTGTAACATAATTTTTACAGCTCACATTATGTCCCATTTTGAGGAAAGAACCTCCCGATTTCTGGGGGAATAGACATTAGCCCCAATTCAAGTCCAAGGCGGATTGGCAAAGCATAATAAATACCTGTAGACAATAAATATATTTATACCAATGAGGGAATTAAACGCGCAACTATTCACTATACATGCATATAACTATACACTATATGTAGTATATAACTATACACTAATCACTCCAAAAGCGATAACTTCACGGCGAAACCTTTTAGGTCTTCCAGATTTATAATTAATTATTTTTATATAGGTTTAAAGATTATTAATTAATTATGAAACAAGAAAATATAAAACAGGATATTTACATAACTATAGCTATAGAATTATAAGTGTAAAGTGATTTATTCATTTATTGATAATAAAAATACAGTGCATTTATATGTAAACATCAAGTTATGTACAAAGTTTGTTTTAATGAACAGGTTGAAATGAAAGGTTTAACGGGCGTTATAAAGTTCGACCATCAAGGGTTCAGGAGCGATTTCACACTTGATATAATTGAACTGACAAGAGACGGTTTGCAAAAAGCAGGAACATGGAACTCATCCGAAGGCGTCAACTACACACGATCTTATGGGGACAACCAGAAACAAATTGTAGAGATATTACAAAATAAAACTCTAATTGTAACAACAATTTTAGTAAGTAATTAACAAAAAGAATATATTTTATATATATTCACGCCTATCCCCCGCAGGGGTTGGCAAAGACCACAGAGCTCTATCCGCTACTATTCGTCGCAGCGAGACGGCTCTCCATTGGTCGCTTTTCGCCCTCGTGAGAATCATGACATGACCGGGGGCGAACCACGTCGCCGTCATTTTTCAACAAATTAGGTATATTAAATTCGTCTTAGTGAATCTCACGAGCCGCAAGGGAGGATGGAGGTCAGCCCCAGCAGATCCCTGCATGCTAAGGTAAGGCATGCATGCATAGGACCCGGGGGAGCCCGATTCCGGGACGGTCAGCACGCTTGCGACTAAGCTCGCCCTTAGCCATGCATCCTTTGGCAAAAAAAAACCCAGAAACGTATATTTGTACAAAAATTTTACTCGTAATTTATATATAAATATTTTTATGAGACAAACAAACGATACTCATCTTACTCTAAATTTTTGTTAAAGAATTCAAATAAAAATGAATAAATAAAGAAAAATGGAAAAGCAGATGTAGTCTTTTTAAACTCGGCAGCTATACTTTAATAAACTCGTAAACACATCACAGAAGCTTTTTCCTTCCGTCTGCCGCAATTTAATTTATGAAAGGCTCTCTTTAAATAACTAAGCGGTACGTTGGTAATTATTTAAATAAAAGAAGTTAATTAAATAGAAATAGAGAATTTTGAAATAAATATTTTATTGATTATATATAGTATTGATAAAACTGAGTTAAAATAACTTTACATATAAAACAAAATTAATAAAATTTAGGAAAGATATCTTAGTTAAATTATAAATAAACCATACAGCCTTCATTCAATCCTATGCAATAAAGCTAGCTCCTAACCTTCCTGCCTTCAGTGGTGTCAATAAGAACATCCTTCCTACTCAGAAGAGGCTTGTGTTGTCTATGGCCAGCATGTCTATAAACTAGTCTATTATAAATTTGGTTTTTAATTAAAACTATTTATTAAACAGAATTAATTACTTTAAATACATGTTTTTGTGATCAGAGCGCACCATATTGTATGCGAAAAGAGGCGAGTGAAAAATTGACTGGCAACGCACAATTCGAGGGGTACGCAATTGACCTAATTAATGAGATATCAAAAATTCTCGGATTTAATTACACATTTAAATTGGCACCCGATGGTCGATACGGGTCATATAATCGCGAAACCAAAGAATGGGATGGAATGATACGAGAATTGTTAGAACAAAGAGCTGATGTAGCAATTGCTGATCTCACTATTACATATGATAGGTAAGTTCATGTTTGTTTAAATTAACTCATCAAATAATTTACTATGTGTAGAATTTAGTTAATCGATTACTACAGCAATTATGTTGTTATCGATTTTAATTAAATATGTATAGGGAACTTTTCTCGCCAACTTTCATCAGCATATTTGGGGGTTTATTTCATTTTCATAATCTTACATTATTATCAGTTATATTGTTTAATTGTTGCATATTACATAATATATTTCGATTAAGACTTAAAAGTGAAGTGATGCAAAATAAATTCATGTATCGTGACTTTTTAAGTTGACTGAAAAAACCCATAGAAGGTTTTGCTAGAATAGCTACCATCTTAGCAAGACGTAACGTGACAAGCTGACTAGACATTTCAAGAGATTTGATATTTTTCCATTTTACTTCACACTGGCATAATAGTTTTAACTAATTGCCATCAAAGAAAAGAAAAGAAATATGTATAGGTATTGTTAGATAAATACTTAACGTACTACACCATACTTCTTTTGTTTGTGGGGGTAGGAAGGCTAACAAGTAAGCATGTCGCTTGATGGAAATTGTAGAACATGAATATTGTAAAAGCGTTCCCAGCATTTTAAATATGCAAGGTTTCAATGTCGTATTGATCCGGAAATATCGCTGAAGATAAATGGTTCCACATAGTGGTCGTGCGTGAATAAAAGTTTCGAGAAAAACGGACTATACAAACTAGCCATTCATTCAAACGATGGAGATGAAAATTTTTCTCGTCAAACCTCACCTAGCCTCGGTTAACGTGACATTATATTTTTATATGTAATATATACAATAATTGGATTTATTTAGCGTTAATAGTAACAATATTTTAATCTTGATTTAACGAAACATGTTGTGGAATTTATTATTATACAATCGTTTAAGAAATTATAATGTAAATACAACAATATATTACATTTCTAATGAGGTCAATCAACAATTTCAAACCTATTACATTATTACAAACGAAATAGATTACGTATGCTCGAATTGTTTAATTAATTTTAATTTACTTAATTTCATTGTCTTCTTTTAGAGAACAAGTGGTTGATTTCACGATGCCGTTCATGAACCTTGGCATCTCGGTGTTGTACCGCAAACCCATAAAGCAGCCGCCAAACTTATTTTCCTTTCTGTCACCCCTCTCCCTTGATGTATGGATTTATATGGCCACAGCATATTTGGGAGTTTCAGTGCTTCTGTTTATTCTTGCAAGGTACGCATATACTGCAACATAGAATACTTAAAGATTGAAAAATCATTTTCGCTTGTATTTTTATCTATAAATTATATATTCAGACCAAAATCATTGCTTTGAATATATAAGTTTAACTTATATATTCATACCAATAATCTTCGCATTAATAAACAAATGCGAATATCCTTAATCTGAATATTCTAATAAAAACTGTACTCTGACGCATGTTCATATACATACATATGTATGTATGTATCATGAAAATTGCTTCTTTAAACATTTTTAGATCCATTGAATTGGGAAATGGAGTAAATATTCCAACAAAATTTTTGCCTAAATTTTTAGGTGTGCATTTGCCTGCATATCATATTATGGCTATTAGGCAGGTGGACTGCATCTATACATCTAAATATTGAGGGTATAAATAAACAATTTCAAATGAGACATTGATTTTTATGACAACAATTTATTGTTAATTATATTTTCAGAGATGCATAATCAAATTAAACTTATGTACAAATGTATTATATAAATATCAACTGTACGTAAAACAATTAAGATCTTTAAGGGATAGGAAGACAAATAAGCAAGTGCGTCATCTGATGATAAGCAATCTACACCGACCATAGATAGATATATGGACCACAAGAGGCATTGCAACAATGCAGGATTCGGTGAAGGTTTGGTCTTGTTTTTGTGTTGAAGTATCCAATGTCATATTGGTTCAGATATACCACTGAAGGTAAAAAAAGGTTAGACAAAAACACACGATACTGGGTCGAACTATTCTGAACCATTCCTCAGAGCACGCTGTCTGGTAAAAGTCGAAAAACAAAACTAAACGATTTCCAAACTAGTGTTACTAAGCGTAAAATGTATGTTACAAATAAGTGTTGTCTTGCAAGTAGGCATAGATAAAATTCCTTTAATTGTTTGTGTATAAATATTAATGTACTAGGTTCACACCTTACGAATGGCATGCGACGCACACACCAGATGGCGAAAAAATGGAAAACATTTTCTCCCTGGCCAACTGTTTGTGGTTCGCCATTGGATCTCTCATGCAGCAAAGTTGTGATTTTTTGCCCAAGTAAGATTCTAAAGAAAAACTATAAAAATAAGCTTAAAGCACACTTGTTCAAAACTTCAAGCGTGTTTTAACAGCAACTTAGTGACCTCAGCGAATTCTACGAGAATAATAAAATGTGATTCACAGAAAAGTTGTTGAGTTGTTCGGCGACATGAAGAGACTTCATTTTATGGCGATAAGTCTCTTGGAAGTGCTAAACTTTCGTTGCGTACGAAACTGCTGCTCATTTCCTAAACATTTTATAATATATATTCTGACTAATTTGGTATTCATTTCATTTGTTTTCAGTTAACCAATATTTTGTTATTTATTATTTTATTTTTTTACATTTTTAATTTTACAAGGTTTTACGAGTTGGACAAAATAATATCTTCATAATGAAGATTTTCGAATGACATATTTTTGTAAATGACGGGCGATGTTTGGGCGCAGGTTCAGCCCTTACGAGTGGGACAGCCCCAGGAACTGTATTGACGAGCCACCAGTGTTGGAGAATCAATTCACTCTATTGAACTCGCTATGGTTCACTATTGGATCCTTGATGCAGCAAGGTTCGGATATCGCACCGAAGTAAGTCAATACTCGACCCTAATCGATTGTTGCAATTGCGGTTTTCCGGTATTTGTTCATATGTACAAATTCAACCATCAAAATTGTCCCATATTGCTAGTATGAATATAAGTAACTGTCTCTGTCTCACACAAATATAGCTTTTAGTTACAAGACGAAATTTTAGAACACCATATTGATAATTAGTTTCAAACCGAACATATTCCTTTGTGAGCGTTGAGTATCGTTAGCCACTAAAACATTTCAACTTTTTAATATAGTAGTACTAAATACATATTTAGTTGCTAAACCCAGTCGTTTCGTTTAGTACGCATTCTGAGCCTGTGTAGTATCGATAGCTTGCTGCATCAAGTTTTAAGCTAGTTATAAATAATATTTAGATCGATTTTTCAAATTTGGTTACATTCAGAGCCTAGGAAGTTATGTTATATTATAATCAATTGTGATGGTGTAAAATCGATCTACTTATTCTTTTTAAAATATTTTATATAAATTATGTAATTTTAGACGTCATATAAAAAGATCAAAACTATTTTATCTAATCAAATAAAAAAATAAACACTATATTTTATAATTTAAACACTACTTCAATAATACGTATTTGATAAGAGATCTATATTAAACTAATATCTTTGAAAAAATAAATTAATAACATTCATATTAAACAGAGCTGTTTCCACTCGAATGGTTGCTGGAATGTGGTGGTTCTTCACTTTGATCATGATATCCTCATATACTGCGAACTTGGCTGCGTTCCTAACTGTCGAAAGAATGGACTCACCCATAGAAAGTGCCGAAGATCTCGCTAAGCAAACTAAAATAAAGTATGGAGCATTGAAAGGAGGTTCAACCGCCGCTTTCTTTAGGGTACGATATTTAGTATAATTTAATTAACCAGAAATTAATATGATCCATTAATTGTTTATAAAATTGATTATTAAACGTGATATATTCTATTATTATTGAGTTTTTAAGGCATTTACAAAATATAAGAAGAGAAAAATGATGCAATTTAGGTTGTGAAGCAATAAATGGAAAAATAAAATTTATTGTATTTTAATTTACAAAAATGAGTACATACAATATTTTAATACGTATACGTCAAATGTAAAATTTTAATTTCTTTTAAAGATTTTCATATAAATTCTATAACAGTAACAAATAAAAATAGACACTGATTAAAAAATAATAAACAACTTTTTTTAAAATAAAATTGGTTATCGCAGGATTCTAACTTCTCTACATACCAAAGGATGTGGTCGTTTATGGAGTCTGCCCGACCCTCGGTGTTCACGAGTAGTAACAAAGAAGGGGAGGAGCGAGTGATGCGCGGCAAAGGCTCTTACGCTTACCTAATGGAATCAACCACTATCGAATACGTTGTTGAGCGAAACTGTGACCTTACACAAGTCGGGGGGATGTTGGATTCTAAAGGATATGGGATCGCCATGCCACCCAGTAAGATATCATGAATAGAAATTTCGTATAGTTTCTACTAGACAACGATGATCAAAACTACAAATAATTTTTGTATGCTCTTATAATTATGTAAGTTCCGCTTTCAAATCCAAGGATTGTGAGTTTTTTGTACAGCCCAAATATATTTATTTTAACCCCAGTGTCGCTTTGAGTGTAAAACGTTTAATAATTAATACTTTAAAATACACTAAGAGGGATAGTTATGAGCTTATAAGAAGTTTAAGAACTTTGAATCTGCTTAATAGTAATCTATCATTTTCTAATAGACTGAGGTTAATTTTGTATAAATCCTCTTCTCACAAAACCTTTATGGAAGTGATAGGTAAAGGCCGCAAGCTGGTCATTGAAAATATATAAGGAAAGGGAAAAGAAATTCCCCTTACCTTATATCTTTTTGTTACTTTTATTATAAATATATTGAATAATAATAATAATATATTTACATTTTGTAAGAAGAAACGTAAAATACGTACAAACATTGCAATCCAATTGCATACTGCTATATTTTGGCAAGATGCATAAGTAAATCTACATATTCTAGATTCACCATATCGTACTGCGATAAGCGGCGCCGTATTAAAGTTACAAGAGGAAGGAAAGCTGCATATTTTGAAAACGAAATGGTGGAAAGAAAAACGAGGCGGAGGTTCTTGCCGAGTAAGTTTACCAGTTAATAATAGTTTTGATGTATTATTATTAAAAAAGAAAATATATATTCTTGGAAATGTAACAATGTTCTTTTTCTCTAATAAATAACAATACATGGTACATACAAGTTAAATCATCAAGCTTAAAAAAATCATCAAGGTTAAAAATAAGACTATTGTTCTACAAGTACTTTAAACAACTTTTTTGTTTTGTGTAATTAAAATTTTTAACAAAAAAATAAAAGATATTACGTAAAATAAAGGAGTAAATGACCTCTTTGAAACGGACACGTGTCAATGCATTGCACCATGCTATTGGTGCGTTTAATTAACACGTGTCCTCGTGAGAAAGATTGTTCACACGTTTGTTTTGGTATCGGAAAATATTTTTAATTTTCTGTGTTAGAACAAATAATCATTACTTACAATATAGAATTAATTGCATGATTTGTTCTTTGAAATTGGTGTCAAAGCAACCTCAAAAAAGATAAGAGGCTTCGAGAAAATAAATAGTCAATATTCACAATGTATACATGTACATATATGTTATCAAAATCATATCACACACTCTAATTTAATACAACTGCGTACAATCTATCAATTCACAACTTCCCAATTTAACTGTCAAAAACTAACTGTTTCATTGGACTCCACTCTTATTACTGTTCTGATTTAGTAGTCGTCCCACTTTGCTAACAGTTGGTTTAACAATTAAATAATTGTTCTTTACAATAATATTCAATACATTGCTAACGGCTATCATGAGCATATCATATGTTGTAAGATAAAATTACTTTTTACTACTATACAGGCTAATTTTTTTACACTAATACAAGGACGGTCTTTATAAAATTAGTTATATAATTTCATTTCTGGCAGAAGCATAAGTTTATATATTACAGATATGCAATTATATTTCGTTGCCTTTATTCGTTTAATCACCATTTATTCAGTGAGTACAGCTAAGCGCAACTGTGAATTATAATTTACGCAAGCAACAGAGACAAATTTGGAAGGCTTACTCCATGAAATTCTCTCTGCTTTTATAATAGACCTTACATCGCAAACAACTTAAGTTATTATGAATTATGAATTATAACAATAACAAACTAGTGTTACTCAGTGGTGAAGCTATCACTTTCGAAGACAATGGTCGCGGTTACGATTCCCAAATCGTAATATACGAGTTTATAGTATACCCTACAACTATTTACTAGTTTATTAGGTCTAGATATACCGCCTATCTGACTTGGACAAACATAATGGATTTATTAATTTATTTCCATTCAAGTATATTTCTTCAGTTATATATTTCAATAGCTGAAACCGGATAACCCGATACTCATATTTTATTACACAAAGATAGAATATTATTAAGGACTACATATATTGATTATATGATTGCATTAACCAGGATGAAACCTCAAAGTCTTCGTCCACTGCGAACGAACTGGGTCTTGCTAACGTGGGTGGTGTGTTCGTGGTACTGATGGGAGGTATGGGTGTCGCTTGTGTAATCGCTGTTTGCGAGTTTGTCTGGAAGTCACGCAAGGTTGCGGTGGATGAGAGGGTATGTATCATACAAAAAAAACATTTGTTCTCATTCCAGTGCAAAAGAATTTTCTTTGTGATCTATACTTTATGATTTTAAATATTTTTTACAATTATTAAAGAGTTTCATTTATTTATCTACCAGGAATAATTGTACTTTGTTCTCTTATTTTGTGTTTTATTTTTCCATTGTGATTACAAATTAGTTTAATTGTTAAATTTTGTTCTAGGTTTATTTTTAAATAAGTACTTTTAGGTAAATGTTTTTTCATTTTTTTACTCGTAGCCATGCTAGCCTGTGTGAATATTATTAGTAATTTAAATATAATAGTTACTGACAGTCATTTTAAAATCACATAATAGTAGGCTCTTCTACTAGATAAGTTAAATGACGTAAATAAATTACTCTTTATGTTTTATGATTGCTGCTTTGGGATTCCAGAAAGAAGAGGTAAACTTTTTCTAAGAATTTTTCTTTCATGGTACTGGCAAAATGTACCCCCTTTTATTTCTGGACTCAGGCTTCACTTTGCTCGGAAATGGCTTCGGAACTGCGTTCAGCACTCAAGTGTCCTAGTAGCGGTGGCAGCGGAGGTGGTGCGACGGGGGCCAGAGATGGCTCTGGCTCGCCTTACCTTCATTATGGCTTCAACACAAAAAGCCAACTTCACTAGCGTCCAAATACGGCCTCGTTGCCTCTAAGCGACGTCTAGGCAAACAGACAATTTAACATAATTAGTAATCTATTATTAAATGAATTATCGTGAAATATTAATACCGATAGTATAAATTTAGTGAAAATTAATAACATCTCATCTATAACATTAACAGTAGTTTTATTGTAAATAGTTTATATTTTATTAAACATTACAAGTATAGAGAATTCGAGAAGAAAGAAACCAAAAAACTTCTGTTAGTACGTTTGGTAGAATTCCTTTGAAGCGCTGTTAAACCATTCAAAGTAAGAGAAATGTTTAATATATTTTTGTTCATTGATAAAAAATAAAACTTTAGAAAGCATTTAAAACATGCGAAACTTCCCCTGGTCATAAAATCTTATTGTTGAATTCACAACAACAAATTCTTTGAATTTGCAAAGAATATAATTCTAAACGAAAAATATAAGTGCAAATTTTTTGATATTTGTTTTCTTAAAAAACATTTCAAGTGAAAGGGATGATTTCAATTTTGTCGCTATCGGCAAAATTTGTAGTACCACCCGTTCGAAACGGTTGTGGAACCTAGGTTACTGCGAAAGCTCAATTTTAAAATACCCAAATTAATCTTCAATACCTAGTCTGTAGTGTAATATTTTCAAGGATTATCAAACTGAAACACTTAAACTACTAACTGGAAACTGAATTGTTGTGTAGGAGTACAATTAAACCTAATATTATAGTATAAAGTAACTGTTCTGTCGTGTATTTTCATTGTAACAACTATCTTGTTTCGCCAAATTTGTAACGCGTGCCAAATTTTGCGGTTTAGTAACGTAAGTGTATATATTTCCTTTTATTCAATGACATTACATGTAACTAAACTTGTTACTTATAGAGAAAACACATAAACGGAAAATGGTCCAAGAGCTGATTCCAATTTGGAAAATAAATTTCAGCCACGATGAAAAATTAATACCTGTTCATTATTATTTGGATAAATATCAGTAAAATGTATTTCCGCATAAATTTGTAATTATGTCTGGCACTCACCTGAATCGTGTTCGTCTCACCTATTGCAAAGAATATATATAAACTAATATTACAATTTCAGAATGTTCAAAGTATATATGAGACTTTTAATATTAAAATATGCGATAGTTGGGTTGTATTTTCAAACCCTTGAAAAATCCGAGATAAAATAAAATGTAATAACTCTCTAATTGTTTACAATGTATTGTAATTCTTGTACTAAATTTGGTTTTGATAATGTTTCTTGTACTGCGCACTTACAAAAGAAACACAAATTGAACCGACTCTCGATTTCTGATTCAACTAATAATATGAGTATAATATATAATAATTATTTTAATATGTTATCGTCTCTGAAATAGCTTCTCCAGATGAATCACCAGCTCTCCGACTACAATTAATTATTTTTAATTTGCTGCCAGTCATTTATGTGTTTACAATTTGAATATGTTTTCAAATAACTGAAGTAGTAGTAAATAGTTTTGAGTCAAATGAGACTGAAATTAGCTTAAGAATATTTTATTTTAATTTTTACTATGGAAGTTTCAATTTTTATATTTAATTCTAAACATATGTATGTGATGTCATTGTTGTATTATAATTAAAATAGTCACTATAATTATAGATGTTACATTTTAAATACAAATTATATACTAATAGATCTAAGTTAAAGTATCTTCTATAAATCGAATACTATCAATTTTTGTAAATATTTAAGTAAAAATATAACATAGAAAAATTAATTATATGCTGTTCGATATGACATATTCATTTCGAGGATAGATGTTTAAATAAAATATTACATATACCGAGAGAGTAAGGTTTGGATTAATTCAAATTTGACCACGTTGTTTAATACCGACTCTTTATAACATGAAAACTACTATGTGAACAAAACATTGTAACGTCTGTAATGAAAAGCAATAGATGAAAGTAGCTCAATTGGTGCCAAATAACTTTGTTATACTCAATACCAAATTTTACAAATATGGAAATAAAAATGTAAGAATAAAATCTTTAATAAATACTTTGTTTTATTTTATTACTGTTTAAGAAACTTATTTCAACGTAACTTAGATAGATAACCGACACATTTGCGTATACACATATTTATATTCTTTATTTTACTTACACCAAAAACAAAGCTATGTAATACGAAATCGCAACTTTATTTTTATTTTGCCTGAAACTAAATACTGGTGTTGTTTGCTATCAAGGAACATTTTACATATAGTTTTAGATATCTATTTCATAATTTCCCCATTCCATCCCAAATGTTCCCCATGATATAATCGAGCCTAAGTAATTTCATAGAAATCGTTAGATAGCCTTTTTATGGGATAGGAAAGCAAACGAACAAGCGTGTCGCTTGATGGAAAACAATCAACGCCACCCATAGACAATCGCAACCCCGTAGAAGTCACGGAAGAATGTTAAAAATTTTGAATAACGACATAATATTTGTCATCATCATCATCCTGCAATAATGCATAATGCACTGCTGTACTTTTCCACCCTTCCAAATTACGTGTATTGCCCCAATTCCTGATCAATTGATTGATTGCCCTAATTCCTACGCTGGCTAGATGCGTTGGAGATAACAGATTATTTTTTATTCTTAGATCGACGTTGCCCGAAGTATAATACTGCTAATCCAATAATATACGTATTCATACTCGTCGACACCTACGGGAAGAAACGGGGTGGCTCTTTTCTTTTATATCGTTATATCAGCATCGTATGTCCTAATTCGGGGAACGGTTTCCGTTATTTCTTTCTACTTTTCATGATGTAAAGATTTTTGTTTTATTCCATAAAATAGGTGTCCAGATCGTCCCGCCTTCTCCCTCTAGGCCTGCCGCATTATCGTATAATGTGAATTTTTTAGCACAAACACTATTTGCTTAGCTGAAACGGTTGAAAAGAAATCTAGTAGTTTGAAATTAGTGCCAGTTTCCCGATTCCATTTTCCGGTTCCGGCCGAAACTTAAATTTTCGTTCGGAACCGTTCAAGTAGTCGATATTAATATATAATAAATATACAAAACAAAAATATGTTTATCTTGCATTATAATTTTGTAACAATTAATGTAAAGCTGGCCTTGTGTGGTATAATTTTCATTGCAATGGCTCCCAGTAAATATTAGCAAGACCTGCAGCTCTGATGTCATCCTTCTCTGTATCTTTAAAACTTGACCTTTGAGGCGACCTCATCCGTTTTAATGGAATTTTAGGCAAAAGCTGGTCATTTGATGATAAATTACTTACTTCCATTGCCCATGGATATTTCCTATACCCGTAAGTCCCGTATTACCATATATACTATACGGTAATGCGGGACTCTTATCGGCCTTTGAGAACTATAATCATAGCGCATGACGACAATGGCAAAAAAGTATTAATATTAAGGATCTTACATTTATTACGCTTTCGTTTTATGGGATCTGTAAAAACTCCAAGAGACTTAACGATGCCTTCGTTTATTTATTACTTGCAACATTCCTTTGTTTGTGTGTTTATTTCATAGCCCATTTAGTATAATATGACAATTGAAAATGGTTGGCAAATGCTTAGCATTTTGTCGCGATGCTTTAGATATATGTGGATGTTTAGATATAAATTATGCCGCTGCGAGTTTTTACTTTTTGAGTTTTTATTTGACTATAATGATTGAATTGATAAAGATATATTTATGTACATAAAATAAGGCTTAAATATAGATGTTTATATTATAAAATATTAAAACCTGTCAGTTAAATCTCTTTCATTCATCATTCAACATTAGCAGAGAGATTACTAGTGGTCATAGACTTATTCATTATTAATAGTGGTAGAGCCACGTTGCAGACGAATGCATTGATAAGAATGGCATATTATTTGTCTGTAGCATGAATGGGCCGGCTCACCCGGGGAAGTACCATACTCCCACAGAAAACCGGCGTCTGAGTGGTAGCTTACCTACCGCGCTTCGTACGGTGAGCGGCCGGGTTCCGGAGGCCCAACACCCTCTTCCCTCCCTCTACCCCTCTCCTTTCATTCCCACTCCCATAATTACACTTTCCTTAAAGGTCGGCAACGCTTCCGCACTGCCTATAGCCCTGCGGAAGGCTATGGACGGCGTTGATTGCTTTCCATCAGGTGACACGCCTGCTCGTTTGCCTTCCTATCCCATAAAAAAATATTAAGCAGGTTATGCGGAAGTATCGCATTTTAGAGACTTTAAATAGAAACTCTAATCATTGTGCTAAGCGGGAGTAGCACAATGATTAGAGTTTCTATCTGGTGAACCGAGAAGACAGGGTTCAAACACTCTTTGCAATAAAATAGATTTAAAACAAAAAAAATCGAGTGTATTTAGACATCTATAACAAACACCAGGGGCATTGCAAAAGTATTTTAAACCTTTAGGAATGTATAAGCTTGTGTGTGTGTGTGTGTTGAAGGTAGTGTCGTATCAGAAAGGAGGTATCGCTGAAGGTAGTTGGTTGGCTTTATACTACAATAAAGATTCCGGCATAATATGGATTCTGATTTCTTTTACATAAAATCGTGTGTGGCTTTATCATGAAGACCTAAAACGTGCAAATATCCGTCCACTTGCATTTAAACGTGGTTTCACTTTGCAGTTGCAGCGATACGAAACGCTGGATGTAAAAACGAAATACCCTTTTAATGTGAATGCATAACATGTTACCGTGTGCTTTCCAAGGAACGTTTGAAAGCGAAATGGAACTGATTTACCGCAAATTTTCATTCACTTATTACTTAGAATTCGTCGATTAACGCTTATATAAGATCGTAATATAAAACTTTTTTACAATCACACTATATGAAATATCACAATATATTATCACATGTAAAAAAAAAAATCTTTTTGGTTTGTATAACTTAATAAAGTTTTTTTTTTAAATTTTAAATTTGCATAGTTATATTAAGTATAGAAAGAAAATAATATATGTAACTCATAAATATGTCACAGAAGGGAACCGTCTGCCGTAGTACAGGGTTCGCCCTAGTTCGGCAGACGGGGAAACAAAAATTGTAAACTTATCAATGAACAATAAATATATATTATTATTATTATTATTAATCCATATATATGCCACTGCTGCCAATAAAGATTACCCTTATGTAGAAAAAATAATCGAACCTATTGAACTTTTCGAAGGCAGTAACTTCCCTACTGAGACAATAAAACTTACTAATGTTGAATTTATGCCTTTGAATATTATTATATTTAAAATGGAATAGTTTTAAAGTTTGTAACATTGTCATAAGGACTCGTAAGCAGGCATCCTTTGTGTAAATGTCTTCCATGAGTTTCAAAACGAAGACAATGACGATGTTTCAGTGCTGAAGGCTATTTCACATTCCTTTGACATCACTGACGAGACACATCAATAGAGTAGGATAGGGTTAGCAGGAATCTAGGGTAAAGTTCGTTACTCAACTTCAAGTACTGCGCTAAGCGTGACATAAAAAACCATCGTGTCTGGGACGCTAACGAGCGGATGAGTTAACGAAAACGTTTGCTGAAGGGTAATAAGTTTAGGGACCACCTCTGGCTTGTGACTCACTGACAGTAGAAGAAAAAAAAGATAGAGAGTTGCCTTGACGCCCAAGGCAACTCTCTATCAACTTCCGCGGCACTCTCCTATCAAAATCTTGCATCATTTTTCTAGCCACAGGAAACAATCCCTTTCTGATATTATCTTTAATATCTTCATCTTTAATAGACATAAAGACCAATCAATGAATGAAGAGCTAATTGAGATGGAGATCTTTTGAATCTCTATCAATGAAATGCAAAAAATATAAAAACAGTTACATAAATATATGAATAGTTAAATGATCATACAAAATAGATTATTTTTAACATTTACAAAAGTAGTTTCCGTAGATGTAATTTAAATATAATACATTCTCGAAGGGACTGCGTCTGAATTATTTTCGAATCGTATCGATAAAAATTATTAGATAAGTATTAGAATGAGGAAATACACGAGAAAGTTCCATCTGTCGTAGGACATACAAACACTTGGTGACTAAAATATGTTGATATCAGAGAACATATATATATATATATATATATATATATATATATATATATATATATATATATATATATATATATATATATATAACATTTTGCGCAATTGACCTTTCACAGTTTGTAACAAGTAGACTTAATTTTCTATGATATATTATTTATCTTAAACTATCGATGTTGATGATGTGTCAATATATAAAAAGGCTTATATAATTTTACCTTGAAAATGCTCTTAATACTTCAAAGATTTCATCTTGTGAAACTAACACTGCATAAAAATCTAATGCATATTTTATAGGTAAGCCATAAAACCGTTGGATAGTTTCACAACAAAGGAGGTATTTACTTTTGTATGCAAATTGTAGGAAATAGATATATTCGCCGTGTGAAGAATAAAGCTGAAAAGATCGCGCATGAATATTTTATGTAAAAGATGTGCGGGCTGTTTGTTGCTGGATAATTTCTATTTTCCGATTTTTTCCTACTTTTATATATAAAAATAAAAGGTTTCCCTACAGTATTCACAAATATTAAAATATTAAACTTTTTATACTGGATGTATATTCAGCTTTATCAGAAAAGTATATGATATAACTTAATATTTATTTTTATATTATGAATATGAAATAAATTTATAAAAGTTATTTATCGAAAATGATGGTAATGAAATGAATAAATATTCTATATTTAATTATTGCAAAATAAGATTGACCTGCCCAGCGTGGTGTTTATGAGCAAATATACATAATCTACACTCCAGCGCTCGTTTGCTCCAACGATTATCGGATCTCCGACAAACGTGACCAGCCCGGTGCCACTTCAGTTTGCTACTTCGAAAGGCTATGTCGGTGACTTTAGTTCTCGGGCAGATTTGTTCATTCGGAATCATATCTACCAGAGAATCTCCGAGCATAGCTCTCTCCATAGCTCTCTGAGCGACTCTGAGCTTGTGAAGCAGACTGACTGTCAGCGTCCACATTTCTTTCACGATCTAACTGTGGACGCTGTTATTTAATTAAACATTTACCATAACTCATATAATATTGGAACCTTCAAAAAACAACCCACATCTAAAAGGCGAGCATTGCTTCTGAAGCGCCTGTGGTGAAAAAGGTATGAATGAAACGTCTTTGTTTTCCATCAGGCGAAACGCTTGATCTTACACCATAGAAGAAGAAGCTTTATATAAAAGGTAAACAGTACATAAAATATTGTCTTTGCACATTGATTGTATGTATATCATTAATATCAAAAACCAAAATGTGAACGAGCTTAACTTTAAACTTTATTAATTTAACTCCCAAATATTTCTCCAAACTTCAGCTGCCGACACTCGCGTTCGATCGAAGACTTCATTAAGAGATATTACCCCATAGACACATACTTTTTCAACGATTTTGCCGCAAGTCTTACATACATCCGACTTCCCTAATGGTAGAATTTTCAACGTTGTTTGATTAATAAAATACGCACACACATGCACTCACACGCACACATACACACAAACACACACACATTCACACATATTGGATAACCTGACACGCTTGTTCAAGGTACCTCGACTGGCGGGACACCCAATTTCAGAATAAATATAAACCTAAACATATATTTATTCCGATGCAGATATTAAAGCTTCGCTGGTAGCTTGGATCCATGCCGGTATCCACACCTAACAACATCATTGGCTTAGACCTCAGACCTCAAACCATCCCATTTCATTCCGCAATTGACATATAAGATGACTATTAGAGCAAATACTAGAACGGCTGAGCAAATACCAGTGAATACAAAGTAACGTTTACGAGAACATCAGTAATAAAAAAACATTCTGCTATCTCCATTCCGCCTTCTAAACGTTACAACTGAATAATTGATGGTGATGATGTCTTCATATTGGAGTAAATATTGTAAAAAAAAAAGTGCACGCTTTACATACTTTCAAAACAAAAACTAATCAAAAATAGCTTTCAAAACTAACTTTTTTACTTTAACTTTTTAACACTTAAAGTGAAGGGAAGTGCAACTAGTGGCCGATTTCATTTTTCCGATCCCCGAAAATCCCAACAATGTGTTCTTTATACAAATGAACGAAAACGGTTTCTAATTACTGCCAATTTACACAACCGATGAAATCATTTCTACGTTATAATAAATTTAATGACATTAATGTATATTGGGATAAAATTATATAACTATTTGCACTACTTTCATCTTTAGTACGACACATCAAATTTTGCTGAAAAACTGTACACCCAAAGCTTTATAATTTATATAAACAAAAAAAGGCAGCTTTTCAAAAAGTCAATGTATGATTTATGCGTAGACACGGCTTACATATGTATGTAGGTTGTAAAAACGAAAGCATTTTTTTTTTGCATGCTATCAATAATATTACTCCTATGTTTGTATAATGATAGTGACTGTTCATTTCACAAATTAGTTACATATAATAAAAATGATCCAATATATGTGTTTAATGATACTAATATTTAAAAGTAGTATAGGGCCTTTAAACGTTTCCATTTTGAGAAAACTTAGAATAAAATTATGTGGCAACGGATCCTTTAACGCGATGATGAATGATGAATGACCTTAAGCGCTCAACTTGTGTATCTTTACGGCTGAAAAGTCGGCTTACTCCAAGAAGATATTTACCGAACGAATATTCACTTCATCTTCATTAAAAGTAAGTGATTTGAATTACCATTCGTTTTCTCTTTAATCGATAATGTACCAAAATAAAATATTTACGAAAGGAAAAGTAACATTATTTTTTTTTTAACAGCCCATATATGTCCCTCTGCTCAGCACGGGCCTCCCATTATTTATTTATATTTAATTCGTTTGTTCTTGTAATAAAATATTACAAAAATAAAAGGCGAATATTAATTCGTTCTATATTTGTAATATATGGATGTTTTGTTGAGATTTTCAATCTTGCTCCTCCTTAATATTGTATAGGACACCTTCTTTAACAATAGTAATTGTCAGAAAAATAATTGGAGTAATTTTTCGCAAAGGTCTGATTATAAATATTTATTAAAAAACATTATTTTTGTAAAAAAATATAGTCAGCAAATTAATTATAATTAAAGAAAGTTCACAATACAAAATGCATATTTAACTATATACGAGTAGGTCTCGAAATTTAAATACGACTTGATCTTTGTCATTTGTAAATAATAGCATGCACACTACAGGGAATGCTAGTATGGGACTATGAAAACAGAGTATAAGGGTTTTACTATAATTATTTATTAAACATATGTGTATACAGAATAAACAAAAACTATGAATGTGTTTTGTAATGCGATATCATAAGGATATAAGACTCCACAAAAGTTATTATATGTATATATGTAGTAATATTTAAATTACCAAAATTCAAATTTATGCCTAAAAGATTGCAATATTTAGCCATAAATTTGAATTCTAGTGAATGACCCATCCAGCGCTAAATTTTGTGATGATAGGAATCATAAAAGTTGATGTTTATGATCAAAATTACTTTCACAAGTATTTAAGTTTCAAAGATATTATGATTGATCAAGATCGTGGCTTACTTCGCCTGTCAGAGCATTAAGATCAATTTATGTGGATTTTTCCAATAATTCGGAACGTAATTGCTTTGATGTGCCCACTGAAGCGTGCTTTCATTACTCACTATATACAAACTGTTTTATTCGATTTGGTAGGTGTTAAAGAGAATCAACGAAATAAAGTAATCAAAGTATTTCAAATACTTTGATTTACATTCTACATTTTTTTTTAAATGTGATTGATAGAACGACTTTGACGACAATTCAATCTTTATCTATCATCTTACACCGCAATTTATCACCTAGACCATTTCATATTAATATATGTATATTACATAACATAATTATCCTATTATATAATTAAGAGGAATTATATTATTCCGAGGAATGTGCACTTTATTTCAATAAAAGTTTTGATTCTTTTAGCATCATCATCAGTAGCAGACTACACGGCTATTGGGGTATTACACTGCACTCATCTATTCCAACGATTGTTTGTTCCACAGACGTAATCAGACCATTGCCATTTGAATGTCCCAGTTAGGGAGAACTATGTTAACTTGTGACTTTGGTTTTCTGGTAAGTTCTTTGAGTTTTATGCACGGTCTTGTTTGATCTTCTTACAAGCTCTTAAAAATAACTCAAATAAAACATTTTTGCTGCTTTTTGTTTTTCACGTTGCCTTATTTGAGAAAAATATACAGGGCCTATACATTATTTTTTAAAACATATAGTTTTGAAATTTTAATTTCACCTTACACAATTTAAAAATCTAACTCAGTTTAAAATATTTTAAAAAGGTCAAACAGACAGACACAGGTTTATCTCATTCTGCAATTACACATTACATATTAATTAACAGTATTTTTAAATATTACAGTATTATTAAATTAAGTACATATTAAATTATAAAAAAGGCATGAGCATATCATTAGAAATTATCTTTCATGATAAATAGCTTTCCACCGAGTAAAAGTAATCCATGTGAAATATTAAACAGCTCCCATGAGAAATACGAAACCGGAATTATCGTATCTAACATGCGTGAATTACGTGATATTTTTCCCATGAGGAACATTATCGTATAAGAAAGATCATGTTAATTCCAAAGCGTTTCTATAATATTTTTCGTTTGTTAAATTGTAGAAAGTGTAGATATAATTATGTGAGCATTGTAAATATGTAATAGAATACAATGCGACAAAGTAAAAGACTGGACTTCAACTTCGAGTCTAGAATTTTGTTTCCTTTTTATAAAATAGAAACACTAATACACGAATGAACACTCATAAAATATCAGCGTCACGTGGTAACATTTTAACCGTGTTTCCATTTTTCGTACGATAAATGTAGGAATCTGGAGACTCCATTCCTTTTCACTTACTTTATTTCCTTTTTTTTGACCGTTTGCGTTATTAAAATCATGGAAAAATAGATACTAGAAGACTTTATAGATCGCTTTGTTTTTATCATTATCTAGAACTTAACGGAATTGTATCATTTGTTCTCAAATATTAAAACGAAAATAAAACTCAAATCGCAGCTTTCTTCAATGTTTCATTACTCTATTACGCTCTGTACTATCTAATACTATCTAATTTAGTTAAAGAGCTATATAAATTATAAAATTAGTGTCCTCGCGTAACCTTAGGTAACCTTGTGGATATTATATACGAACTATGTTATGTAATATCCGCAAGGGTACCTAAGTCCCATTAAAACTACTAACGTTAAACGAAGACTGGAAATAATAGCTTTGTGTGTACCGAGATGCTCAAGATTACGAGCTATCCAAACAGTTGCCCCTTCAATGGTTTAACATTAATACCTTAAAGAAAAGACTTATTTTTACATTTTTAAAAATAATATCTGTTTATCTTTATTTTTAAATTTATAAAATTTGTTCTTTTGCAGTTCTATTTTTATAAGATAGGGTAGCAAACGAACAAAAGTGTCGCCTTATGGCTATCATAAGCTATCAACGCCATATATATACCATAAGCTATCAACGGCGTCTATACACATTTGCAACACCATAGGCGTTGCAAATGCGTTGCCGGGCTTTGAGATAAGTGTAGGCTTGTTTTTTAAAGATTCCAACGTCGTATCGTTTCGAAAATAACCCTGAAGATTTGGTGACATATACGTACATATGAGAAATGGACCAACCACTTATTTCCGAGACCCACAAGGCATTGGCAGGATATTGAAATGAAAAACCTGCCGGCCTTTCACATATATATTTATCCTAATGTGAGAATTGTACCCTCAATTATTGATACCCAATTAATTCAGTAGTGAAGCGGTAACTTGACTAGTGAGCTATATAGGTCTCCAATTTAACAATTTATACTAACATTATTCTAAATTCAAATACTTTCATGATATGGACTCTGCAACTTTAATGCCAGTTGACCAGAAATTAAACAATTTCTGTATGGCTAAGAAGACAGAAAATATAACATATTTACCGCCTTGCTTATTATACATATGTGTAACATTAAAAAGAGGAATTAAGGATTCGGTTCAATAAAACATTTAGTATTGATAAAGTTAGAATCCTTGGAGACATATTAAGAGTGTTCTTGCTTCATTTCGAAAGTTTGCTTCAAGTCAATATCACATTTTGAACACTTGAAATGATTTACAGAGCGATTCTACAATCCGAGCCACATCTCGCTCCCTCAGGATTATTTGACAAATATTGCTGTAAAATTTTATGTGTTGAGTCATATTTTTTGATTCCTTTCTTTTATGATACCAGTACACTTATTAAGGACATGAAATTTAAACTCGTAAATGCGATTTTGTCTGAATATTAATTGTCCAAGTAAATAATTTAATTATATACGTATAAAAAGTATATATTTTGGCCACATCTATGATTAATTACTACGTTATGCGATGCCGTGGCCTATGTAACAGACTGTAATAAAAAAACCAAAACGATTGGTTAGAAATTCAAAATATACTGCCATACGTTGATATTCACTAAAGAAAGAAGTAGGTTGCTATTAAATAGTAGAAAAACCGTGTGACAACACAATATTAAATAATAAGATTTAGATACTGCGAAATAAAAATTGGAATTACATAAAACTAATGCTTCTACATTAATTAAACCTTGTATTAACAACATATCTACAATTCATTCTCATTATCATTCATTTCATATATAGTTCCTCGTCATCTCAAGGGTTGCAAGGCGAAGTCACTACGCAGTCTTTGAAAGTACAACTTTCTACTCAAACACAAACACGCAAAGTTTTATACACAACCGTATCCCATGACTATTATGTACGTATTATCTATACGTACAAATACAAACTTCGTCGTAATTTTCAGTTTTCACGGACACAACTACAAGTGACCTGGAATACCGTAAACATATTTTGCTCCACACACCACCGGGTACAAATAGGACAAGAATGTTTACTTGCAATTACTACGTATATACTCGTGTATACTGCGCAGTTGACGCTTATGGATTTTCTTTTCCAATTTTCTCCTTCGGAAGACTGCAGTTATGGCTTTTTGAACTCAATGAAAAATTAACGATATTTGAAATTCATCGTTATTAACTCTTTTTCGTGAAAGCAATAGATCTTTATTATTTTCTAATGGTAGAGCCACGCTGCAGACGAATGCTTCGTCAAGAATGGCATAATATTTGTTATAATTATTATAAGCTATATATACGTAATGTAAAAATGTGTGTAATGTACCCTGATACATAAATCAAATACATTTAACACACACTCCGGTACGTTTACTTACCAATTGAGCCAATTAGACGCCAGTTAGAACGCCTTATTAAAGAAATTTAATATTTTACAAAGATTGTCAGCTATATTTCAATAGCAAAATGCGATTGCAGATCATTCGTTTGAAATCCAACCACTATCATCCGTTCCTCATTACTGCAAACCCTTTTATTTGCGGTGCTCGCTAGTAACTCTCTATCGCTATCGCTGTGAAGTATTTTAACAACTAGGTTAGAATTTCTTTTATAAATATACCGCTGCTTTACCAACAACTAACTTTTAATGATCCTTCTGCAAGTCAGTTTCCGCTGTTACCGAGATCGTCTGTGTACCTTCAGGCAGATTTTTCCATGTGTGTCGATTATCTTACGCATAAATAATAATAATTTAGCATCTACAGTCTATACGTTACATTAATGAAACTAAAAAATTTAGTTTCATTAATATTTATTGTATATCAGATAGTACCAGTATTGAAAATAATGTGCAAGTCTAATGTATTATAATATAATATACATATCCCATGAGTAAAATTTTAGAATTTTCCATGGACTAGTCACGTTTATCGGAAAAGTACTAACTATTGGAATAAACGCTAACTAACTTTGGACGCTCCTCGAATTTTTAGAGCGGTCGCCAGGAACTGAATTCGTGTAGCCCAAGGCGCGCTTTGGGGGAGGCTTATGTCCAGCAGTGACCTGCCGTGTGCTGATAATAATAGTTTTATTTTTAATTTCAGTTCAAGTAAATTCTCGAACCGATACGACTTTGGAATCTACAAAAAAAACAAGCCTATGGTGTTGCAGATATGCTTTATATCAACCAAAACACTGGCTCGTTTAAAAGGTCCCATAAAAAATATATTTCGTATTAATAATAGCTATTTCAAAATAATTTATTATTTAATTACCTCATTCATTATTGATGGAATAAGAAATCGTCTAATTTGTATAACTTTTTATCCTCATATATTACAATGAGATATAAAGGCAAAAGAGTAAGCTGTCACTTGATGTAAAGCAATCAATCAAAAGCATAAAACTGGAGGCATTTACTGAAGCGTTTCCGTATAAATTGCAAAAGTAAAATTATAAAGCACGCAGAATAAAAATACAATTCGAATGTAACTTTAGCTCTATAAAAATTTTTGCTTTACATACATACATAAATTCAGGCAATGTTCAAATTTCCAACAAACATTTTACAACTTTACAACTAGATGTACAAATGTTTATGTTCGTTACAAATAAAGTTAAACTTTTAAATGGTAAGTTAAAGTAAGCAGCAACATTGACTTGGCATACTTACGGTCTGGAAACATTTAATGGCCCAAAGTTTACTAACAAAATACACATCCATAACTATGTTTATTAATTTTTATAAATCATTACTACCTATATAAACCATGTGTAAACTATATAAACTAATACCGAGAACTATGTTTAAACTTGATATCCATTGATTCAGTGGCAGGGTCCCCATCTACGGAGTTAATGGTCACGGGGTTCAATTCTCGCATCGGATTAAATATATATGACCTACAAATATTTATTCCCAGTATAGTTACCTCGTCAATCCGCATTGGACAAGCATGTTGGGTTAATATCCGTTCGTCCATAAATAAGGGAGGCCTGTGCCCAGCAAAAATGTTTAACTTAAATCTTTATAGGAATATGCTATCGGAAAATATGTCACACACACCAAAATGTTTTTTGGGAAATAATAATGTTTCATAAAAGTGTTCAAAGAAAATGATAAATTAATCCTTGGTTTTTGTATGGGACAGGAAGGCATATCACCTGATGGATCGCCACACCATCCATAGTCATCTACAACTCTATACCTAAGCACTCTACAACTAGGCATTGCAAAATCGTTGTCGACCAAACAACTTACAACTACGATCCTATTTCTTTTTATTCACATCGGATAACATATTCTTTTTTTTAATTGTAGACTAGAACATAAGTATTCTTTTTTTGAATTTTTGCTTTTTGGCAAGTGTATATTTCTTTTAGGAATAAATATCTTTAACATAACAGATTTTTCCAGTCTACTGCTGGACAAATACTGATTGGTCAGCATAGTGTGCCAGATATCATTAATGCTTCATCATCTCTGGCTTTGAGTATTTCACTTTACTTATTATTATATCATTCGTATCTATTCCTATAAAAAGAATATACATAGTATCATAGCATAATTCGTATTCCAACTTTAAATTGACACGACGCGCTAATTTGTAAATTTCGTTTGTTACAAACAAAATTGTTGACGTGTCAACGACATCTCCCGGGGATACAAGTGAATAAATTGAACACAACACGGGCAGGTGAAAGCGGAAATAAAATGATATATTTTCACAAATGTTTCGAATTTGTTTACATTGTGCTACCTCACGTTTCATGTTTAACTCAAAATCAGGAAACTCCAGAAATACATACTTAAAATTCTTTTGCCAATCATCTTTCATCCAGGATGGATATATATCTCTATATGCCCAAACCATCTAAGCATCCTTATCTCAATTTTTGTCCCGACACTTTTTACTCGACATCGCTCTCTTATTATCTTCATTTCTTATTCTATCATTCAAAGTTACGTCACACATTCTTCTTAATACTCTCATTTCCACTGTAATTATTTGGAAGCTATGTCAAGTCTATTCGTCGTGAAATCTTAGAAGAAGAAAGCTCATAATCAACGAGTCCTGCCTGTACCCTGTTATGACACCAAAACGTGAATACAGAAAGTCCATCAGCTCAACAAGCTAAAAGTTCTTAGGGAGAGTTATATCTCTATCGAGAGGACTACACACAAAGTTTATCTGGTGGATATAACTTCGGAAATCCGCCGGAAAACCTAAGTCAAAAGCAAACCTAAAAGTGTTGGAATGGAGAGTGCGTCTGAGCAAACATAGAGTTCAATATCCGTCGGCTAATTGAAGTAACGATCAGGTGCAGGGCTGTTGGCAGACACTACATTCACGTAGACGAAGATCGGGTAAGGTGAGGCGCCTTGGAGAGGATCTATGTTTAGTAGTAGACTACCACAGTGTGATATAATTTTTAAATATTTTGTAAATATATCCTTCTATCAACATTAAATCTGACGTGATATCCATTCAAATATATGTACCTTATTCAACGCATTTGGAATGCAATTAAAGTAGCAAAGGGTAAATAATTCAAGTAATGGTTTAATGGCAAACGCCCACATAGAATCAGAACAACGTAAAGTTGTTTGTTAGGGATACCAATGGGACCGTGCGGTGGGGACGCCGTCCGCTAGTAAGGATATTCGTCAAACAGACTTTTACTTACAAACTAAACAAAGCAATCAGCTCAGTGTCGCTGAGTTGCTTGCTTTGTTTAATTCGGAATGAAAATGGTCGCGGATTAGATTCCTGCATCGGGATAAATATATAAACGGGAACGTAAACAAAACAAGTTAAAAATGTAATATTTAGCAAATGCAGAAATTTTAAAAATCTTTAAAAATAACATGATAACCTTGGAAACTTCCAACCATGTAGATCATGTTTTGTGACCAAAATTTCATTTAGAACACGGTGGTTATAATCCAACATTCCACAAAGGTGACCTATGTGAGCGCTAGCTATCAACGGTGTAGCTGTCGGTTTATTTTCAGCTTACTTAACTAGTATTGTATGGTTATCATAATAATTAACTAATACAATATCTTTCTCAGCTAAGTAATTATACAACGTGATAATAACGTAATAGTTGATTCCACCTGCAAGGTTGGTCCCGAATTGCCAGTTCATAAAACCGTGAAAACACTCACCACGTCACGAGCATTAAAAGTATCCATCACCAAATTATCAGCAATATTATTCTGAACAGTCCATGCATTATTGGAACTATTTTAGTATTTTTACCATTAGTAATATTACACAAAAGTAAGGTCGCCAAATCTATACGAAATTAATTAAAGATACGCATCATAAAATTATTAACGGATCAAAATTAATCTCAAATAACCAATAAAATAAGTAAGCAATTGTGTGATTCTTGTCAATTGTATTATAAATTTCTTCAATCGTCAACTAACTAAACTAACTTTGTTGGCGCATCGACACAAAATGGATATTGACCTCCAAACAGATGTTACGCCACTTTGCCTTGTCCTGCGCCACCTCCTGCTAGTTACAGACTTGAAAGTTGCGCAAGTCATCTTCAATTATGTCTCTCTAGCGGTACCTGGGGCGCCTCAGAGGACGTCGTCCAGTTGGGCGACCCACATACGCTCTCTTGACTGCGCGATCCTCCCCCATCCTCTAGTGGCCCAGTCATTTCTATTACATTGGGTTGGGCCACCAGATGCTCGATTTCGGCATTTTTTCGATATCGCCAACTGCCATCATCACTTTTGCTCATGATGGCTTTAAATTTCTTATTCCTCTTTATTCATACAGTATATCTTTAGTTGAACTATTAAAATTCATAAACAACTTACGTGTCATCTACCAAATATATTATGTAAACTACTGAAATATGCCAGTCACCGTCAACCGTATTTATTATAATTGTATACTTATCGTAAATAACGGTATGCTTATTATTATTGTCATCATCATTAGTTTTCGGCAGTCCACTGCTGTCAAGGCTAAGGCAACATAAGCCTCTGCCAAAACCACTTAGAATGGTCTTCAGTTACACGCATCCACTCTCTGCCAGCTGCATCATTTGATCGGGAAATGTTCCATACTACATTTACCGAGTAGTGGTGAACAGTATAGTACTCCTTTACTCCAACGATTATCAGTTTTTTGATAAATGTGTCCACCCATTGCCACATCAGGTTGCTAATAAAAAAGCTATGTCAGTGTCTCTGGATCACCGGCGGATTTCTTGGTGTTTTGTTATGCTTAGACTACATAATAAATATATCAAGATGTCGGAAGACTTAAAAGATAAGAAAATCTCGCTTTTGTAGAATAGCTGGTAACCGTACATAATAAATCCCCATAAACTAATAAAATGAATATATTTTTTATTATGTCAATAACGCGCTACTATTGAAATTTAATACACTATACTCGAATGCGACCAAGATTATTTCAGTAATTTATTTATTTAAATTATATATGCGATAGCAAAAGTAGTAATTATAATACATATTTTGAAGTCGCCTCATTGGTTATGTGAGTTGGCGACTGCGGAGCAAGACATCTGGCACCGGCAATGAGACCTTCAAACCTACCTTTACATTGTAATGGTTATTCTGCCATCTTTCGGTCATCAAAGGATCATTCGAAACCAGGAAACACCGCAAACTTTTTTTTTGTTAGAGCTGTGGTTCATGGTTGTAGATGCAACCGCTCAAAGCCCTTAATTATTCATACGGTCGTATGGAAGAAATTGCTATCAGCTATAACCCCCCCCCCCCATTATATACAATACTATTTATTATAAACTGTTTCTATATATTTTCTATATAAATAATATTATAAACCTTTGTGGGTTTATCATCCATTTCATCAGAAATGGACGGTAAACCCACCAAGGTTTTCTAAGGCGAATTGGTGCTTTTTAGTAATAAGCCGGTTATATTATACCTAGCCAATCTGTTTGGTACACAAACCAAACAGATATATAAACACATTGATTAAAAAGCGAGTTACTATTGTTTATTTTCATTAAAATCGATTGCGAATATTTATATAATATATAACACAAACATACAGGACTATAAGCGAGTTAATAAAAACCATTGAACATAAATTCAAACACTCTATGATAAAAACAAAAAATTAGCCTACAAAATATAACTCACATAGCCGAAATTACGAAAACGTACGGTAAAAGACAATATTATGGAAACACTAATATCACTATTATGGTTTGTAATAACTCAACCATTATTATCTATTGTACGAGAAAGCTTTTAATTTTAATAAACAAAAAATTTATATTCTCATTCGTTCCTGTGGAATGGAATGTCAACATCATTTTATGTAATTTACTTTTCATAAAACATATCAGTGTCATTCCATCTTTCTTCATTTTAGATTTAATGAGACATCATAAGCGTCTGGTGCAATAATGATATTCATTTTTTATTTTTTGTTATTGTCTGTAGTATCATGCCGATGAAGAAATTGATGACCATAGTTATCACTTACAAGTCTGGATGTCTGGATCCACCTTGGAGATATATGTACAGTGCACAGTCAAAATGCTTTCCTACAAAATTGGACACATACCGAATTAATGGGATACTCCAGTCTCGAAATAGATACCACACACAAATATTTACCCCAATACGGAATAAACCCACGACAATTGGCTCTGAAAACGTAAACTAAACATAACCTGCGTTACTTCATCTAATTGAATATAATAAGAAATACATTGGCGACACAAAGTCTGTCTGAACACATAATATGAGATGACCGGAAATTTTAAAATTTTAGCGTAGACAAATAGATTCAAACTGAAAGCTGAATTTTCTATGTTATTGGAGCAAGACATTCCCAAGAGTAAACATCCATAGAGGATACCTCTATAGAGATAAAGATCCATATCCATATATCCATAGAGGTAAACATACATAGAGGTATCTTCGTATTTGTGTGAAACATACTGCGTTTGGGATATAAGGTAACCATGATAGCTATCTGATGTCATCAACATCATTGAATGTAGAATGTGTTATAGCCGCGCTTGGTGGATGGATTGTGAATTGCGGATTGCTTTTTATTATTTGGGTAGACTTTGCTGCCCATCTATTGCTATTAGCTTCCACAGTAAACTTATATTTATATATCAATAACCTTATAAATCGTAATAGCGGAAGCTACGCGGTACATGACGATATAACCATTATGAGTACAAAGCTATTATATTATCACAGCATTCGCAAACGTAATGTGACACGTGCCCCAGCTAAATGATGTGACAACGCAGGGCGGCTGGCAGAGACTGGATTAACTTAAAGCCAAAGATCGGATTAGGTGGCGCTTCTAAAGGGAGATCTATTCTGTATGTAATAGGTTGTTGTTGTTCTTATACAAGATTCTATTTTCAAAAATCTGCCAGAATGCACTAGATCGTTACTTAAATGCAAATTAGAATTACTTACTGGTACAATGTTTTAAAGAAACAATGACAAAAGTTCTTGATTGTTTAAAAGGATTTACCAGTAAATAATTCTTCATGATCAATTTATTTCACTTTAAAAATTCAAAATTCACTTTAAAAATATTTTTTTTATGAAAAAAGAAAATTTACAGTAGCAATAAACCAGACAGTTCACCATTAACATTTCGTAAGTGCTATAAACATATCAAAAAGGCAAGTTTAATGTGGATGACGACAAAGCAAAATGCATGAATGGTGTACAATTAAGAAGTTATAAAATTTCTTCATAAATAACAGACACCAAAAGAATTTTGTATCCATAAATAAAATTTAATAGACGGTAGCAATCCTCTTAAAACTGTTGTAACACTCAGGAGACACGCAAAGAAAATTAACGACCATTGCTCTACGTGCCTGTACGACATCTCTGTTGTTCGGGATTTTCGGACCTTTTTTTGATTTTGAATGAATAATGTCAAAGTGACATTATAAAGGAACTTGACATTATAAATGACTTTTTTTATCAGAAGTAATCAAAAGAGTTATTATAATTTAACCACACTCAAAGTTATTTAGATATTAACACTCCAAAGAGCAAATTTATTACGAATTTTCTTCCTAATGAAAACTGATTTATATTACATTATTAACGAAACACAACAACTGACAAAATTAATAGGCTTATTTTTCACGAAAATGTCCAACATCATCATCATCCTCAAGGCATTACAGCCGCGGGTGGACATTAGCCTGATTCAGTAAATTTTTGCAGTCGGATCTTCGTTTTGCTTTTTCTCTCCAGCCCCTCACATCGATTGCCTATAGTCGTCCTAGACTCTATGTAGCTATCTAAGCTTAGGCCTTTCGCGGCTTCTACGACCATCTAGTTTGCCGTCGAGTAGGCGTTTGGGTACTCTAGCCTCGTCTATCCGTACCACGTAACGAGTCCAACGTGGTTTTGATGAAGGCGAACGAATTTTAATGGTTTTGATGACGTTAAAGTGTACGCCATCACTCATTTTCCAACACAGTACCAAAGATACGTTTTAAAATTTTTCACTCAAAGACATTTTTGAGAGAAAATGTCCAACATACTATTGATTAAAACTCATATTTTTGAAATATTAGAAAATATACAATGCTTTCAGCATCTTACCTTAAAATTTAGCTAATTACACTTCAAAGAGAACCCTGTAATTTAGCTAGAAAGTTAATGAGTAAAAAATTCGGAGATAAAAATTTGTGAACTGTGAGAAGCTTTTTATATATCTTATATCTATCTGTATGTATATTTATCTATTTCTATTTATCTGATATCTATCTGATATATGATATCTGTCCTATTTCTGGGCACGGGCCTACGCCTTTATGTAGGAATAAGCATTAACTTACCACGCTCGTCCAAGTCCAGCCCAAACTCGAAAGAAATATATAATAGGTTATACATATACATATACATACATTTTCTTTTCTTTGTTTTGCCTGAAGGTTCACTAGGAAAGACTACCTTAAACATTAAGTTGTACATTACATTTTTGTACCTCAAAATGTAAACAAATTGATAAATGAATCGAACCCACGATCATCAACTCCAAAGGCAGTAACTTATCCTCTGAGCCAATTATATAACATTATCCAGAGAACATAATTAAAGTAAAGGATAAGTAACATTTTGATATTATCGAAAACTGACTATAACATTTTCGCTTTAATTTAAAATGTGCCAAGTTAATATGAAACGTGAGCTAGCATAATGCGAGTGACGAGAAAGCTTCTGTGGAGTTCAATATAAAATATGTACATACATCATTTTACTTGGCATATCACCCACTAATTCGGGCTTGTGGACTTCACAATTTTATTTACGCCCCTTAACCTAAATCTTAAATAATTAAATGGTTGTGAATAATCATCGCAGCACAACCGGAAAACATTACGTCTAACCCATAAAAAAATGTAACGTGGACATTTAAATATTGATTTGATGATGTAACTATACTAATATGAATGTAAGATAATGAGGTAGTATTTGCTCTATGTGAAAGGATAACGCTTACGATATATGGTAGTGTAGCGCGTCAATGTACTGCTTACGGCGACACTCGGGATCTTTAGGGGGTTTTTATCTTCTTCGATATAATTGAAATTCTTCCAAGTCAAATTAATTTATTTTTCTATTCACTGTACAAGCCTATACATACTTAAAAGGCCGGCAATGCTTCCGTGACTCCTGCAGTGTCGCGGTTGTCCATGGGCGGCGTTGATTGCTTTCCATCAGGCGACACGCTTGCTCGTTTGCCCTCCTATCCCATAAAAAAACATTTACATCTTATTCATACTTTATTCACACTTTTCACTTTACATTTTATATTTCAAAATATATATAATATAATTTCAATGTTTTGTGCCGGACGGGTGACATGATGACTTTTGTTTTAATAGAAAACAATTTATTTCTTTTTTTATTTCAATTTTTAAATAACGAATTTAAAAAGAAATAATATAAAAAGTTTTATTGCATTAGTGATACTTTTATCAATGACAGTAGTGCGATCGATTCTGTCATTGGAACTTTGAACTTGTTTTCCTGCCAGTTCTAAAATAATATGCTGAAGAATTTAATACGTTAAGTATACATAAGTAAGATAAAGCTTAATATTCTGTTAAACTATTTATAATACACGTTGATTACATATGTATTAGAATAATGTAAGTACCTGTAAATATGTATTGACTACATAACTGTAATTAAAATAAAGAACTTAATCAAAATATCATTCCAGTTAAAGTGATGTACCGTACAGTTTTTAAAAATGATTCCTCAATATAGTGCGTTTGTTTATCGTCATCATAACTACCATCATTGTCAATACAGTTGTAACAGTGTACTGTCGTCCCAAATAAAGGGTGTTACTGTAAACCTCACACACTGAAATTGCATAAGGGGGGGGGGGTCCAAGATTGGTAGTTTTTACGTTGGTATAAATTTGTATTCATCAGCCTGTAGCAGTCCGCTACTGGACATACATAGGTCTCGCCCAAGTCGTGCCACCTAACCTGATCTTCGATTCCAGGAATCCCGTTTTTACCAATCCCGTTTTTATAGATCAATAAATGTATCACTAATGTAATAAAACTTTTTATTTAAATATATTAAAACCTTTTGTATTATATTACTTCTTTTTAAATTCATAATTTTAAAAATTTTAAATAAAAAAGAAATAAATTGTTTTATAAAAACAAAGAGATTAGTTCGACTGAGGTCTTTCAATTGACATGTCACCCATGCAGCATAAGAAATTGAGATTATATATTGAATATAGAATGAAAATTAATAAAGTGTGATTAAATTATGAATAATATATCAATGTACAGTGAATAGAAAAATAAATTAATTTGACTTGAAAGAATTTCAATTACATCGAAGATAATACTCCTTGAAGACCCCGTGTGTCACCGTAAGCAGAACGGCAGGCACGTTAGAGTATATAGACGTTTCAAATAGGCAGGGGGTGACCCACACAAATTGAAATCCTTATATTGAAATTAAATCATTTGATACTAAAAAAATAAGTATTTTATTTATGATTAAATCCTGGAAACATCATCTTTAATATAAAAACATATATAGGACTTCAAATTTGTAAAATCTATTTTAGATAATAAATGATCGTAGCAAGATTGTATAAAATAGAATCTTTGAATATCTCTCGTTCACATATCACATTCACGAGTTCAATCCACAAACAACAGAATGTTCTTCAAAGCGCGAAGGCCGCCTATATCAAATGTTATCTACATAATGGACTTGTGTAGGTAGATATAATGTAACAGAACTAAGGAGCTATTTCGTGCAATGTCAAACATAGAATAATTTGGGGGGAAAAAAGAAAAAAAGAAGGTGTGGTACTTCTCTGATTAAGCTAGCACATTCATAGAACGTAAGTTAAATAAATCATGCTATATATTCAAAGTTTAATTCTAAAACTACCCATATAATAACATTAGACATTCTAGATTAATATACGTATATAAAAATAAGATAAACCTTGTCGTGGCTTAATTCCTTGTTCATGATTTCGAAAATAAAATAAAATTAATCCCTAAGGAAAAATATTTTACGGCACAGAGTACTTTAGAAGACCTTTTACTGCGAAGGATAGAATTACAAATACTATCACATGTATATTGGATACGCTAATTCCACTTTTGTTATTCGCACGGGACTTGTAAAATGTTTCGAGTAGATTAATTCGAGAACGTTTAGCAGATATTTATCGTCCAATAAATCTGTTTACCGTTTCTTATCTTTTAAAAGGTATATATATATTTTTTTATATTTTGAGATTCTCCTATTTGCGCACAAGCTGGCGGATTGCACTGAGATAAATAGTCTATGATTACAAGTAACATATACAGCCCATATCTGTCCTACAACTGAGCATAGGACTTCGCGCACTTGTCTAAAGCGGTAAATGAACCCGCGATCATTGCCTCCTAAAACATTAGCTTCACCATTGAGTCAATTAGCTCGTCTATACTAGTTTTGCTATATTAATATATCTTTTAGAAGAAGATTCTTCGAAGAGTGCCTCTACGACTTGTGAAGGTTTGCAGCCAATTCAGCACAACATTCCTCCTCCTTTTGCCGGCGATTTTTCCTATCATGATCAGTTGCAGCAACTTGTACCTGTCATGTATCATGATATTACCCAGGTAAGCAACTTTCCTACCTTTGACGGTCTACAAAAGTTCACGTTTTTGCTTGACTTATCGGAGGACCTCGTCATTGGCCACCGTTTGAGTCCAGCTAACAGCGAACATCCGTCTATATGCCCAATAATGTACACAGATGCTTATATAAATATATAAGTAGTGTAAAATAAAACCATTTAATAATGTTATAATTATAATAATATAATAATTATAATAATAAAATAATAGTATTTTTGTAATTAAAATATGTACTATAACTTGATACATTGCGATTACTCCATGAGAACATGTTAACAAAAGATTGTGCCTGCGGCCGTGACTCGCTCGAAATGAGTTTTTTTTTAAAGAAGAAGAACAATAAAAATTCAGGGCACACACAGCTGTCCCATTAAAATTTTATCCATTGTTAGATAGCTTTTGTTCGGAATATTACCACAATTGTTCTGATTTCGTTATACATTCGTGCAGATTCATAACTTTAACCACAAGCGTATGAAAATTTATACATAGACTACAAGGATTGCTCTAAGACGCACCGCCTACGTTTTCCACCTACAGAGCTAGCAAATGATCATGCGTGTTACCTGATGGTAAGTGATCACCGTCGCCTTAAGACATCCGCATTACCAGAGGTAGCGTCATCTTCGGTTTCACGCACATAGTTTCTACCAGTCTCCCTACGCACATACTTACTTCACCTAGCCAGGGGGTATCTCACACTGAGTATAGGTCACGCACAAGATGCAGTCTTCGGTTTACTAACTTGAAAATATGCATCGGTGACTTTGGTTCTCATATTATATAATTGCTGATAATCGAATGTGCTTGCTTTCTCTTTCTGAATCTGATCTTAATTGTCTTCGAGGTCTATAATACTTTTCAAAAATATTATTATATTTCATTATAAAATGTAGGACTTTTATTTTATTTAGAAACTAATTAGAATTTTCACATACTTTATATAGAAATGTTTACTTAAAACAATTTTTTTTCTTCGAAAAAGTAGTTTCAAAGTTATGTCAACATATTGAAATATATAGAGACTGAGTGAAAGGAATATTAATAGATTTAGCGTCTTGGTACGAATGTCTTGGTTTCTAAGAATATCTTTGTTTCTTCAATTATTTTAATATAAAGCTTGGTTCTGGAAATATGTACCTATTGTATTTATAAATCAAGCCACCGCCATTTTAAAATAATTGCTAATTTAATCAAAGCCCTTAGTCGAAGCTTTGTCAAATGAAATTTATGAATATGTAACTCTATTTAAAGGCTTTTTAATAAATACTGTTTTATACATATAAATAATATCTCTCTATAATAATTACAAATGTCTAATTATTTAATAAATAATTTATAATACGATTAAAATAGTTAATTCGTGATTGCAAACATTCACCTAAATTGTAAAACATATCTGAAACTATTTCTAATATTTTGCGATATAAAAATCTAAATAATGTGATCGAAATAGAGCATATCTTTGAACATGGCAATTACTAGTTATGGTAGTGATTTTACAATTTGAAATGAAGAAAGGACAATTTAATCACAACTGAGTTAAAGCAGCAATAACTATATAATAATAGTATGTAAGGTACAGAAGATAAGAACTGCGCTTACAATTTAAGATCACAGATTCGATTTTACCTCTCGACTATTGATGCATAACATATTTTCCAGGACAAGCACCATTAACATAATTGTAATGGTTAACAAGTTTTTTAGAAATATCCAAACAATACTGACCTATTTTAGAAACTAAAAATGCTTATTTTATAGATTCGACGGAAGTCCGGAATTTTCTGGAAATATAACAATGACTTCTTTCAAAAATGCGGGCCGATTTGTATATCTGGATTTAACACTAATTTGGTTTTAAAAAGATGAGCGACGTTTTTATTATTCAATTGCGAAATATATCTGTTTTACTTATAATGGTGGTCGATAAAAAAAATGATGTTCGTAGAATCCAAAGCGTAGATAAATGACATCAAAGGTCTAAGGGTTAGAAAGTTTGTACCGTAAATATAAATGTCATCTTTAAACTTTTTGTTCACAGGGAAAATATGATATCTATTTCAAAGTATTTGTATATCGAAATCAATACTTAGTCCCTTATTCAGTTTCTTAGAATACACAAAGAATATATTTATATCATACTCTACATAATAACACTTAGTAAAACCTTTTTCTAACCTAACAAAGCTACTAATATTATAAGATTTCTTGGTGTTATTAAGATTGTTAAGTTTAATTCTAAATTTTAAAAAAATATTCGTAACTATCACTCCAAAAACGAAAGTCATAAAAACACACTGCTAAACTCAATAACGCGGTAACGTCCAATAAATACATATGTACGTATATTTTCATTATTGTAAAATACAATTGCATTTTTTCATATTTTATCTGTTCATCATTAACTGCCTGCGGCAGTTCAGTGCATTGCTAGAGTTTGCTAGATAGACCTCGACGCAGTTAGCATGAATAAAAAGAACGGAGTGCGAAGGACAAGACATAGATCTTGTCCTTCGCACTCCGTTCTTCATATTCATGCTAACTGCATCGAGGTCTAGCATAGGCTCAGCCTAAATATTACCGGATACGGAGGGTAGTGATTTGGATGGAATGATAGTGATGAGTGCATCCCATTGAGTGAAAATATCAATGCATCCCATTCTTTTTTTAACAAAATTAATTAATTAATTAATATTCTTACTCCGCTAGTCATTTAACTGTAAATATATATTTTCTCTCTTTATAATATTATTTCAAAAACAGCACTCTTTAATTAAAATTCTATACAATATTCTCTATTAAGTAATTATTAAATTACGCAGGAAATTCTCCATCGCACCTTTTTAGTCCATGTTTATTTGCAGCTTCAAAGCGAAATTCTTATATTAATATCCCTCTAAGAGGTTGTTACAATATACCGCGTCTTTCAGGCGTCACAATGCGAAGGAGTAATGTGTGTTTTACACGTATCTGTGCGATGTGATAATTTAATATTGATATAATGTAATTACAAAAAGAAGTATTTTAGTCTCAAAAGGACAAAGGGTAAGCATATGAAAACTACACTAGCGTGTCTTAGCTTGTTTTTATTGTTCTTCATCTAAAATACACTTACACTCGAACCCCTAACCCTTCTAGTAAGGGAATAAAACTATTGTAACTTAACAGTTTAATTAGAAATAAGTTTAAGAAAATTATATTCGTAGAAAACTATTTCACAGTACGGACGGAAATTGATCCGGCTTAACATCAACTGTCGCCCCCGGTTATGCATAACTGGAATGAGTTAGTAAGGAAATTGCATCGCTTACTAATGATGCTCTGTTTACACAAAAGGCATAACTTTATATTTATTGTAAGCTTGCAATATCGTTTTATATTTTGAATTTTTACAACCTGACAACCATTACGGCGAAGCGGCAATATTTGGTTTTTGAGCCAAGAGTCTAGAATTCGATTCTCCGATCAAATGAAACACATACGCTTTTTTCTTGAATAATGCCCCTATGTCATAACCACGTGGGAACACCGCTTATAATAGTACCCATAAGGCACAAGCTTCCAGTGTGAAAACAACGATCATCACCGCTAATAGACATCGGGCTTTCCTTAAAGAGTATATATATATATATATATATATATATATATATATATATATATATATATATATATATATATATATATATATATATATATATATATATAATTTTAACGTATATATATGGAGGATACGAACTTTTTGCCAATTTGTAGGCTATAATTGGAAACGTGATGAATCTTCTTAAATATTGTTTCACCCAACTGTATTAAAATCAGGTAAATAAACGATTATTATTAATTAATGCAAACAAACTTAATGCAAGTAACCAATATTAGCTGCACCAGTTGGTAGTCGGTGGACACTGGAGCACTGCCAATTGTATGAACGGCCATGGCACATTTAACTCACCTGTTGGTTCATCACACCAACTACTCGTATAAATAATGATGTCAATGTATACATAAGTAGATTTTTTCGAAATGAAAGATGAACGTGGTGTTTTCAACAGAGTATTCTGACAAATAATTGAGAAAAGAAGCGAAAAGTAAAGACGCGTGACACTTAACACATATACACACACACCCACATTTATTATGGGATAGGAAGGCAAACGAGCAGGCGTGTCAGATGATGGAAAGTAATCAACGCCGCCTATAAACATTCGCAGTGTTAAAGGCAGTGCAGCAGCTTTGCCAGCCTTTAAGAATTATAACATTATGGGAGGGGAGAGGGGGTAGGGCCTCCGGAACTCAACCGCTCACTGGACGAAGCGCGTTAGCTAAGCTACCACTCAGACACTGGTTTTCTGCGGGAGTGTGGTACTTCCCCGGGTGAGCCGGCCCATTCATGCTACAGACAAATAATATGTCATTCTTGACAACGTATTAGTCTGCAGCGTGGCTCTTCCACTACACAACATAAAAATATGTGTATATATATGATATAATCATAATTATTCCGAGTCTGGGTCCCAACATGCTTTAGACGAGCGTGTTGGGTCCATTCGTCTAGAAATGATAAGTCCCGGCTTACTTTGGACTGGAACATATGGAGACAGATCGTCCATTTGAGAGGTTCTAGTAACGACGATCGTCAGTAATGAGAGACTGAATAAAGAAAAAAATAAATTATAGATTTAAAATATATAGTGCAATAAATTATCTATAAATACGTACCCTAATTTAATTGGCTTAATGGCACCATGTTATTATATGTCACACGTCAAAAAGTTGGAACCGTTCCGGTGAGCCGTGCCGGCCGCGTGCGCTAGAATCGATCGTGCAGTGACCCAGTCTCTTTTATCTGCATCTGGTCTCCGGCACCGAAATTGTGTATACGAAGGGTCAAGTAAATACGGAAATGCGACGAGCAAACTTCTAAAGTGACGACTTTGTACAATTTACAAAATATTTTCAACTTGTTTACAAATAATATTTTATTATTTGTATACAAATTATTCGGAAAATGTTCCAGCGCTGTGGTGAGCAACGACTTTTTTATTTATGGTTTGTGATGTTTATCAAAAAAAAAATTTAATTCTCTTACAAATATAAGGTAACTTTACTATATTAAAATATGTACAACACGAGTGTAGGTAGGATGTGATATTATACATTCTGACAAAATCAAAAATATGAAAGCTATATAATGATAAAATCAAATAATAAAAAACAGATAAATGATAGGCAACTATTGCGTGTGTAAAATATTATAATATACGCTATGTATTGGAATTTTATAATCATAATTTTGATTTATATTTATTAAAAACAGATAACTATAACACATATTTAATAAATAATATATAATATAATTCAAAAAGTGAAAATTTGCAAAATGTGGTGTTTCTGATTCTTCCCAAATAAATTATAAATTTTTATTTCTTTCCTGTCTTTAAGTTTAAGTTTTGTATAGTTGTGCTCCTTTGAACATTATATTTTTTTTGCCATTACTTGGTACCAATAACTCAAATGCTCGCGAGTTTGATTTCCGCAGCGCAATAAAGTATATAGCGTCCATAGTTATTTATTTGGCATCTTGCGTCTTGCTAATAATCTAATTCGTATAAGCTTGATTTAGTGACCATCCCTCCAGATATGGGGAGGCCCCTTACCCAACAGTGGACTTTAAAAAATATATTTATATATATTTTAATTTTTGTTTTTTAATTCTTTTTCCAGAACTAAGCCTGTTACTGATTATAATTTTAACTATTTTTGGAAATATAAAATGTGCATTCCGAAAATTTGAATCATTGAAACCAATAATTTCCATAGGTGAGTATAAAATTTACAAACAAAAAATATACTTGAATTTTTCAAAAACATGTATCATTTCTTTTTTCCCATTACTGACTGCCATCATATATATTTGTGTAACAATATTTAAGGTGCAATATTCCCACCAAACACTGCCACGGAAGTGGCTTTTGCATCAGCCTTAGCTCGCGCCTCAATGGAGAGTGAACACTATCATTACACTATGAAAGTTATTTATGCACCAGCCGGAGACAGCTTCGCGGCATCTCGAGCTGGTAAGTTTTACTAAATAGGGATTTTAAGCCTTGAATTATTAGTCAACTAAGTATTAGTCAACTAAGCTACATTTTATTTCTATTATTAACCAAGTTTCTTATCCATACAAGTCTAAGCAATTGTATTAATACAATATACTTAAATATTTTGTTTGAATCCCCTGGGTAAAGGCATCCTCCGATTTTTCCATTTTTCCTTGTCCGTGGCAACGTCTACCCAAATTTTTTCCCCCATGTCCACGATTTCACCGATTCATCTCATGTTCTGTTTACACAATATCATGAGTCCACCTTTTCCACTGTATTCTCACACTTTAAACTTTGTAAATAAATTATTTTACGAGATTTACTAATTTGAAATATGATTTACTTCCAAATTACATATTACATTTATTTTCTAAAATTATAAACTTATCAATTGTTTTATAATTTTAAGCTGTGTTCACGCCTTTAAATTTCGGGCTTTCTAGTTTTCATATAGGAACATGAAACTAATACAATTATCATTTTATTTTCTACCTTCCAGCCTGTGATCTGTTAGCAAGCGGTGTCATAGCGATATATGGTCCACCGGATGCAAATTCTGCAGCTGCTGTTGAAGCACGATGTCGAGTTGCCAGGGTACCTCATATACAAGTATGTGTTTCATCTTTACGAGCCTGTAATATACTGCCCGTGTAAGGTAATTAGACCAGAGGAGATAAAAGTTATTTATTAAGACTATTAAAGTCTTCAGGAATTTAGGAACGGTACTTATGGTATATTTTTATGATTTTGCCACTAAAATAATTGATTTTTAAATCACCTGCATCTGCAGTGGATAGTGTGTTGTAGTATTCAAAGGATATTAGGGCCCTATCTTTTTCGTTGCTACCTTAAAAATAAAAATGATAAACAAATCGATAATTGAAAGATACACATTCTATAAAACTTCTTGATATCTTTTTCAGTTATCTCTAAACTTTATATATCAGTCTATTAGCATTCATTTAATAATATACACTCGATTACATTTTGACTCAATTCAAAACGATTTTAAACAAACAACGTCGCTAAGAAGACGTTTAAAACTTTGAGAGAAAGCATGATATTATATATTATTAGAAAAACTTTTCTCCGATTCAATTTTAGTTTGTTACATATAACGGATAAAACTCTCATTTAATTTTCACAATGAAGAAGAAAATGCAACAAAAATGTGAAACGTGTTACTTGTCGTTTTCTGTTCACATTTTCAGAATATATTCATATGATAAGTTAAATTTGTCAATTGTTTAAAATAATAATAATATATATGTCGACGCGAAGTCGCTATGAAGGCAACTATAATTAAGAATATTTTGTACAAAATCCTTATTTATCAAAAATAAGTGCAATAATTTAAGATCATCAATTTCAAGACAATTATTTAGCGTTATGTTTAATATAATAATTAACTATCGATAATTATAATATTTGGCTAGAACGGAAGTATGTTGGTTGGTTGTTTTTCACAACAAACTTGGTTATAAGAGATTGTTCTAAATTGATCGCATAAATTATAAGCAGTAATTAATTATTCAACTTACAAATGCATTACATTTTATTACTGGCAAATAAAGTGTTATGCATTGTTTTCTTTGTTTACCGGAAGTTCTGTGTATTTTGAAACGTTTTTATTGAGATTTAAATTGAAAATTCGCAGTCACATATCATTAAAACTAACTTTGTTTTAAGATTAGAAAAGTATTAGCGTTGCGAAAGCAGTTTCCTAGAACGGAACTACCATTCTATTCGTGTAATTTGAAAGGTTTGTTTTGATTAATAATATTGTATTAAAAATAGTATTGTCGCTGTGAAAAGTATTAGCGCTGCGAAAGCATTCCCTAAAACGGAACTGCCATTCTATGTATGTAACTTAAAATATTTTATATTCTAATTATAATAATATTTAAATGGCTTTTTTTATGGCATAGGAAAGCAAACGATCAGGCGTGTCACCTGATGGAAAGACATCTGCAATGCCATAGGCAGTGCGGAAGCGTTGCCGACCTTAAATGAAAGTGAAATTATGGGAGTGGGAGTGGGAATCGGATGGGGAGTGGGAGTTAGAATTGGGCCTCCGGAACTCAGGCCGCTCACCGTACGAAGCGCGGTAAACAAGCTACCACTCAGACGCCGGTTTTCTGCGGGAGTGTGGTACTTCCCCGGGCGAGCCGGCCCATTCATACTACAGACAAATAATATGCCATTCTTGACAAAGTATTCGTCTGCAGCGTGGCTTTATACTATTAAAAAAAACTGTTCAGTTATAAATAATTAAAACTAACTTTATAGTTATTAAGAGTATATCAATAAATAATAATTGTTTGGAATATTGTGATAAAAAGAAGTATTGGCGCTGTGTAAAATTATGAGCGCTACGAGATCGTTTACTAAAACGAAATGGCCATCACAGAGCCACATTCCAGAACGAAACTTGGGATAGAAAGGTCGTGATCTCTTATAAGTATCCGGCAACCTATTCATAGTGCTTTTTTATTGTAATTAGTTATAACAAAAGTTATAAGATTAGAATTACTATTTTTAAAAGTGATCGTTTTGAAAAGTGATTTGATTGCCTTTGTGGATATCTGTCTACCGGTTTTGTTGTGTTATTATTATAGTAGTACGTTTATAATTATTTGTAAAGCCAAGATAGCGTCATTATAAATTGATCATATTGAAAGTGTTTTGTTTTATCATCTGTAATGAGTGGAGAGGACACTGGTGACGTCACTTTTTCTAAAAAAACATGTAGGGCAGAATACTCTGACATATATCATAGTTTAATTTATTGGTCAATACTAAAAAACTTTTTAAGCATCACATATTTTATATTTTATTCAATTTTTATATTTGTCGTATTTGTGTGTTGTATTAAATTATTAATCTAATAGCCAATCTAACAAAGTTGATTGGTGTTAAGCTTCTTTTTTATTTGTTTACTATTCAGGCGTTTATTTTGTGTACTACAAAACCAAAACTTGTTTAGAGTTATATGACTTAAATAGAATTATATGGTTTTTAATTTCTAGGCTGTTTGGCGTCCGCCTCCGGTTCATAGGTTAGCACGACCCAGTCCACCTGGTATCAATTTGTATCCGGAAGCTGTAGCGCTTTCCAAAGCCGTTGCCCTCTTCATTAAAGACAGTGACTGGACTTCTTACACACTACTGTATGACGACGAATATGGTACTCTTCTTCTATTTCCTTTTATAATACTATTCTACTATAAACAATTGTTTTTCTTATACAAACATTTTTTTAAATGTCTACTAAGCTACGATCACTATTGAAGAATTCAATCTGACTATAATTTTTACGTATTTTCTTTTGTCAAAAGGCTTTATTTTTTATTTGTTTTTTAATATTTCTCAAAATCTACAACGCTTCTTCAACATCTTTGGTGTAGCAGATATCTATGATTGTATTCCATCAGGCGGCAAGCTTACTCGATTCAGATGGTGGATTACTGAAACTCTACTATTGATATTTGCATCCCGAAGGCGACTAGAGAATTTCGCGAGGAAAATAATGACCGTGAAATATAGATAGATAACACAGAATTTAAACAGACCCCTATGCTATATTTCACGTATTACTCTTCCATATTAGCGTATTACAATATCATTATTTGTAGGTCTTATGAGACTTCAAGAGATATTGAAACATGCGAATCCGGAACATAAATGGCTAGCACGCCGACTAGTTCCTGGGGCCGACAACAGACCGTTATTGAAAGCATTAAAGTCTACAGGAGCAACGAGAGTTGTTCTTGATTGCCCAGCAGAAAGAGTTCTTGAATATTTACGCCAAGCAAACGAAGTTAAATTTTTTGAAGATTATATGGTAAAATACTAAGCTACATTGAGATACTAATATTTATATAATAATATTTCCCAAGTGGCGACCAATTGGCTCAGTGGTGGGGCCGCCCGCCCATGGAGTCAATGGTCGCGGGTTCGATCCCCGCTTCAGAATAAATATATGTATGGCCTGCAAATATTTATTCCGAGTCTGTTAACCCCGTCAATCATAAAAAATGGTCCAGTGGCAATATATGGCGATTCAATGAGCACAGTTTCGATTCCCACATTGGGATAAACATATGGTTTTATTCTCAAAACTATCACTACTAGGTACGGGCTTCGCTATTTCTGAAGAAATGGACATTAACCCACCTTGCTTGTCCGAGGCAGATTGGCGGGATAAGCAAAATAGGAAAAAATACCTGTAGGCCGTAAATAATACTTATCCCCATGCAGGAATAGAACGTGCAAACATCGACCCTGAAAGCGGCAGCTGTACTACTGAAACATTTAGGCTATAAATTATTTATGAACTACAGCTATTTATTTCTAGTCTTATTGTGCTGCCAATTCACCTTAGAAAAGCGTGATGGGTTAACACCTATTTATCAAAACATAGGTAACATAGGTTCGGATATGGGTTTTATAAGCAGCACATTATTTATAAGCAGCAATATCTCTATTGGTTTGGATTGCACTTGCGTTCAAGATCGTGGTTTCGATTCTACCATGGAACAGTTAATGTGAATCACATTTTCCTAGCAAAATCATTATTAGTTTAGTTGGAATAGTTAACAAAAATTCTATAAAAGTAATAACAAAAAAAGTCTTTTTAAAAAAAGTTTTGTCTTAAATGTAGAAATGATTATATTTTTAAAGAATTTTATGTTAAGGATAATAATGCCTGGGTTCATTAAAAAAATCACTAGAGTTTTTATTAACCGTTTTAAATAAACTTGCTAGGAAATAGTTCACACCAATAGTCCAAACTCACGACTTCAGATCGCAAGCCCAGTCCTTATAAGTTCTTTTATTTATTTGCACGATACACATTTTTTTTAAATTTTACTCATGTATTAATCCCCATGTTCATCTGTTTCATCTAATTCTCGACAACAATTTAACCAACCGGGAAATAGGAAATAAGATTTATAGAATAATTCTGTAAATATATTTTTAGAGTTATGTACTGATGTCACTGGATGCTCATACATTAGATCTTTTAGAACTTCGATACGGCTTATCGAATGTCACCTGTTTACGTATTTTCGATCATTCCAACTCGAAGACAAGGTCATATTTAGCAGATTGGAAAGCACGAGGTTCTTCGGATGTCAAATTGCCAAGATCGACTCAGGAAATAACCGTATGTACATTAAAAAATACTATATAAAAAAACCCATAAAGGACATTTTAACTTAGTAGCAACTCTTTATTTTTATACACAAATACAAACTTATACACATATAAACGACGAGACGAACGGAGGGCCGTTTCGCTATGATGAATGTGAGAGTAAGAATTGATGAAAAGGTGAATGAGTGTGAAGGAAGCGTGACGTAATTTATGGATGGCTCTTCATTATTAGAATTGATAACTTTAGAAAAACATTGTTTATTACTTCTCACTTTTGATTTAATCTAATGAATAATTTTAAAGGGTACACGATTGAATACTTCGTATTTATCTCGAAAATACCTTTTTATTTTAAGTAACAATTATTTTATAATGTTTCTCAAACTGAAAGAAAAAAAGATTTTTTGAATTTCCCGCCAAATTTAGTCATATGGATACGAAAACTAATTACATACGAATTCTAATATTTAGACCTACGATATGTACATTGAGCCTATAATTTTTTGTATACCTATTAAAACTTTTAAATAATATATTGGAATTATAGGTCGAAGCAGCTTTAGCAAGTGATGCTGCAAGGTTAATAACAGATGCTGTGGAAAGCGTTCCTGAAGGATTCAATTTAGAACCTCAAGCACTTGAATGTGGATCTGAAAGTCAATGGGAAGCCGGTGAAGAGTTTTTGAACCATTTGCTTACGGTATTAAAAAGTTACGGGAAATATATTGAAGGTTTAAGATAAATTGTCATATTTTAATTTAACATATATATATATTTTTTTCAGAATCCAATAGTTGGTATTACGGATCAAATTTTACTCGACAATAACACAGGAGAGCGAACATTTTTTAATGTAGAAATAATGGAATTGTCGAACAGTGGATTCAATAGCATAGCAAAATGGAACACAAACGCTGGATTTACATATGCCCGATCTGGAACAGAAGTTTCAGACATATTAGCGGAGAAATGGCAGAATAAGACTTTTCGAGTTGTCTCGCGAATAGGTGCTCCATACTTGGTCAAAAAGGTTCCTAAAGAGGGAGAAGAGCTGACAGGAAATGATCGATATGAGGGATATTCAAAAGACCTAATACACGAAATATTGACGGAATCATTACATCTAAATTACGAGTTCCAAATAGTGCCAGGAAATCTTTACGGTTCCTATAATAGAGAAACTAAAAAATGGAACGGATTAGTCGGATACCTCTTAGAAAGGGTTAGTGTTATAATATAATATATATTTTAGTAACTTTCTAGTTACGACCAATTATATATAATCCTAGATATTTTATTAGAGGTAAAAGCGTTTAGATCTAATATTGCGTAAAGTTTATAAAATGTACCTATACCATAAAATAATCCCATATAATACATATACTAAATTTCATGCTCAACAATTACACGAATTACGAGACCAAATGGCGTAGAGTCGTATTGGGAAGAAAAGAAAACGATGGCATAAACATACCACACTACTGCCTGTCATTAACCGGTGACTACTTTCATCAGAAGAATCTAGGATTATATTGTAACTGAAAAATATTAACGTACTAACCTTTGCCCGCGACTTCGCGCTCGTGGAATTTGGTCTGCCACATTAAGTTTCGTGACAGATCATTTTAAATATATATATATATATATATATATATATATATATATATATATATATATATATATATATATATATATATATATATATATATATATATATATATATATTATGGTTCACAATTTTGGTCATAGTGGTTTCCACATAAAAGGTATTATACATATATGCCGTGGCGGACTTTAATTTAGAACTATTCAAGACAAACAATCCTACGGTACATCATCATTGTGTAACTCCAATGGTTTAAGCAGCGTACGTCAAGATAGCTCTCAGAGGCCAGATTTTTTTCCGACTTAATTTACATGTATCGTTATATTACGACCAAAAAAATTACATAAAATCATTACAAATTATAGACTATATGTTATTCCGACCAATAACTATATTATAACCTATATTACTGTAAAGTTTCATCCAAATCCGTCCAGTAGTTTTTTCGTGAAAGAGTAACAAACATACATACTCACAAACTTTCGCATTTATAATATTAGTAGAATAGTAGGGTATGAAGTAGGATTGTGACCTTTTGGCATGCGTAGCATTTGTTTGAGGGCAATTATAAAACAAATACTAAAAAGGAGTCAATATAAACAGAAACAGACACGTAGTTGCGCCTTACACTTTATTTTCGTATATTTCTACAACAACATTGTTTCAGAAAGCTGATTTAGCTATCTGTGATTTGACAATAACATACGAGCGAAGATCTTTCGTTGATTTTACAACTCCTTTTATGACATTGGGTATAAGCATTTTATACACAAAACCAACTTCGCCTCCACCCGAATTGTTTTCGTTTCTCAAGCCATTTTCAGTTGATGTGTGGATATATATGGCAGCGGCGTACTTAATGGTATCATTACTACTTCATCTACTCGCTAGGTACGTAAAATTCCATTTTTACCGCTTTATGTAAACGCAGTCTTAGTTTAAATCGTGAAACAACCTCTATTTCATATATTACAAAGAGTAGAAAAGAGAAACAAACAGAAGCTTTTTTTGAAATAATTTATTGGTCATTAATATAATAAACAATTTACAATTTTGTTTCACTGACTGTCGAACTAGGGCGAACCCTGTACTATGGCGGACAGTTTTCTTCTATGACTCATTTCTATATTTTATATTATGCCAATTACCATACTTAGTATAATATTACAAAACACTAAATAAGGAATTAAAAACTACAAACTAAATCTCATCACAATCTACTGCTTTGTAAAGGCCTCCTACAAGGAATCGTTTGACACAAATAGACTTCTAGCATATTCGCTTAAGTCGTTACTCCTTCTAATGTGGAGTCCACTCATCCTACACTGCGTTTACCAAAATATCATTAATCATGGCTAACGAACAATAGAAGTCCACTGCTACATAAATCTCGCACAAGGAGGATTTGTCCATCACTATGCTAAACAGGCGTAGTAATGACCTACTTTTCTAATCTACAAGAAAAGAAAAAAAAAAAAAAATAAATATATATATATATATATATATATATATATATATATATATATTATACTCAATATTTTATTTCATTTTCTTTAATCATTTTTTCAGGTTAGCACCTAACGACTGGGAAAATCCCCATCCTTGCGATAAGTCTCCTGAAGAATTAGAAAATATTTGGCATATAAAAAATTCTTGCTGGCTCACTATGGGTTCGATTATGACGCAAGGTTCGGACATCCTACCAAAGTAACTATTTTATATTTACAAATCTACATATAATATACGAGAATAACAGTATAAAACTCACTTGCCCTTAAAATGGTTAAAGTCAGATTTTAAATAAGCTTATTATTTATGAAAGATGGTCATACTTGTAACATTTTTCTTTAAAATTAAATTACTGCTTATTTTTTTGCATGATATATGTTCAATTAGGTACATGATTTGAACTAATATTTTGATTAGCAATACTTTGATAATGAAGAAAGATTTTTGATGTTTAAATTTTATTATCTCTTATATTTCAAAAAGAGCACGTAATAAGAATTGTATGGGATACTCATAAAATAAAATGATCTATATATCACAACAAATGTACATATGTCGATCTGTTTATCCTTTATGCATTACTACGCCATTCATCCTATCGATTCACATGAAACTTTAGAGAGTTGAATACACTCCCGCGAAGGTTTCTGGACTTGTACATCTATGCTACGATAGGTGGCGCGCATATGCATTTATATATATATATATATATATATATATATATATATATATATATATATATATATATATATATATATATATATATATATATATATATACAATTTGCTTTCTTCTGAAATATGAATCGTCTTCTTCTTCTATTAAAAAGCAATGCTCTTGAGTTTGCGCTATGCTTCTAAATATATACCTTATCTATCTACTAACAACAAATACTTTTTTTAATACGTACTCTCATTTTCAACAATACATAGAAGCTTACATACAAAGGTCCCAAGGACAACTTGAAATAAACGTGTCAAAGACATCCAAAATATACAAAGATCAGTAAACCTTGAATAATTGCTTTACTTATACAAAATCATGTAACAATATTTTCTCATAACATGTATATTGTTTCGTATACGTATCAAATATTCAGACTATCTAAAAAAACACTTTATTCAAATTTCGGCTTACATTATTTGGATTTTAGTGATTTTCAATCAGCACATTAAAACCTTGTTTCGTTCTTGAAAATAAATTTAAGTGTGTGTTAACAAAATCAAGACAGAATCTTATTTAATTAAACTAATTGGCTAAAAGAATATCATATGCAAGAACTTTGGAAAAATCTAACTCAAAATTATTGTTAAAATACACGACAACAGTGATTACAATATATAAAAATGGAAAGTATTTTATATTTCAAAGTATAATTATATTAAAGAATTATGAAAAATGATAATTTTATGTTCTACATTCAGAGGTTATTCCACGAGATGGGTTTGCGGTATGTGGTGGTTTTTCGCTTTAATCATGTGTTCATCTTACACTGCAAACTTGGCCGCTTTCCTCACAAATGCCGCCATGGACGACTCTATAAAGAGCGCTGAAGATTTGGCAGCGCAAACAAAAATTAAGTATGGCACTGTAGAAGGAGGATCCACTTATTCATTTTTTAAGGTTATATAACTATTTACCACTTTTAACTATATCTTTTTATAACAAAGCAAGCAAATGAGCTTGCTGGTTATATGATGGTAAATTATCACCGCCAACAATCAACATCAACATGTATTGCCGGCCATTTGTCGACATATAAATCGTCTTTTAACTTTTCCCGCCAACTTATATGACTGACTTTGTGTTTTGATTTAATTTCTATAATCTTATATTATTATCTGTTATATTATTTTATTGTGGTGGCGAATACGCATAATAATGCAATATAGTTTGGAATATGGCGTAAAATTGAAGTTATATGAAATAAATGCGTGACTTTTTAAGTTGACTGAATAAATCCATAAAAGGTTTTGGTAGAATAGACACTATTTTATCAAGACGTACCGTGACAAGCAAACTAGTACATTTCAAGATATTTCATATTATTATATTTTTCTTGACACTGGCATAATAGTTATAACTAATTGCAATGCAATTAAATATCGCTATAAATATATAAGAACACCGCAGGTGGTAAATCGATTTAAATTTTCGCCGTTTGTGTCAGAAAATTGCAACTGAACTTCCGTCCGTTGCGCCAACGGTCAAGGTGGTGATAATGCTACTTGTTTTTACGATAGATACGAGTAGTTCGGTGGTGGAACCGTACTATCTATTATATATCTATTTAGAAAATAACTTGATAATGAGGCCCAGAAATCTAACCTAACTTCTTTGGTTTTCATTAATTATTCTTTCCCCTTATTTAATTAAGACCAACAGGCCAAATGAAATAAAAATAAATTAACTTCACTCAAAACTATTTTGTTCTTAATTTTATAGTCCTGTATTTAATACATTCTTCAGCATACATAAATGTTTAACTTTATTACTAAAGGTCCAATAAAACAACGATTTCAGAATGTTATTGGGGCTGCCCCGTTTCTGCAATGCACCAGGTTCGTTCGTAAAGCCGCATCTATGGCTTTTGGGCCATTTTGTGAAAACGAACACCCTTGTTACTTCACAAAATACGGCATAGGTCCAACTCTATAATGAAAACCGTCGTTTCTAGATTCAACTCGCGCCTTATAAAACAGTTAAATCGGCTTTCATTTGAATGAAATTTATATGATTTACTAGCATTATTTTAGCACAAAAATGTAAAATGTATAGATCAAAAAAATGTCTGAAATAAAAATTATTAATATTTATAATTTTAGTTTCTAATTTTTACTGTGTAGAGGTCAAACGTGTCCACTTACCAGAAAATGTGGGGTGCAATGGAATCAGCACGGCCTTCGGTTTTCGTTTTAAACAACGACGAAGGAGTTGAAAGAGTAAAAAAGAGCAAAAAAGAGTATGCTTTCCTGATGGAGTCGACAGCCATCGAATATCAACTAGAACGTAATTGCGACTTAATGCAAGTAGGAACTACACTTGATTCGAAAGGATATGGAATAGCTATGCCTTTTGGTATGTATTTAATATGTTCTTATACTGGTTCTTAGATCGTATGACCTTGTTCTTATATTTTAATGTTACTCTAACTTATATATTTCAGAATCATCGTACCGAACGGCAGTAGATAATGCGGTATTGAAATTAGCTGAAAGTGGAAAATTAGTTGAACTAAAAAATCGCTGGTGGAAAGTTCCAAAAGAAGAAGCTTGTGAGGTAAGTTTCGTGTAAATTTAAAAATATATTTTATTTGAACCCAGTTAATAGAAATATTGTATGAATTAGATAAAATTTTAAATAGATAACTTTTAACTGTTAACCATCAAATATTAAAATATTAGATTTGATTCGAAGATGTTAATGCTGGTAGCTCATTGGCTTGGACAGCTTTATCGAATACTGGGCCCGCAGGCTCAGAGTCTGCGAGCAAGTTAAAATATTAAAATGAAATCAAACTGCCTAGGAATTCGCGCACCACATTTTCTAAAATGGTTTCCAAAAACTTCTTATAGTGCCAACAACTCACCAAAAATCGAATTTATGGCTTAAGAACATACAAAAAAAATATTATATTATTAGAGATATGTGTATAGTTGCAAAAATGTAATAATATTATATTTTATTGGAAAATCTATCATACTTTTGATTATTTGCAATTTTTTTATCGCAGCCCATATATGTACATATGTCCCACTGCTGAGCAAGGACCATTTCTGGATGAACAGACATTGACCCAACACGCTTGTTCAATACGAATTGGCGGAGTTACCAGACTCGAAATAAATATCTATAGGCGATACATATATTTATTCCGATGCAGGGATCAAACCCGCGACCATTGACTCCGTGGGCGAAAGGCCCCGCCACTACGCCAATTGATGATCTGAGATTTGTATTTATCATTTAGAAAAGGTATTCGTATCTATTGTTTTTCTTTTTTAGGAGGAAGAAGCGGAAATAGAAGGTGCTAGCGCAGAAGAACTGGGTGTAGATAACGTTGGTGGTGTATTTGTTGTACTTGGCATAGGATGTGGAATGGCGGCTGCGATGGGAGCTTTTGAATTTTTGTGGCACGTTCGTGAAGTCGCTATTGAACAAAAGGTACCATTTTTGACGCAAATTAGAAAAATTTAACTTTAAAATATAACAATTTAATGATAACGTTTAGACGTACATAAATCTCTAAATTATCAAGCTTATCTTCTTTATTAATCACATCGTAGTCTTCTACAATATTATTCTTAAACCTAACTATGTGATGAATATATATGGATCATTATTATTGTTAAATATATTAAAATTAGTGGAGTCGTAACATAATATTTTATACATAGTATAGATGCACCAGAAAAAAATCAGTAGTACATTTTCGTATTAAGAATATTTGAGAATTTTACAAAAGCAACGTGAATATTCATTAAAGTTAAGTGAGATTTTCATAATGATAGTCCGCGTAATCTATTGAGTAATCCATGGCAATTGGCATATAGATGTATTAGGAGAAATAAATTTGCTTAGAACAGCTTTTATTTTTTGGAAATAACATTGGTTTTATTGAAAAAATTATAACTATTATTAGAATGTGAGATAGTATAAAGTAACATAATATAATGATTTTGATGTACTTAACTTACAATCACATAAAATATTAAAACCAATTTATTTGAACTTAACATATTATAATAAATAAATAATTGGAAATTTTAACGTATAACAAAAAGTATAAAAATTTTCAAATTTCTCAAGTTATCGACTAAGATAATTATCAGTACTCAATTTGGTTATTATAGATAGGTATTGTATGTAAAAAAATTTGAACTAGCTTCAGGGTGAAGTATTTGGAAAATCCAGAAATCATTTCGTTAACTCAAACTGTGGAAGGTAAAGTTTAAAAAATAATTTTTACAGATGACACAAACTGATGCGTTTTGGGCAGAGTTAACATTTGCGTTGAGTTTCTGGGAAACTGAAAAGCCGGTGGTACATTCGCGTCCATCTTCATCGGCGTCAGGTTCTATTGCATCGAGAGCATCTTCAGTACTTCGATCAGCAGTGGACTTATTCCACCTTGACGTTTTCAAATGAGATTTATTTCGTGTAAAAATTTTTAAAGTATGTGACTTTATTTTAGAATGTATATTAAAACGTAATACCAAGTGAAAGCTGATACATGCATTTATATACATACTATATACATAAAAATGAATCGCTGAAATGTATGTACGCGCATAACTTCAGAACGACTGCACCAAATTAAATAATAATGTTTTTGTTGTGTTTGTTATTATCAGGACAAGGTTTGTATAAAATATAATTTTCAAACTGAAACATACTGAACATACTGAAAGATGTAAAAAACAATTTTTCTCTTTTTCCTCATTTTAAATCGCAATATGACAAATATATATAATTAATTTATTAATGTTTATTTGATATTACAAAAGCAAAATTTTGTTTCTGTACTTTGTGCTGTTCTTTCCTCTGAGGTTTCGTTAGTTTTCGTTTTCGTCGACGAGGTTTATCGTGATAAGAAAACAGAAGATTATGTCTCATTTCTTTCATAAGGCACACCACCCGGGCAGCTAGTAATTAATAAATCTCGTCGAAGTTTATGAAAGATGTAGCTGCCCTGAGTACAGAGACAGCCCGCGACTGAGATCGCTCGCGGAGAGGCGACGGGGTCGCAGTGGAAGGAGCGGCTGAGCGGGGCGGGGCAGCTGGCTTGTGAAGCTCACGCGGATTGAGCGAAGCGCGCCACTCGCTTGCAATAGCTTCTCGAAATGTCACCTACAACATATAAACATATTTAAATGGTGACGAACGACTCAGTGGTGGGGCCCCCCGACATCGGAGTCAATGGTCGCGGGTTTGATCGTTATAAATATATGTATGGCTTACATATTATTATTTTCTGAGTCACAATATTTTATTAATAGTAACGTCAAAATATCATTTAGTATGGGCCACGAATAACTAATGTATTTGCTATATTCTTCCTTTCATTTAGTCAGGACAGACATTTATATCCATTCAACACGTATTTTTTTAACAGTTTATACTTATCCCACTTCTAAATGAATGGACATTAACCCATCACGCTAGTCCAAGGTGATTTAATGGGGCACCCAGAGTCTAAACAAATACTTATGAACCATAGATATCTTTATTTAGATGCAGAAATGGAACCCGCAGATATTGACTCGAAAAACGAGCCATATATTTGCCATTAAACCGTTTAAAGGAGTCGTTAAATGTTATTATGTACCTAAGTATGTTTATAATGTATAATGTGCCCTCTTATTATATTAAAATAATGTGCTATAAAATAATATTTAAGAGATATCAAACATTTACATGTGGTTATCTTGTTATAAAATGACAAAGTTCTGGTGATCCTGAATCTTTGTACCTACATCTGATGATTAAATAAAAGTAATATATAAATACCTTTTCCTTTACACTAATGTGACGCGCGTGTAATAGGAAGTCAATAACAGCAACCGTTAACCCTAAAACACCACCGACTCCCAATACTAAGAAGATTCCACTCGTATTATTCATTTGTAGGGAGCCGCTGTCATCTTCTTCATCCTCTGACTTCTAAAAACGAAAACTTTTATCAAATAATATATTTTTAAAAATTATATGAATTTTAATAAACAAAACCCAAGATAAATTTCCAAAGTATTCCATTATATAAATTAATTACATGTACATATATAACTATATGAATTTTATTTCTATCAATTTTGAAATAAGTGAAAGATAGTAAGTACCTTGCAATTTCCTTCCTTTTCCTCGCTTTGCCACCACTTTGTCTTCAGTTTCTGAAGTATTCCTTTTTCTTGCAATGTTATAATTGCACTATCTATTAACGATTTGTACGGTGAATCTAAAACATTAGAGAAAGTTAAGTCATCGATACATCCGTAACAGTCCTCTACTGAACACTAGTTTTCCTAGAAATTGAGATATATTTGCCTTCAATCCTTTCGCGGATTTTTATTTATTCTCAGACAGACGCTACAGCCCTTATGTTGGTATTTTCTGGCATAGTTGCTTCTTAAAGTACTCCTGGAATAGGTCAGGGCCAGCCTTTACCATCTAGGCGCCCCGGGCGAGGCTCTCATTTAGCGCCCTTTGTTATATAATAACGAAAAAATAATTAAGCAATCACGCATAATGAAAATATAATCATTTTGAATTGAGTACCATTTTTTATTGAATGTAATACAACTCCAAGCAAAGAGCCTATATTATTTGTCTCCGAAACCCACCCATCACCGGACGAAGCGCGGTAGCTAAGTTACCATCAGACGCCGGCTTTCTGCGGGAGTGTGGTACTTCCCCGGGCGAGCCGGTCCATTCATGCTACAGAAAAATAATATGCCATTCTTGACAAAGTATTCGTTTGCAATGTGTCTCTACCACAACCAATACAATATGTATAATACAATAAACAAAACTTACTTTTTGGCATAGCGATACCGTAATCTTTGGAATCAAGATTAGATCCGATCATTTTAAGCCGACAGTTTCTTTGTGTATAATATTCAATAGTTGTTGACTCCATGAAGAAAACATATTTTCCTTTGCTCCTTAGTACGCGATCTCTACCCTCTTCATTTGTTAATGTAAAAACGGTTGGCTTTGAAGATTTCATTACAGACCAAATTTTCTGATAGACTGAATCATTTGAGGCCTGTAAATAGTTTTTTCTTTTTAATCATAATTCGCAGCGAATTATGATTTAAAACATATATAATATAATAGATACTAACTTCAAAAAATTTGTACGTAGAACCATTCAACATTGCTCCATAGGAAATCTTAGTTTGTTCAGCTAAATCTTTTACATCGTTTATACCATAGGAGCGACGGCTGTTACTCAAAAATGTTGACATGTTAGCAGTATAAGAAGCAGTAATGATAAGCGCGAAAAACCACCACATACCAGTAATCCACCTAGATCCTGCAGCTCTACAACCACAAATATAATTAATAATGTTTTATGAAGATAATTATCGCTCACATTAAACTAGTAATATTATCTACCTGGGTAATATATCGCATCCTTGAGTCATTATTGCGCCCATAGTAAGCCACATACAGTTGTAAAGATTCCATATATTTTGTAGATTTTCAGGATTTTGATTGCATGGGTGAGGATTAACCCAATCACCTTGACTCATTCTAAAGAAAACAATATTTATCGTTAACTACTTACTATATTAAAACTAAAACATACATTGCTATATTTAAATTCATACCGAGCACAAATCAGGAGAACAAAGGAAACAATAATGTAAGAAGTCGCTAAATACAGCCAAACATCTAAAGATAACGGTTTAATGAATGAAAATCTATCCGGTATTTCGGGGTCTGGTACTCTACCCAACATACTTATGCCAAGAGACATAAAAGTTGTAGAAAAATCAATGATAGCACTTCGTTCCGATGTAATAGTTATATCACAAACAGCCATTTCCGCATTCTGCAATTAATAATAAATTAAATTATTATGAAAGTGTAAAATTTATAAATACTTCAATTCAATATAATTTTTCAAAACAAATATAATATTTCGAATAAATTTATTTAGCAAACTTACGTGATCTAACAGTTCTCCCATTAATCCGTCCCATTTCTTTGAGCCTGCAATTTGATTACCATATCCACGGACTCTGTAGAACTCATATTTCATATCTTCATATCCTTCCTGTTTGTTGATGTATTTAAATATTTCGTCAACAAGATCCTTTGCGTAGCCCACATACTCTGCAGTTCCATTAGACTCATCTAAATAATAGTAAGGCTTGCCAATTTTGGATACAACCTGTCAGCGAGTAACATATCAATTTCATCATCGTACTGTTCTAGTCATTTTATATAAAATAAAAAGAATTAAAAATTTACCCTTATAATAGACTTGGACGTAACAGCCTTTGACCGCTCAATTATCGCTGTATCATTAACATCAATATAATCTGTCCGGGACTCCCAAGTTCCCACGTGAATAAATTGACTTTCGTTATTCAATTTGGAGTAATGTAAGGTTATATTCGTTCTTCTCCCGAAGCTGTCAAAAGTGATATTTCCAGTAGATCCCTTAAATGTAGTCTAAAAGAAATGAGTATATTTTCAAGTTTGTAAATGTGATGGCGACGACATTGACAAAGATTATCGTAATCACGATAATGATGATGATGATGACAATAAAAACGATGATAATCCTGATAATTAAATCCTAATTATTTTCAATTAACATGACTCATAATATATCAATAACAATTATTTACATATTTGTTGCAACAAAACAAACATAAAAATAAGGGATGTTGCCGTAAACCCCAAGCTAGGCGAGCGAATTGGGGATCAAAAATAAATATTTTTTAGTTCGGTAAGCGCTTCGGTAAGTTGCCCATGTTTTGCTAATGTCTCCCATAGTTCAAGCTACCCCCCCCTCCCCCCATCGAAATCCACTATCAATCATGAAAAGGAATTTGGTGCCTCTACGCTATATTGAGAACTTCGCCACGTTTTTACAGCTTGATTTATTATAATTTTGTAGTACTGATTTAAAATATAGACTCACAAGTTTCATAATTATTCTAAACAAGTAAATAAATTAATACCATAAGTAGTGCTTCTCTTAAAGCATTTCCATAGGTCCAAGCCTTCTCCAAGTAATCAGACTTACTTTCAGCAAAACATAGCTCAGGCGGATCAGACAGATCTGAAGTTTCACCTTCCATATATCTGATTGACTTTTCCAGGTGGTTTAAAGCATCGTATGCTAACGCTGTCTCCAGCTAAAAAATATACATCATTTGTACTAAAATAAACCATCATTAAATTAATTTATTCTCTATATAAATCAAATTAACAATATGTAATATTCTTACCCCAACATTGATCCTATCTGTATTTATCCCTATATCTTTCCATATTGATTCGTTAGCTTTTGTTAAATGTAGAGTTGAAACATTTGCCCTTAGATCTGGAATATCGTCTAGATTTTCCATGTATGCATCGAGTGCTGTTAATACAAAGCTCTGAAATAATGTTTGGCCCTGCATCTTTGATTACTAAATTCATTGCAATACTAAAATATAAATTTTATAACGCAATACAAAATTTGTTCTTAATTACAATAGTAAATATTCCATTAACAAAAAAGTGGTAGAGCCACACTGCAAACGAATACTTTGTCAAGATCGGCATAATATTTGTCTGTAGCATGAATGGGCCGGCTCGCCCTGGGAAGTACCACACTCCCACAGAAAACCGGTGTCTGAGTGGTAGCATAATGACACTTTACTTAAAGGTCGGCAACGCTTCCGCGCTGCGGAAATCTATAAACTGTGTTGATTACTTATCATCAGGTGAAAAGCCTGATCGTTTGCCTCCCTATCCCATAAAAAAAAAACGAGAAACACTCACCTGGTAATGTGTAGCATTATTTACTGCAACAATTTCCTTCATATACTTTTTGATGTTATGTACATTACAATCCAATATGTGGTAGTTCATTGATAGCACTTCAAATATTTCCTTAAATATCTCCCTATTGTCACCATCAGGATCCAACTTTCTATATCGGATGTGTTCATTGTTATAAGGCCAAGAGTTTATCACTTCTTGAAGTCGTATAAAACCTGTAAATATTGTTTTATATGTACATAATACGAAAACTTTATTTAAATCTTGTACTTTTATTAAGCTAATTATTTTTAATTCAAAGTTTTCCACATAGTATCGATTTTTGTATACTTACTGCTATCGTCTTCGTATAGAATCGTAAACTTATCCCATTGCAACACTTTGATAAGTGTAGCAAAGGCGCGCGAAATCAACTCTGGTGTTGGATGATAGAAAAATGTAAACACATCTTCATCAGCAGTTTCAGTAGGTTCCCACCCTAGGGATAGATGAGAAATCTGAAAATGATTATTGAAATTGATTGAGTTTTTATTATTTCATCAAAAAAAATCCAGCTCGGTTTGGCTTTTTAAAATTTTTTCATTTTAAAAAACCAAAGCCGCGATATTCTGCTCAACATTAAAAGTGCTGAAATTATATCGTTTACTTTACTTAATTTTAGAAAAGTCTACAGTATTTGTTTTTTACCAATATATGTCCCACATGGAACGGGCCTCCCTATTTGTGGAGGAATGGACATTAACCGATCACGCTTGTTTAATACAGATAGGCGGAGTAACCAGATAACTTGACAGCAATCAATACAGTCCATGTATGTATGTGTATATATATATATATATATATATATATATATATATATATATATATATATATATATATATATATATATATACATATATATTCTAATGCAGGGAACCGTATATGCAGCCGTATAGTCCATTACTGAACACTGGGCTCCAAAACGCTGGACAGTTAGATCAGGAATTATAGATTGGTTCAATCATCATCATCATCATCACAAATAGAAGCACCTGCCCGTCCATAGTGTTTACTCTATACAAAATAAGCTATAGACATTATTTAATCTGCGACTACTTGTGATTCACATGGTCCCAGACCGAGTGCATAACATTCATAATTATAAATATTATAATAATATGTAACACGTATTAGGAAAACAGTAGGTGGTCAATGTATTCAAAACTTCATATATATAAAATTTAAGAATTAATCCACTTCAACTTAATACTATTTTTTCCACTTACAAAACTCCGATGAGATGACTACAAAAATACTTACATTTAGTCTATTACACAGCAAACAGGATGTATCACAGACTCCATATGTTGGTCTCGCATCAAGCAATGCTACAAACCCCGAATTTTCCACAGTAAAGGTACACACTAAAAATAACACATGAGAAAAAAATATATACATTGATTTATCACATAACCTTCCGCCTTCTACATATGTGGTCACGCTTTGATTACTAAAATCCTAATGGAATATTAAAAAATAGTAATGGATTATTAAAATTTAAAAGTCCAGCAATAGTCAATTTTAATTTTGATCATTTAATTAGCTGGAACCGTGTTATGTGTCTTGATTTAGGCCGCAAAACCTCCAAAACATGGTTTTGCATGAATGCATTTTTGTTTGACTGTAGAATAAAAATAAAGCAATACTGTAAGTTATATCTCTAATTGAGTACTTTAAAAAAAATCTGCTTTGGCATTTTGTTTTAGGGACGTTTTATTGCAGTTTTCTATACTTATATTGATAAGTTAACATATATACATATATCATATTCATATACTATACATATATAACATATACATATAACTAAATAAACAATCTTCTTTTCTCGTCATACTTACAGTTTTGAGTAGTTGAAAAACTGTCTAGCTCTTGTGGATGAAGAATATGCCCATGATACGGCTTGCTAGGATCAGAATTTACAAGAGTTTCAAAGACTTGCTCTGATATTTCTGAAGTTTCGTCATTAAACAGACCTCCTGAAATGTAATATTTACGAATATCAACTCAAGACCACACACACACTAACTTAAAGCACAAGAAATATACCTATTGGTAGCCGAATGTCAGAAACAGCATCTGTTTTTAATATATGACAGGTTAAACATAATATTATTATGTATATTGAGTGCATTATTGATATATTTGAAAATAGTTTACAGACGTTTAGACGTACGGGTGGCGACATAGTCGCTTTCACGCTGTGTGAAGTATTTTGGGAAAACAATTTTAGGTCACATCCGTAAGCAGCTCGCCGCAGATATGTGGTGATATTCACTATGATTGTTGATTAATCGAACTCCAGACTTCATTTGGAACAAATATTAAAAAGTCATTTAGTTCGACTTCTTTCAAAATCTACATATTGTTAATCTCAGAACCAAACATCGAATAATGAAAAACGCATTTACGCTTTTGTGAGTGACTCTTGTCGATTAATTTAGATAATAAAAACATCAAAAATGTGGTGGATTTTGTTTTTTGCTTGTGTACCTATCGGACAATATGATACCCAGGTAATAAGGATAAATAAAGTACGTGATATTGCATATCAAATAGGTAAGTTTTCTTAAATAATTTAAGTCCCATTTTTTTATTGTATATCGTACTGTTTATTTCAATGTACTGTACTTTGTTGTTTCATATTGGTAGTAACTACTAGACACGTGCTAATGACATAACACGTTATTATCAAAATATATTATATATTATATTTTGAAGTACAGGATCTCATAAGGAGAAACATTTTTCTCATTAATTCATTTCAAATTAAAATTAATTCAAAACATATATAACATATATGTATGTATTTTGACAGCGGGAATATTCCACAACAATGCGCAAACAGAGCTACTGGCATTCAATGAAAGTATGCGCGACGCAAATGAAAACGACTGCGTGTTCGAGCCGGTTATAATGCAACCGATTAAATTTGATAGCTACTCCGTGTGGAGAGAGTGTAAGTATGATAAAGAATAAGAATAGTCTAAAGATCACTCATTCGCAATTATTTTGCTACAAATAAACGAAAAATATTTCGATGGATATAGTTTGTGCAATACAGTACTTCTTGGAGCAGGGTTCTGAATTTCACGACCTTTGCCGATCTTTGGCTGCAACATCTAGTCTCTGCAAGCCACCTACCGCAAATTGTAGTTGCTAACTGACATGTGACATAGGACAAAACCTCCCCATTATTTCTAGTGGGTATCATACGAGACTGAATTGGAGAAAATTCCAATAGTAAGGCAACAACTTGTGCCTGAGTAATAAAACTAATCAGCGCTCCCCAATCGCCCGCCAAGAATCAATTTTGAAGGGAGCTAATGTATTGTCCAGTCCAGATTGATGATGATGAAGATAAAAATAAAAGTGCCATATAAAATAAAGTGCACAATACATTTTGAGATAACACAAAACAAACTCATTTATGTGATTTCCAAAAATATGTTAGATATTTTGAAAATAATTTTAAACAATTTTTTGTTAAAATTCAAAACATTTACTCATAATTCTTAACATAGGCATCATAGCTTACTTAACCTCCTTTTAAAAAATATATGTACGTACATATATTTACAGTGTGCTCAAATGAAGAGATTAGACCAGTAGCTGTATTTGGTCCACAAAGTGTCGCGGTGAATGGGGCTGTACTAGATCAGTGTGCAATCGCAAAGGTGCCATATCTGCAAGCAACTTGGCAACCAATTGACCCCGATTTCGAACTTGAACAGGATCTATCTGAAGTTGAAAATATTACAACCGTAGAATCCGAGGACAACGAAGAGCCTGCTTATAATAAAATATCAATTAACTTCTTTCCACCGTCAGATGAAATTTCTATTGCGTATGCAATGTTATTAAAATATTATAAATGGGAAAGTTTTGCAGCTCTATACGAAGATGATTATGGTAAAGTAAATAAGATCTATAAATATTAATAGCAAATACTTCACTTTATAATTATTTTTTTAAACTACATTTCACGTCATATCACAGAACTATGTTGATTTAGAATGTTTTATATTTAAATGTAAACATATTTCTTAATCGACAATTATTTTACAAAAATATATCGACAATTATTTTACAGACCATATACATATGTTTCACTGCTGGTACCTACCCTGTTTTTAAAACTACGTAGCCCGCAGGAAAAAAATACGTGTATGCCGTATATACATATATTTAGAAAAAGAAGTGTGAACTTATATGTGAGATCTCTTTATCTTCTATGGGTATTTAGACGATGTAATTTAATCATTGAAATTTTTCTAGGTCTAATGCGCATACAAAAAATTTTATCGGAGCATTCTGATAAATATCCGGTGACCGTTCGTAAACTGGATCCAGATGGTGACAATTATAATGTATGTTCAGTCAATGTAATGTAGATCAGTAAGTTTAAAATTAATCGATATTTTATTCAAACTTGCCTGTTTTCAGGTATTTAAAGAATTAAAAAGCAATCAAGAATCCAGATTTTTGATTGACTGTAATGTAGACAACATACTGAAATACATGGATATTGTCAGTGTACTAGAGTTGGCTGACTTTTACCAGGTACGTTATTGTTTGTAATATAAGGCTATAAATAATCACGTTTTTGTTCATAACCTTAATACGTGCAAACGTTTACATACATACATACATATAGTCACGCCTGTCTCCATGTAGGGTTACGATCCGCTCCGATCTCGACACACCTTCCTTGCTTCCTTCACACTCATCCATCTTTTCATCCATCCTTCCTCTCACATTCATCGTAGCGAAACGGCACTCCGTTCGTCCCTTCTTGCCCTTATAGGGAATCAGGACGTGACGGGTGGCAAACCACGTCGCCGTCATTTTTTAACGAATTAGTGCAAACATTTAAAAATTATTAACCTTAAATCAGGGTTATCAATTTATAACTTTATAAATATAATTTGAAAAATAACAGTTTAAAATAATAAATGTAGTAGCACTAGTAAAACGCCATAGCAAGGCTAACTAATTTTGTGTTAATTGTATTTTAATTTAAAGAAATGTAGTTCAAAGAACGGGTGCTGTTAAAATCATGAATTAATACAGACGTAATGTTCTATTACTGCCCAGAAGTTTTATCATAATGCCCACACTTGACGGACAGATTGGAACTTAATTTTTATTCTTAGATAGACGTTACTGCCTGTCTGCTGGTATTGTCCGTATATTTACCTCATACTACACCCACGAAAAGAAATGAGGTAGTCCTCATCTATTCCTCACAAGAGAAACACACCACAAAGAATGTGAAAAATCATAAAAATGATGAGTTATGTGTATAGCGTTTCACTTTATTTTCACAGCACTACATTCTTATATCAATGGATGCTTCGATCGTGGCTAACAATCTTACGCAATTTCGATCCAACATCACTTGGTTAAGCATTACCGAGTTTGATAAATTAAAAGACGCTCAGCATTTTTTAGCACAAAGGGTGGAAAAATGGACAGTAGGAAGAATATCTCCTCCAGTTATAGAAATGCCAGTAAGTTGTATACAGTATAATTTATCCAAAACTACGTGTAACTAAAATTATTCACTGAATAAAAATAAATCTATCACTGAATAAAAAAATAATGAACCGATGAAATGATTTAAAACTTGAAATTTTATTTTTTTTTTTTTCATCCGTTGGTTTGTTCGAGTAAATCAATCAGAAAACACAAAACAAATAAAAAAGCATAACATTTTAAAATGAGCACTTAAAGCTACCTTTTACACCATTGGTGTTAAATACAAAAAGTAATCTCAATATTAAATATATCAATTATGGCAATGGCCAAATTCAAAGGAATTTTACTGACGAGATTCATTTACCTCTTACTTTTCTGGAATAAATAAATATCTCCGCAGTAATTTAAGCTCAATGAAACAAAATAAGAGAAACATTGTAAGAAACGTATTATAAAAATAAATTGAAATATATGAACATTTGTACGCACGGATATACTACGTGCTTTTCACACAAACAAAAAGAATTATTGTGAAAGCTGTTTTTTTTTGATAATATTTGATATATAATAGAAATAAACATTTAAATGTATATGACTGAAAGTAATTAGAATTTCGTATATATCGTTGTTATCATAACATAAAAAATGGCGTTATTGACACTATGTTATGCTTTTTTATTTGTTTTGTGTTTTCTGATTGATTTACTCGAACAAACCAACGGATGAAAAAAAAATTAAAATTTCAAGTTTTAAATCATTTCATCGGTTCATTATTTTTTTATTCAGTGATAGATTTATTTTTATTCAGTGAATAATTTTAGTTACACGTAGTTTTGGATAAATTATACTGTATACAACTTACTGGCATTTCTATAACTGGAGGAGATATTCTTCCTACTGTCCATTTTTCCACCCTTTGTGCTAAAAAATGCTGAGCGTCTTTTAATTTATCAAACTCGGTAATGCTTAACCAAGTGATGTTGGATCGAAATTGCGTAAGATTGTTAGCCACGATCGAAGCATCCATTGATATAAGAATGTAGTGCTGTGAAAATAAAGTGAAACGCTATACACATAACTCATCATTTTTATGATTTTTCACATTCTTTGTGGTGTGTTTCTCTTGTGAGGAATAGATGAGGACTACCTCATTTCTTTTCGTGGGTGTAGTATGAGGTAAATATACGGACAATACCAGCAGACAGGCAGTAACGTCTATCTAAGAATAAAAATTAAGTTCCAATCTGTCCGTCAAGTGTGGGCATTATGATAAAACTTCTGGGCAGTAATAGAACATTACGTCTGTATTAATTCATGATTTTAACAGCACCCGTTCTTTGAACTACATTTCTTTAAATTAAAATACAATTAACACAAAATTAGTTAGCCTTGCTATGGCGTTTTACTAGTGCTACTACATTTATTATTTTAAACTGTTATTTTTCAAATTATATTTATAAAGTTATAAATTGATAACCCTGATTTAAGGTTAATAATTTTTAAATGTTTGCACTAATTCGTTAAAAAATGACGGCGACGTGGTTTGCCACCCGTCACGTCCTGATTCCCTATAAGGGCAAGAAGGGACGAACGGAGTGCCGTTTCGCTACGATGAATGTGAGAGGAAGGATGGATGAAAAGATGGATGAGTGTGAAGGAAGCAAGGAAGGTGTGTCGAGATCGGAGCGGATCGTAACCCTACATGGAGACAGGCGTGACTATATGTATGTATGTATGTAAACGTTTGCACGTATTAAGGTTATGAACAAAAACGTGATTATTTATAGCCTTATATTACAAACAATAACGTACCTGGTAAAAGTCAGCCAACTCTAGTACACTGACAATATCCATGTATTTCAGTATGTTGTCTACATTACAGTCAATCAAAAATCTGGATTCTTGATTGCTTTTTAATTCTTTAAATACCTGAAAACAGGCAAGTTTGAATAAAATATCGATTAATTTTAAACTTACTGATCTACATTACATTGACTGAACATACATTATAATTGTCACCATCTGGATCCAGTTTACGAACGGTCACCGGATATTTATCAGAATGCTCCGATAAAATTTTTTGTATGCGCATTAGACCTAGAAAAATTTCAATGATTAAATTACATCGTCTAAATACCCATAGAAGATAAAGAGATCTCACATATAAGTTCACACTTCTTTTTCTAAATATATGTATATACGGCATACACGTATTTTTTTCCTGCGGGCTACGTAGTTTTAAAAACAGGGTAGGTACCAGCAGTGAAACATATGTATATGGTCTGTAAAATAATTGTCGATATATTTTTGTAAAATAATTGTCGATTAAGAAATATGTTTACATTTAAATATAAAACATTCTAAATCAACATAGTTCTGTGATATGACGTGAAATGTAGTTTAAAAAAATAATTATAAAGTGAAGTATTTGCTATTAATATTTATAGATCTTATTTACTTTACCATAATCATCTTCGTATAGAGCTGCAAAACTTTCCCATTTATAATATTTTAATAACATTGCATACGCAATAGAAATTTCATCTGACGGTGGAAAGAAGTTAATTGATATTTTATTATAAGCAGGCTCTTCGTTGTCCTCGGATTCTACGGTTGTAATATTTTCAACTTCAGATAGATCCTGTTCAAGTTCGAAATCGGGGTCAATTGGTTGCCAAGTTGCTTGCAGATATGGCACCTTTGCGATTGCACACTGATCTAGTACAGCCCCATTCACCGCGACACTTTGTGGACCAAATACAGCTACTGGTCTAATCTCTTCATTTGAGCACACTGTAAATATATGTACGTACATATATTTTTTAAAAGGAGGTTAAGTAAGCTATGATGCCTATGTTAAGAATTATGAGTAAATGTTTTGAATTTTAACAAAAAATTGTTTAAAATTATTTTCAAAATATCTAACATATTTTTGGAAATCACATAAATGAGTTTGTTTTGTGTTATCTCAAAATGTATTGTGCACTTTATTTTATATGGCACTTTTATTTTTATCTTCATCATCATCAATCTGGACTGGACAATACATTAGCTCCCTTCAAAATTGATTCTTGGCGGGCGATTGGGGAGCGCTGATTAGTTTTATTACTCAGGCACAAGTTGTTGCCTTACTATTGGAATTTTCTCCAATTCAGTCTCGTATGATACCCACTAGAAATAATGGGGAGGTTTTGTCCTATGTCACATGTCAGTTAGCAACTACAATTTGCGGTAGGTGGCTTGCAGAGACTAGATGTTGCAGCCAAAGATCGGCAAAGGTCGTGAAATTCAGAACCCTGCTCCAAGAAGTACTGTATTGCACAAACTATATCCATCGAAATATTTTTCGTTTATTTGTAGCAAAATAATTGCGAATGAGTGATCTTTAGACTATTCTTATTCTTTATCATACTTACACTCTCTCCACACGGAGTAGCTATCAAATTTAATCGGTTGCATTATAACCGGCTCGAACACGCAGTCGTTTTCATTTGCGTCGCGCATACTTTCATTGAATGCCAGTAGCTCTGTTTGCGCATTGTTGTGGAATATTCCCGCTGTCAAAATACATACATATATGTTATATATGTTTTGAATTAATTTTAATTTGAAATGAATTAATGAGAAAAATGTTTCTCCTTATGAGATCCTGTACTTCAAAATATAATATATAATATATTTTGATAATGACGTGTTATGTCATTAGCACGTGTCTAGTAGTTACTACCAATATGAAACAACAAAGTACAGTACATTGAAATAAACAGTACGATATACAATAAAAAAATGGGACTTAAATTATTTAAGAAAACTTACCTATTTGATATGCAATATCACGTACTTTATTTATCCTTATTACCTGGGTATCATATTGTCCGATAGGTACACAAGCAAAAAACAAAATCCACCACATTTTTGATGTTTTTATTATCTAAATTAATCGACAAGAGTCACTCACAAAAGCGTAAATGCGTTTTTCATTATTCGATGTTTGGTTCTGAGATTAACAATATGTAGATTTTGAAAGAAGTCGAACTAAATGACTTTTTAATATTTGTTCCAAATGAAGTCTGGAGTTCGATTAATCAACAATCATAGTGAATATCACCACATATCTGCGGCGAGCTGCTTACGGATGTGACCTAAAATTGTTTTCCCAAAATACTTCACACAGCGTGAAAGCGACTATGTCGCCACCCGTACGTCTAAACGTCTGTAAACTATTTTCAAATATATCAATAATGCACTCAATATACATAATAATATTATGTTTAACCTGTCATATATTAAAAACAGATGCTGTTTCTGACATTCGGCTACCAATAGGTATATTTCTTGTGCTTTAAGTTAGTGTGTGTGTGGTCTTGAGTTGATATTCGTAAATATTACATTTCAGGAGGTCTGTTTAATGACGAAACTTCAGAAATATCAGAGCAAGTCTTTGAAACTCTTGTAAATTCTGATCCTAGCAAGCCGTATCATGGGCATATTCTTCATCCACAAGAGCTAGACAGTTTTTCAACTACTCAAAACTGTAAGTATGACGAGAAAAGAAGATTGTTTATTTAGTTATATATGTATATGTTATATATGTATAGTATATGAATATGTATATGTATATATGTTAACTTATCAATATAAGTATAGAAAACTGCAATAAAACGTCCCTAAAACAAAATGCCAAAGCAGATTTTTTTTAAAGTACTCAATTAGAGATATAACTTACAGTATTGCTTTATTTTTATTCTACAGTCAAACAAAAATGCATTCATGCAAAACCATGTTTTGGAGGTTTTGCGGCCTAAATCAAGACACATAACACGGTTCCAGCTAATTAAATGATCAAAATTAAAATTGACTATTGCTGGACTTTTAAATTTTAATAATCCATTACTATTTTTTAATATTCCATTAGGATTTTAGTAATCAAAGCGTGACCACATATGTAGAAGGCGGAAGGTTATGTGATAAATCAATGTATATATTTTTTTCTCATGTGTTATTTTTAGTGTGTACCTTTACTGTGGAAAATTCGGGGTTTGTAGCATTGCTTGATGCGAGACCAACATATGGAGTCTGTGATACATCCTGTTTGCTGTGTAATAGACTAAATGTAAGTATTTTTGTAGTCATCTCATCGGAGTTTTGTAAGTGGAAAAAATAGTATTAAGTTGAAGTGGATTAATTCTTAAATTTTATATATATGAAGTTTTGAATACATTGACCACCTACTGTTTTCCTAATACGTGTTACATATTATTATAATATTTATAATTATGAATGTTATGCACTCGGTCTGGGACCATGTGAATCACAAGTAGTCGCAGATTAAATAATGTCTATAGCTTATTTTGTATAGAGTAAACACTATGGACGGGCAGGTGCTTCTATTTGTGATGATGATGATGATGATTGAACCAATCTATAATTCCTGATCTAACTGTCCAGCGTTTTGGAGCCCAGTGTTCAGTAATGGACTATACGGCTGCATATACGGTCCCCTGCATTAGAATATATATGTATATATATATATATATATATATATATATATATATATATATATATATATATATATATATATATATATATACACATACATACATGGACTGTATTGATTGCTGTCAAGTTATCTGGTTACTCCGCCTATCTGTATTAAACAAGCGTGATCGGTTAATGTCCATTCCTCCACAAATAGGGAGGCCCGTTCCATGTGGGACATATATTGGTAAAAAACAAATACTGTAGACTTTTCTAAAATTAAGTAAAGTAAACGATATAATTTCAGCACTTTTAATGTTGAGCAGAATATCGCGGCTTTGGTTTTTTAAAATGAAAAAATTTTAAAAAGCCAAACCGAGCTGGATTTTTTTGATGAAATAATAAAAACTCAATCAATTTCAATAATCATTTTCAGATTTCTCATCTATCCCTAGGGTGGGAACCTACTGAAACTGCTGATGAAGATGTGTTTACATTTTTCTATCATCCAACACCAGAGTTGATTTCGCGCGCCTTTGCTACACTTATCAAAGTGTTGCAATGGGATAAGTTTACGATTCTATACGAAGACGATAGCAGTAAGTATACAAAAATCGATACTATGTGGAAAACTTTGAATTAAAAATAATTAGCTTAATAAAAGTACAAGATTTAAATAAAGTTTTCGTATTATGTACATATAAAACAATATTTACAGGTTTTATACGACTTCAAGAAGTGATAAACTCTTGGCCTTATAACAATGAACACATCCGATATAGAAAGTTGGATCCTGATGGTGACAATAGGGAGATATTTAAGGAAATATTTGAAGTGCTATCAATGAACTACCACATATTGGATTGTAATGTACATAACATCAAAAAGTATATGAAGGAAATTGTTGCAGTAAATAATGCTACACATTACCAGGTGAGTGTTTCTCGTTTTTTTTTATGGGATAGGGAGGCAAACGATCAGGCTTTTCACCTGATGATAAGTAATCAACACAGTTTATAGATTTCCGCAGCGCGGAAGCGTTGCCGACCTTTAAGTAAAGTGTCATTATGCTACCACTCAGACACCGGTTTTCTGTGGGAGTGTGGTACTTCCCAGGGCGAGCCGGCCCATTCATGCTACAGACAAATATTATGCCGATCTTGACAAAGTATTCGTTTGCAGTGTGGCTCTACCACTTTTTTGTTAATGGAATATTTACTATTGTAATTAAGAACAAATTTTGTATTGCGTTATAAAATTTATATTTTAGTATTGCAATGAATTTAGTAATCAAAGATGCAGGGCCAAACATTATTTCAGAGCTTTGTATTAACAGCACTCGATGCATACATGGAAAATCTAGACGATATTCCAGATCTAAGGGCAAATGTTTCAACTCTACATTTAACAAAAGCTAACGAATCAATATGGAAAGATATAGGGATAAATACAGATAGGATCAATGTTGGGGTAAGAATATTACATATTGTTAATTTGATTTATATAGAGAATAAATTAATTTAATGATGGTTTATTTTAGTACAAATGATGTATATTTTTTAGCTGGAGACAGCGTTAGCATACGATGCTTTAAACCACCTGGAAAAGTCAATCAGATATATGGAAGGTGAAACTTCAGATCTGTCTGATCCGCCTGAGCTATGTTTTGCTGAAAGTAAGTCTGATTACTTGGAGAAGGCTTGGACCTATGGAAATGCTTTAAGAGAAGCACTACTTATGGTATCAATTTATTTACTTGTTTAGAATAATTATGAAACTTGTGAGTCTATATTTTAAATCAGTACTACAAAATTATAATAAATCAAGCTGTAAAAACGTGGCGAAGTTCTCAATATAGCGTAGAGGCACCAAATTCCTTTTCATGATTGATAGTGGATTTCGATGGGGGGAGGGGGGGTAGCTTGAACTATGGGAGACATTAGCAAAACATGGGCAACTTACCGAAGCGCTTACCGAACTAAAAAATATTTATTTTTGATCCCCAATTCGCTCGCCTAGCTTGGGGTTTACGGCAACATCCCTTATTTTTATGTTTGTTTTGTTGCAACAAATATGTAAATAATTGTTATTGATATATTATGAGTCATGTTAATTGAAAATAATTAGGATTTAATTATCAGGATTATCATCGTTTTTATTGTCATCATCATCATCATTATCGTGATTACGATAATCTTTGTCAATGTCGTCGCCATCACATTTACAAACTTGAAAATATACTCATTTCTTTTAGACTACATTTAAGGGATCTACTGGAAATATCACTTTTGACAGCTTCGGGAGAAGAACGAATATAACCTTACATTACTCCAAATTGAATAACGAAAGTCAATTTATTCACGTGGGAACTTGGGAGTCCCGGACAGATTATATTGATGTTAATGATACAGCGATAATTGAGCGGTCAAAGGCTGTTACGTCCAAGTCTATTATAAGGGTAAATTTTTAATTCTTTTTATTTTATATAAAATGACTAGAACAGTACGATGATGAAATTGATATGTTACTCGCTGACAGGTTGTATCCAAAATTG
>JASFAT010004280.1:0-192650 GCA_031353405.1 Baronia brevicornis
ACATTATTAATTGTTCTTTAAAAAAAGCCTAGATGAAAAGACCTAAATGGCTTGATGATTACCGATTTCAGAGTCAGTTATCGCGGGTTCGATTTCCGTACGGGATTAAGTATATATATGGCCTGCAGGTATTTTTTATGGGATAGGAAGGCAAACAAGCAGTCATATGCACGCATTTTTGTACATTAAGAATAAATAAATAAATAATACTACACTAGTCATCTTTTTAAGCGTGCCGATCGTCCCGCGGTCGGGCTCCCCCGGGGACTATGGTACCTTACCTCAGCATGCAGGGCTCTGCTGGGGCTGACCTCCATCCTCCCTTGCGGCTCGTGGGATTCACTAAAAGACGAATTTAATATACCTAATTTGTCGAATATGACGGCGACGTGGTTCGCCACCCGTCACGTCCTGATTCTCACGAGGGCGAAAAGCGACCAATGACGAGCCGTTTCGCTGCAATGAATGGCAGCGGATGGAGCTCTGTGGTCTCTGCCAACCCCTGCGGGGGATAGGCGTGAATAAATAAAAAAATAGTAATCTTTTTATATTTATTGGCTATTATGTAACTTATCTAATGAAACCACGTCAATTTTTGAATTTATATATATACATAAGCATGTATACGAGTATATATGCTTATGTGTATATGTAGTAAGGCTATATTAGTTTAATAGTGTAACACGGGAATAAAGAAGGGTGTGACAGGTTGCTATTTGTTTTTATTTCTATATCGGACTCAGAAGTTATTTTGTTTCCATTGTCTTTAATCATTTTTATTCTCGAACTAGTTTTATCGGGTAAACACTTAGGTATTGACAGTTTAGAATCCTCTCGTCTAGGAATTTTGCTGACTTCCAAACTTTTGGTTGAAGATAGTTTAACAGGTTGAACGGATGATTCTTTATTCATTTCTAGAGATATCCTTACATGTGTATCAGAAGGCATCGAGATAAAATTCGAAATAGATTCGCGTTCATTGCCTCTTGATAGTTCCAATGCTTTTTGTTGTTCTCCATTTAAGTTGAACGTGCTTAAATGCTGCTCCTGACAAAAAAATATAGGCAGTAAATTATTTTTTATATAATATATATAAAATTAAAAAATATAACTCTGCATTTACAAGTCAAAAAAAAAAAAACATTTCAATGTATTTTAACAATCGTTAAACAAAATTACTCCGAACTAATATCTAACAGAAACATACGCAAGCACTCTATTTCCGTACATACCGCCCCTCATCATCAATATGTTCAGCATTACATACATATTTATATCACTCATAGCAGTTTACGCTTTGTAATATTTTTATTTGTAGCGTTTAACGTATTGCACAACCTATAAGTATCCAGTAGAGGTATCCATTTTCGGAACCTAGGGTCACGATAAAAAACAAGATAATTATATATTTTTTTAGGGTGCCGTTGTTTATATATAAGTCCGGGTGAGTATCGTTTGTAGGTTATAATGGTACCAACGACAAGGGATCGCAGTGAGGGTTTGAGTTTAAATCGGTTATTTATTTTTTTCAATTTAAATTAGTATATTTTTTGCAACCATTATACTAATTATACCCACTCTTATGGAAAAAGAAATACTGTAAATATTATTTCTGTGATTTGTAGTACAGTAAACTTCTTATTTATAACCATTTTAGATTCAGACCATTGTTTATTCACTTTTCTAAATAATGTAAGTAACTTAAACTTAGGCATTAGATTTTGTCGTATATACGTAAACAATATTTTATAAAATATGATGCATATTGATACCTACATACAAATACACTGAAAAGTTTAAGCGTCTAAAAATAAGCTTAATTGATGAAACAGAATTTTGTGCATAACTCTAGTTACATGAATAGATGTAAAACTTTGTCGTTAATATTAAGAATTAAGGTATATTGCCTAAACAGAAATTCCTACTTTATAATTCTGATATGTTCAATCTTTCATTTACCTTCTACTTATTTTATTATATCAGGCTCTAATATTTATGAAGCATATTCATAACTAATTTAAGTATTTACTTTATCGTTTTTAGGTGTAATTACTGCTCCACCACTCCGTTTAAGCTCTTCAACATCACAGCGTTCTTTACTTTTAACTTGAATAATTTCTATCTCTTTAAAATCATCCAGTTTTATTTTATCTATTTGTAAATTTGTCTCCTCTGGATATTCATCTATGTTTATTTCTGTAATAGATTTGGTGGTAACTTTGTCTGGATCTAATTTAGGGACTGGAATTTTAGACTCCTCTAGTCTTGGTATTTTAGTTACATCTATAACTTTGGTTGAAGATGAGTTAACAGTTAGGTTAAACATTTCATTATTCACGGCAGGAGATGCGAGCACAGAATTATCAAATGGCATGGATAAACTGTTCTGTATGGCTTCAACTTCTTTACGCCTTGAATGCTTTCTCTCCAATTGTTTTTGTAATTCTTCTATTCTTTCCTCTTTAAGTTTAAGCAAGTTGTCTAAGTGATCAACCTGATTAAAATAAAAAAAGATATTAGGAAGATACAGAATACAAAATAACTGACACGTAGTTTTAAATCCATTTTCTATTATGTGAATGATCTTTTACGTTCAATTATAGAAAAAACACATGGAAAGTATCTAGTATTTTATTGCTTAAGAGATTACATCTCTTTTTTCAAACTAGAAAAGAAACAAAGTTAAAATACTGTCCGAAAGTACGCAATCTATTATATATGATAATATAATGTGTAGTGATTATTTGAAATCCCATTTAATACTTTTTTTACATTTAATACGTTTTCTCTTATATTTGTGATAGATCACAAATACATTATGACACGCAAAAAGATTTTTAAAAAATGTATATAATAAAACTTTTAAGCATATATTTTTGTTTCCCATAAGTGAAGAATAATGGGAGGAGTAGTAAGCAGGTGGTAGTAGGCACGTAAGATAAGTTGAGGTTCCCTTGCCGAAAAAAAGACTATTTAAAATTTCGTGAGAACGCGGTACCAACTTCATAGTTTCAATTGAATCACAAAAAATATATAACATTTTGTATTTTACCTTTTGTTTGAGAACATCCATAGACTCTTTTGCATCTTTTAGCTCTTCTTTAAGTGTTAAATAGGAATTGTGACTAACGACCTTTTGCTGAACTGTTTCCAAGACACCGTTGACTCTGGTCTTTAATGGTACTACTAACACGTGATCTATGGAGAAAAAACATATAAAGTTTTAAGCTTTCATTAATAAACATTAATATCATAACACCTCAATGTTTAAAGCAAATTACGAATACAGGTGTTCTTTTTCTTTATTTTAAAATAATACACAGAAAAGTTCAAGTTAAAAGAAACAACTTGAAAACTTATTTTAATATTTTGTTTTTAACTTTGTTTCTAACTTTTTAAACATTTTTTTATAAAGAGTCAATATTGAATACAACGGTACGAAGGTATGACGTAATAATAAATATAAAGGAATCAATAACTTCATTAAAGGTAAAGAAATCAGTGAGCATTGAAAAGTAAAGGGATCAATGACCTATTTAAACCTACAAATGTCAATGAACTGCACCATGCTGCTGGTGTGGTTTATTAACACGTCGGATTCGTCGGAACACGTTGATGTCACGTCGACACATCCACACGTTCGTAATTGTATCGGACAATATTTAAAATTTTATATTAAAATAACATTTTAAAGATTTGTTTGTAAAGTAAAACATATAATTTTGTAATACACCACAAATGGGTATTTTTTTACACTAATGCAAAACGTTCTGTTTATATAATAAGGATTGTACATACATAGTACTCAAATATTTAATAAACTAGATTAGATATTTTTATTAGTTTATACATTGCTTAAGCAACCTGCACTACTATAATAGAAAATTCACTAGAACTATGGCGTAACATAATTAAAAATATAATGTATTGGTGAAATTATAAGTGTATGTAAGTTAAAAATGAACATACATTCACTAATTAAACAGTGATATATAATTTAGAAACGTATGGCTCCCATTAAATTTCATGACAGAATAAAAAGTTTGATGTAGTATGTAAAATTTAAGAAATCGAAAAATAGCACCAAGCAAACGTTTCTTCTTTGGCTGATTCGTCATTTTTCATATTTTATTTCATAAATAAATTGCATTTAAAAATTTTTAAAATGTTAAAATGCAATTTAATATACTTCTATATACTTTTGAATTATACATTCAGCGAAAAAAATTGAGAAAACACTGGCACCATCTTTCATTTTATAGTTCATTTAAGAAATCAGTGTGGCACTTTTTTTACGTAATTGTCATTTATTTTCATATTGCATTTTTTTTCTTTTAAAATGAATGAGCCAGCCTTACTATGCAAGCGTTTCGAACTTTAAATTTTAGCGAAATCGGCCTATAAATGACTATTTTAGCTTTGTATTGCAGCCATCTTGTTTTCCGTCATTTTGTATTTCTTTGGATTCCATCTATTTATTTGCACTTGTGACCATTTTTGTTCGAGAGTTGAGAAAAAGTTGCTCGACGGCCGTAATACCTAAGGGGGTCGCTTAGGTATTACGGTCCTTGAGCACCTTTTTACTAGATTCAGATATTCAAGATTTGAATATAATTCCTTTGCCTCGAGCCCTATCCGAACTTTTCCCCAGAGCAAACTTACCCTGGACCTCTGACAGTTTCCTAAAAAACATGTCAGTGATAATCCGCCTTTATTTAATATATTACCATCGTCACCGCACGCTTCGTAATAGCTCCCACCGCTGGACGTATTCTGATCACAATCATTCATACTCTTATTGGCCTCTTCGTCACGTCTAATTTTATCGCGAACTGTAATCCATTAAAATAATTTTAATTTATCTATGTAAATTATAATAAAAGTGGCGAAAATAAGAGTATTGGAATATTTTCAACATTATTTAAAATACATGAATCTTTTTAAACGATCCAAAACTATCATTATTAGCCTACGGTAGTCCACAAATGGACATAGGACTCCTTCAAAGCCCAACGCTTTTCTTTAGCTATACGCATTCAATCTCTGCTAGCTACCATACGTTGCTCATCTAACCGGTGGGCCAGGGAGGACCTTGATAAATATATTTGTTATCACTACACACAAATAAAACAGTCGTACATTTAGATGTACGCATAGTTGTCTGATGTAAGGTATAATTCTCCTATTAAACTGTTCACAAATCGATAGTATACAAAATCTATACTAGTTATTAATACTTACCCATGATCAGTACTCGTTCTATAATACCAGGAGCGCAGTTCACCAGTTGCTCCATTGTGTTCAAACATAAGTTAAGTTTTAACTTCTTCAGAACTTTCCTGTTCAGCGTCATCCAATTGTTCAACTTAAGGGCCTGACTGTTCCGAGGTGGGTAGTTATGCATCTCAACCAACTTTGGGTAGTGTACACTGAGTACCTCTGCGAGGAGAACTACAATTATAATAAAATTATTAATAATATAATGCAATTATTAAAATTTTATTTTAGGCAAAATGTTCAGATGATCGTCATATCACAGCTAAGGACCAAATCAGTGTTGTATCAGTTATTATAATACTAACTAATAAAACATATAAATTATTATCTTTTCTTGGCTAGAAATAATCATTGTAAAACCAAATATCTATCTACCTATATATATTAGCCTTACCAGCATCAGAAAAGTCTCTAGTAATCTTCTTTGTAGCTCTCGATAACTTATACGTATCAACCCAGGCCAAAACTGATTCGATTTCTGATATGGGAATAGGCGAAGCGAAGTTTGCCATATTTTTTAATTAAACGTTTATTTCTAAGGTTTATTTATTTGTGTTTTGTAACGATATGTTTGCTGTTTGACAATTTTAATTTCTCATATTTGCATCACTGTGAATGTCAGTTTAAATATTTTTGAAAGTCACGATGTTCTTGAAATATACTGGCCAGCACCTAAGCCTAAGACTTTATATATATTTTTTAATAATAACATCGAATTACTACAGTCAATTACGTTATTAATAGACTAGTAGGTATATACATATGTAGGTATATCGAATGCAAGTAATAAAATTATTTGTTAAATCTTCAAAACAGTTGCTTAAATAAAAATCAAATTTATTTAAATATTATATTTGTAATTTGTCAGTTTTTTAATCTACGGGCGGTTTGAAAAGTTGATTCTGCCGAATTAACGTTGTAATATAGGTACATCAGTTTAGATTTTAAGTTAAATGTTAAGTAAATAAAGTCATTTTCTCACTCTATTATACAGTCAACATCGTGTACGCCTATACATATTACTTATATGTATGCAAAATAAATTGCTGATTAAAATATCAAATGTATTGTAAATGATGAGTTCATTTACATCAACCGTATCTTGTTAGCTGTCACTAACAAATAGGTTTTAAATAAATATCGCAGTTTCCTTTTATATATAGACATGTTATAAAAATATATTTATATCTTGAAGGTTACAAGTTTCATTCAATCTGTTCAAAATAATATTACAACGACTTACAATAAATGTATATATATAAATGTATGTATATATATATATATATATATATATATATATATATATATATATATATATATATATATATATTTGTGCCTGGCCAAAATTAAAATCTTGCACTGTAACTACCAATACATTTTGACACATAAATGTTTAGAAAGTGTCAAATCAACATCCTTAAAAGATAACGTAAGGTTGACAATGCTTTCTAATTATCCAACTCCATTTGAACTCCCCTGCCCATGCCATTTCATATAATAAAGCGTATTATGTTATTCTGGTCTTTTTAATGTGGGGGCGTAAAAGTCGTAATCTCGCTTGTTCAATTTCTATAGAATAAGTACTTTCTATCCACTAGCGCAATGACTTGACACTGGTTCTTGTGAAATATCGCTTATTCATGAAACTAAGAATAACAATGTTTAATTCATTCATAACCACTGACTTTTAACGAAATGATCTCAAATAGGTATCAATATTATTTGAAATTACTATTATATTTTGATGCAATGCTCTCTTTTAACTGAAATCTTGTGTAAATCCTAATACCTAACAGCAATGTGATGTACGATAAGTCTATTTGTCTAAAATAGTACAGAAAATTGTTTGCTAATCAAGTAAGATCTTGGCATTTTCACATTTTAGCCGCTTGTATACTAAACACTAAAAAAATATCTCTTTATGTACAATGTTTTATGTAATTCGAAATATTATTAAAAATTGATCATAATACCTTTCATAAAAAGTTGTTGAAAAAGTAGTAGACGAGATGTTGTTGAAAAAGTCGTTGCAAGAATATTACAAATTTACAACCGTTTTTTCAACTAAACCTATTATTATGAAACATTGCATACTTATTGAGTCTTGTGATAGTACATTTTGTTATTTTCAAGGTGATATATAGTTGAGTCTAAGATATATTAACTCGATTAGATATTCTATGTAGTTTATTTATTTATATATAATTACTATAATATTATTCTAAAAGTAAAACGACATTATAGCACTAGTATTGCAAATAAATGACGCATAACCTAAGAAAATGTTCAACCAATTGCATTTGTTGGCTGCAGTAAAGTGACTATGACAATAATTTTTGTTCTTAATGCAGGATCTGACTCATATGGTATTACTTATGAAAATTAATATTATAATTTTTTAAATTATATAGATATATACATATATAGATATTTTCTCGCGGCCACACCGGCAACAAAGCAAAACGAAGCTAAGTTCGCTTAACTAGTTAGCGCAAAAACTTGTTTAATGCTGGTACAATTGTCTCGTGGATATCGGCTACAGATACATAAGTATAACATATGATTTCATATACATTGCTTTAGGATTTGTTGATAAAAGTAAATCTTTCTACTCTCCGTCTATTAAGGAAGTCGGTTTAATTTAAACAAGAAATATCTTAACATATACTATCCACAATAAAGCCTGTATTATGGTTTTCCTGCACACGTTAGAGCTAACATTAAGGAACTGGTAACTTTACAATTCGACTGCAAGAAAGTAATGTTATATTGCCTCCTAGGGTTGCGTCGCTACGTAAGAATAGATGCAAATATGAACTCTGGATAAAAATTTTTAACTATAAAACGTGAAAATTATTTACATATTTTAAAATTAAATAAAAAATAAAATAAAAGAGTAAGAATGTACAGACATGACGCACTGGTCTTAGACTTTAATCTTAAGGCTCCGAAGATCGTGCGACGAGAAGACTTGACGAAGTCTCTAAATGCTACCTTACCCAACTAAATGCTTCTCAGCTTCTTTTTCGAAATTGTCTACATCTAATCTAAACTTGTGCAAGTTGCCCGAAGTTGACATATTCCTGGACAACTTCTAGAATCTTGCCATCGACCATGGTCAGTCCTGGCTCAGTATCGTCATTCACCTTGATTTTGGTTTTACGCAAATATTTCCTTAACTTGCCATCTTTATATTCCACGCATTAATTATATTCACAAGTACCTTTGTATTTTGTTAAATGTATTCTATTACAATACATATACAAAAAATATAAGATTACCTTCATTGTTAAATGTGTATAAGTTATTATTCTAATTCAAATTTTGGTACCTACACATGGATTGCTGAGTTTGTTTTTGTTTAATAATTATCGCGATTATTATCAAAAGACAATTATCTTTATGATTTCATTCCCCGATTTAGACATAAAGTTGCTGAGACATTAATATTGCGACAATTAGCTCAACTATGTTTTTCCACTTCGACAGACATGCACTCGTAAGTAGTAATTACAGATAGTAGATAACTTGTAAGAATTTGCTACATCCGTGATTACTAAAATAGCTCAGAAATTAGAAAATAAACTATTTCCTACTCAGTTTTCCTTATTAAAGATTTACCACTGGGTAGATTTTATCAATTATAGGTGGGTATTTTATCTGACACGCTATGCTATAATAGCTGCGTTAAAAGCATATTTAAGGATATGTCAGATCTGTTTTATTAAAATGGTTATAATGCTTCCGATCGCAAGACGTAGGTTTGATTTGAATCTTAATTGATCATTACCAATGAATGTAAAAAAGAGTGGTAGAAAATAACTGACGCCATTATACTAAACATCAAGGTCTGAATAATAAAAGATATCTAAAGATCGCGAGCAAAATTTATACGATTTATCTTTTATACGAGCTTTCTTGAAACCTTAAGTGAATAAATTATCTATTTGTGCTAAAAAAGGATTTTTGTTTGTTAAGAAAATGAAGAAACATACAAGTGAAACAAATCATATTCACTATTTTATGTATATTTATTATATACTTATATATTTATTATATAACGCACATAGTTACTGTTCCAATTTTTACTTAGACTTATGTGAATATAAAACATTATTTTAATGTTTATTGATGTTTGTCAATTCGCTGTGCAATATATCCCACCATACATATATGATACAGGATATCCCATCATATAAAAATCACTAATTTACGGATGAATGAACTTAATAAATGCTGTGTTAAAAACTAATAAAATATTGAAGTGATTTTTCATTATTAATTTTCTATAATTTAATAATAAAATGGCAGCCCTGACCAATACCTACATGTCAATTGTCAACTCTCTATGAATCTCTCGACAAGCGTAACCTGCCTTTCTCCGAATGTTTACATTTTCACGAAACGCGCGGGCCGTTATGGTTACGCCATCATACTTCTACCATCATTTGTTTGTCTAAGTCTCAAATTAGGTCACATCCAAGTCTATATATTAACTTTTTACGTCGCGTTACATTTAACGTAGTAAGTGTAGTCAAGGCATCCAGATTTATATATATTTTTATGGGATAGGAAGGCAAAGAGCAGGCGTGTCACCTAATGGAAAGCAATCAACGCCGCCCATAGACATCCGCAGGGCCATAGGCAGTGCGGAAGCGTTGCCGATCTTTAAGGAAAGTGTCATTAGGGGAGTGGGAATGGGCGGAGAGGGGATAGCGCAACTGAAACTATTTTTTAAGAGATAAGAGAGCAAACGTGCATGTGTGTCGCCTAAATAAAAGCAAATAACACCCTCATAGACATGTGTAACACTTAATATACTGCAGGAAGATTCTAGATTAGTTCCAAAGTCGTAGTACCAACTACCTTCAGCGATAGGATTTAAAGTTGTGATTTTATTTAAACTTTACTAGGTTTATAGATATGGTTTATAGGAGTTACATGTTTTAATGCGAACTCAAAATATAAATCATAATTATGTATCACAGGTTATTTGTGAGTATTTTAACCTGTGAACTCAACAATGGTAGAAGAACAGTAGAAGTGTTAACGGTGCAATTTACATATTTTTTTTACTTTGCTATTAAAAACTTTGCTTTTTGCAAAGCATGGTGACGTTAGCAAGGCAAATGACCTGTGAATTATTAAACGCTATATTAGACAAAATAAATTAAGACCAATGAAAACAAAAATTGAGCTCAAAATGTATTTGTATATAATAAGTATGTAATATATTTGTATATAATAGTTTTCGGGGTCTGCCTGCAGCAGCGCCTCGGATTTTCGCCAGCGTTTCGTTCTTTTGCCAAATTTCAGCAAAATTGGCCCACAAATGACAATTTTAGCTTTGTATGGCGACCATCTTGTTTCGCGCCATTTTGGTTTTTTTCTTCCTTCAAATAAGCATTATACTTTTCACCATTTTTTGTTCGAGGCGAATCCCGGTAGGTATTATGGTTCGGGCGGACTGTCGAGCAACTTATTACCAGGTTCAGATTTTCAAGGTTTAGATATAATTCCTTTGCCTCGAACCCTATCCGAACATTCCCCTAGAAGAAGGCGCAGGTAGTAAGTAAGAACTAACCTACGGACAGTAAGGATTAGGCAGTAGTGATATGGGCACGCATTTAAAGGTATATAGTATCATCAATATTTTTAAACGTTTATTAAATAATAACAAAAGGTACAGTATAAACTTCACTAATAAAAATTTTTTTTCACATAAGTTTGTTCGGTTTTTTAATATTTAAACAAAATACATTCTAAAACATAACCTTTTATTATTAACTATAATGTCCATTTTTTTGTATTGCTCTGACGTTCAGACTATTGCATAATGCCATCTCCCCAGAAGAAAGAAGGCTTCGTCTTTGCTCTCGAAAAATCTCTGAAGATGAATTTTTATGACGTCCAAAGATGCGAAATTTTTTCCGTTAAGATAATTTTGTAGTGAGCGGAATAAATGGTAGTCGGACGGTGCGATATCCGGGCACATGAAAACTGAGGTAGAATATTCCATGAAAACTACCAACTTGTGTACGGTGGTTAGGTTAGGTTAGGTTAGGTTGTGTAGGTAACTTGTGTACGGTGGTTACAGATGTATGTGGTTGCGCATTGTCATGGTGAAAACATATTCATAGTCTATTAAACAATGCAGTCCGTTTTTGTGCTAGAGCTGTCTTCAAACTGTCAAATTGTACATTGTATTTGATCGAGTTGATAGTCTGATGATTCGGTGGCAGCTCATAGTATACTACACCCTTTACATTCCACCAAATATACAACATCACTTTCTTCGGGTGAAGACTAATCTTTGGCAATGTCTGAGGAACACTATCTTTTTTAAACCAAGATCTACAGTGCACATCATTGTTGTATAGTATCCATTTTTCGTCGCCAGTAATCATATTCTGAAGCAATTGTTCTTCCTGGTTCTTTTTAATGAGCTAACAAACAAGCATATGTTGCATCAGCTGGCGCTCATTCGAATAATGCGGAACCCACACATCAGCACGATTGGCGTAACCTTCAGCGTGGAGGCGTCTTTGTACGGTACTTACTATGCAACACATTCACGACGTCTGCTATCTAACGCAGTGTAAAATGTGGATTTCTGTCCACCACAAACAATATCATGGCCGTGTTAGTTGTTACAGGCCGTCCGGAGCGTTCGAAATCTTTAAGTCTGAATTCTCCGCTTCAGAACCTGGCATACCACTTTTGTACGACGTGATCAATAACTGTACATGCCTCGTAGATATTGTATATTTTTTTCGCTGCTGGGGTTGCGTTTTTCCCCTTTCAAACTATATATACACATATAATATACCGAAAATGCTCATTTTCCTCTTCCATTTTATATTCTATACAAATATTTTCCGTTTAATAGGTGTCAATATCTACGCTCCAACATACGAACGAACTTATGTGAAAACCCAATATTTATATATACATGTAAATTAAAACAATAGTCATAGTTTACTTAAATAGACCACTAACCAGACACGTCAAAACCGCCACGATTGATTATAAGTATATTTTATAATATTGTGGAGTGAAATGTTAAAAAATCGCTCATTTTACAGTTTTATTTTAGATAAATTAATAAAGGTCGATAAATTTTTATACGACTGTGTGAACTTCTAAAACCTAACGTTACAAGAACATCAATAAAATGATAAAAATCCCATGTTGTTATCGTGTTCAATACAACCTAAGATGTTTTTTATTTGAGATTACTGAATGAATAATGTCGCACAGGTTTTCATTATAACTTTGTATTGTATTTTGTAGATAGAGTCATCAGTCGTCAGTCCATGCAGGCACGTGGCGAGGATAGGTCGTGTACTGAATATACAAGTATATGTCCGTTTAAAAGTGAAATTAGCCCATCAGATTTCGGATATTCATTGCTTTATAAGGTAAGTTGAATGCTATGTTCCATTTGCGTGGATTTACACAATGTGTGTTCTTTAAGATAGGAAACTTCGTTGATTTATTTTTTGAGTTTCCGTATGTTTCTCATATAAAAATTATATTAATAAAAAAAATAATATTTTTCAAATATAAAATTAATATAAAAAATAAATTAAACTACATTTTGAATTCTTCCAACCATCCTGCACAAATAGTTCCGTTTCGATGGCGATCGTTTTTATATTGTGAATCCATAGGCTTACATACATACATATATCCTTATTGTTTCCTAGCATCGGTAACGTGGTACTTAATGCAATGATAAAACTTGAGTGCAAGTTATAAATTACATAAGCTGACTTTCTTTTTCTTTGTCGCACTATGTCGCTAATTCGATAACGCACAAGTCAGCGTTTCTCAACTTGAAGTTTTTCTACATTTGTATAAAAATCATTATCATCATCCTTACCAATAGCCTGCGGTACTCCACCATTGGGCAAAAACCCCCATGAAGCGTCACCTAGTTCAGCCTTGTATAAAAAATACCTGAGTTGAAATAACGTGAATTTTCATTAGAGTTACTATTTAAAATAAGAATCGAATACATTTATAAATTTAGTCCTCTTTATTATATATTATTCCTTTATACTATAAAAATTATAATATGTCTTCGAATTGTACTCGAATACTATATTTATCATATATGGTCCACTAGTCTGCTGTTCGCTGAAATTGTTTTAATTTGAACGGTAATAACTTTTTCGCCACTCGAATCAAGAACATTAAAAATATTAATTAAATTTAACACTAATAATGGTAACATGTCCCAGTTTGAGAAGCACTACGCAGGCCAATTGTATAAAACTTCATAAAGTAGTTACTACGTATTAAAATTCATGGCAAACCATGCTGTTACTAGAGCTACACTATGCTTTAAGTATAGATAAAATATGAAATTATAGTTTTACTTAACAACTGTAACTTGGCGCAGTTTTATAGCAATACTTTTATGGACAATCTGTTACGGGTACAAGTAAAAGCAGTGAAATATAAACTTGTAGGGACACAATACTCAAAGCCATTTGAGTACAAAGTATGCGGGTACAATTGAATAGTTCAACTACAAAATAAAAGCTATTATTCCAAATATGAATCGTTTCTTTTTTTGTTTTTTTTTTACTTTTTAGACTTTTTTTTTCATTTTTAACCAATTGTTTGATACCAATCATTCTGCTACTAACGTTGCAAAATGTCATTCCTCTGAACAAAAACGCTAAAAGACACTTAAACACTTTACATTTAACTTAATGTATTAACATTTAAATTGAATGCTGAAAAATAGAATAACGCAGAGAACCAGATTCCTCAAAAACTACCTACTTTGTTTTCATATTTACGCTTTACTTTGTTTTCATATTGCAGCCCTTTAAGCGTTACTTGTTCTAATCAGTAATAATTTATAGTTGTTTTTAATCAACTTCAATCTTACAAATTAAACGTAAAGAAAAATTAACTTAACGCATCAGCATCATCATCATTTTAATGCATAGACTACTCCCGATATGATAGACTGCTCCAGTTACCACTTTGGGCCTTTGCGATGGCAGTACCGTGAATATCTGTAACCCTGATAATAATAATTGTCATTGACTTATGAGTATTAATTACGTTTAGGTTAATTGACATAGATATACTGGCATCTGTTGGTCGTTAGCCTCGTTCGTGTATCAGCAGGATACAGAAGTACATCCTTATAGTTTCGCCTTTAATTAAGAATTATCAAATCGCACGAGAAAATATTTTAATTCGGGACTTACATCCGTAAGACCCATTAACTTATATTTCGAGTCCTTCACCCGTTTGAGTTGTCTAATGAATCAGAAACATATTTAAAAACCAACATTCAACTGTTTGGTTAAACAATAAACAATACTAAGCAATGAGTTACAATGGATATTTCGAAACGCGTCTTAAAATGTAGGTTATTTGTATGAATAACTTGATTAATTGCCTAAAGATGTCACTGGTCAAATGTAGCAGTAAAATAATAACTAATCAATGAAGCATTGTGTGAGTTTTATTTTATAATAAATTTCGCAAATTACTTAAAAATTTACTTTAGATATTCATAGCCATTATAATTATAAGAAAGAGTTTTGCAATTTAAATAATTCCAAAATTAAAAAATGCTCTAGCAATGTGTAGAATTTTCTATTAACTGTTCTTGTCATGCATTGAAGGACGTCTTGTCAATTTATTTTTGAAAAGTTGTAATGAATTGCTTGACCAGGATTTTGTGATTTCAAAATGAGGTTTTAATCGTTTTATAAAAAAAATGATTTTTCATATATGTGTTACGCAACAATATTCACCTTTTTACACTTATAAAATAACATTACAAAAACAAGTTATTTTATATGTTCCAGAAATGATTATCCCCGAATATTGGAAGGCTGACTACCTATACTGGGCGTTCCCTCTCCTTATCGTTCTCTTGATAATCACTTTTTTTGGTCTCCTCATAATATTCTACGCGGTGTGGTTGTACGCACGTTATACCTGTGGTTTTTACAACAAGACAACTAAGATGGATGGGAAGACAGTAATAATCACTGGATGCACTAGCGGTATTGGTAAAGAGACCGCTAGAGAACTAGCGAAAAGAGGTGCCAAAGTAATCATGGCATGTCGAAACATGAACGCTGCAGAGCAGGTTAAAAGTAAGTTAATAATATCTCAACTTTGTTAAAGCTGATTAAATACTAATTTAGAAAAACTATTCGTCTAATACTGTTGTCATCTCCTTCTCACACTCTTGTTAAGTTGAAAAAAGAGAACGTCTAAAACTTTAAGATAAAAGCGACTTCAACGCGAATGTTGTAAGGGCTTACGGCTGCGCTTGCAATCCCGCAATTTTTTCTAAATCACTTTAAGTTATGTAATACTTTAATTAACTATTACTTTTATAATATATAAAATAATAAATCTCCCCTTTGATCTACTAGAAAAACTGATTTACATTAAAAAAGATAAGTACAATTTTGATTGAAAAATTGTATCTTTTTTACGACATAAAATTTCACGTTCAACAACCGATTATTCTGTATTAGTGATTAAAGATTGAAGAAATAAAAAAAGATTTTGTTTTACTTAGTCTTTTCTCACAAATTTTATTTAAAAATTTAGGTGGACCAAAATCCGCCACTATCATTCTTTTTATTATTTTGAAGCAGACTATATATATTACATTTATTGATAGATTGGAGGATAAAAACAGTTTTACATTAATTCTAGTTAGTTTTATTTATATTACAATACTTATAGTCTTAATTCTAGTTTATTATTGCTAAACTTCACCATAATCATAAAAAATTACAAAAATTCGCCACTATACATTTTTTATTTATTATTTTGAAGCACAGTCTTTTATATTTATTGGTAGATTGGATGAGAAAAACAATTTTACTGTGTTAATTCTGATTTATCATTGTTAAACTGTACCATAATAATAACGAACAGATACCGCAAACATTACTTTCATCCACATAATTTAAAATCCTCTTCTTGTGTATCCTTTAATGAACTTATTTAATTAATTTAAACGTCTACTGTTTTCAGATGAAATCATCGATACAACAAATAACACTAATATCATAGTGAAGAATTTAGATCTTAGCTCCTTCGCGTCAATCCGCGCGTTCGCTGAAGATATCAACAAAACTGAATCTCACCTGGATGTCCTTATCCACAATGCCGGCTACGCGGAGAGTTTTACAAAAAAAAAATCAGTAGATGAAATCGAACTCACTATGGCGACCAATCACTACGGACCTTTTCTACTTACGCATCTGCTGATAAAATTACTGAAAAAAAGTTCACCGTCCAGGATTGTTGTCGTTGCATCTTCTTTGTACCGTATTGGGTCTGTTAACCTGAATAATCCAAATCCAGTGACCACTTTTCCTGGCTATTTGTATTACGTTTCAAAAGAGGCCAATATACTTTTCACAAGGGAACTGGCACGTCGTTTAGAGGGCACTGGCGTTACAGCCAACTGCTTGCATCCTGGTTTAATCGATACAGGTATTTGGAAGTCTGTTCCACCACCATTGAGTTGGGGATTATATATTATCAATAAATGCTTCTTTAAAACCCCAGTTGAAGGATGCCAAACTTCCGTTATGCTATCAGTTGATGAGAATCTATTAAAAGTGAATGGCAAGTACTTTTCCGATTGCCAGGAGAGTTCGTTGTCTAGTTCGGTGAGCGATATGAATAGAGCTAAAAAATTGTGGGAAATATCAGAAAAAATGGTCCAACTGGACGAAAATGATTCGAGGATTTAAACATGATAAAATTATACTCTCCGATTAAATTATATGTTTTATACCTATTTAACAATTTGTAATTGAGAAAGACATCTTTATATGAATAAAAATATGCTCAAATTATTATTATTTTTTTCTTATCGATTTATTTTATTTTTCTTCAATCTTATTTTAGCTATGATAATGTTAAAATCGCATACGGTTTAGGGATCACCTAATCAAAGTGAGCAAGATCTCGTGAGTTTCAAAAGCTTCATGTGTGAAAGAAAATAAAGACTAATAATATCTACAAAACCATTAAATAAATACGATCATCTTACATATAATTAATGGCAACAAAATAAAGCCTTTACAACTTCAACGGAAGGTTTCGTGAATATGAGAGCCGCAAAATGCAGTCTGAGGACGACTATGACACTACTTCAAAGGTTGCTCTTTAATCCTATGATACCATAGATAAGACCAATTACGATAGCATAAGGTTTTAGTAGAGAACAAAGCTTCTCACAGATACGAACAAGTCCTAGAGCCTCTACATGAATAAGCCATAAAGATATAAAAGATGTCCTAAACCTAAATACCATAATTTATATGGTTACGCTATTTTATGTTTTTAATCATAGCGTACATCAAACTAGCAGCTGCTTTAAACTGTGACACTATTATTATTTACTCTAAACTGTTATATTTTTTTTCATATTTCATTCCGAACATATTCCATTTACAAATTAAAATGTCTTATCCCTTCTATATACCTACTTTTACAATTTGACTAGAACTTACTTAATTATGTATTGAAAAGTAAAGTGCCTCGAACGAAATCTGAGAGCATATTGCAATATTGAATCTTTATTAAGCTTCTTGTATATAGCATGGATCATTAAGTCTCCAATTAGCCTTCAAGAACCATACTTGAAAATGTAATTTGTACGATAAATTAAATTTATAATATAGTTATTGCTGATGCCGGTTATAGCGATGGTGTAACTTCTGAACTTCAGTAAAATGCTTAATTTCCCGCAATGTTTTTTTTTTGTAGCGACGTTGTTTCATTCCCATACTAGGTTCTAAAAGCTGTCAATATAGTCATTTTATAAAAATTCTATATTTATTTATCAAAATGACATGATGTATGTAAAAAGTGTAAGATCTGATCCCGATAGATGGCACTGCGACATAATTATTTAAAATTAAGAAGCCAAATTAATCGCCTCCACCGAGCACCCCGTTGAAGCGGAGGTCCCCCAGGGCAGCTGCGTGTCACCTGTCCTGTATGCCGCGTACACTAATGATATCCCCACCCTGGAAGGTGGCCTGCGATGGTGGGAAACCGACGTCATGTTGGCATTGTACGCCGACGACAGCGCTTTCTTCGCGTAGTCTTGTTCGGTCCATATGGCAGCACAGAAGCTGTAGAGGCAGCTGGATCTGCTACCCGAGTGGCTGGACACGTGGCGAATGTCTGTCAACGTTGGGAAGACATGCGCCATTGTGACCGGCCACGGTAAACTACCAAGACCACTTAGGCTTCGGGGGCAGAATGTACGTTCGGAGACCACAGTAACGTACCTCGGAGTCCGCATTGACCGCACGCTGCGGCTCACCACACAGGTAACACACGTGGTGAATAGCGCGAAAGCCTTCGACCTATATTAACATCAACCCGGATACCCGTGCGTACGAAGCTGTTGGTCTATAAGGCGTACGTTCGCTCCCGACTGACCTATGCTGCGCCGGCCTGGTGGTCTTTGATATCAGCAACCCAGCGCAAACGCGTTCAGATCTCTGCGCGCCATCTTGGGGACGGCTCGCTATGTGCGTAACGACGTTATAGCGAGGGACCTCAGGGTGGAGAGCATCCAAGACTTTGTGGTCTGGTTGGCTCGGAAGATGTTCGACCGAGCCGACAATGGACCACACCCACACCTTAATAATTTTGCTCCCCTTCACACTCGCCCACCTGAGGGACGTCCACTCCCATGCGAAATCCTCCTGTCGTCTCCTGGCTCCCGCGAGGGAAGAGAGCCAGCGACGGACCCAACTTAGGAATAGGTTCAGCCATATCTCGACGACGCGAATTCGTTAAAGGACGCCCAAAAGCCGCTAGGAATAGCGGCACCTAAGACCGGGGTGCGGTTGCCCCATTGAGTTGCTGCACGAGCAGTAGGGTTCATCCCCGAGGCTCGATCCCACACCTCTGCGCGGGGTGTGGACATCCCCGATTGAATTAATCGCGCCACCTATCGGTACAGACAGTACATCTGTCAGGCCAGCTAATTATTGTAATATTGGTGTTATAAAGGTTGACACAAGTATTAATTCTCTATTCTCGTAAACAATGTAATAATAGAACCGGGAATTGGAGTATCATAAACAAAAAAGTCTTTTATTTTCAGTACATTTAATATGACTCATGATTCAATGAAGACAATTTACAAATGCTTTGAAATTTTAAATAATGACAATTACAATAAATATGTTTTAAGGTTATATTCACAACTTGAAAGCTATTGAATAAACATATTTTACCTATATTATATTTGATTTTATTACATATTGCCTTCCATATTGGAATGGTAAATGCTAATTTATTAAAAAAAAGGCTTATACAATTTGCAAATATAATAATGTTAAATACTCTTTCAACTTAACATGTGCTATCAGTTGTAACTTGTTTTAAATATTTTATATTTTGTAATATTTCCTCAATTTCTTGTTCATATATGTACATGTGTTAAACATATATCTCCATATATTTTTTTTAATGTTTAACATAATTTCTAAATTAAATATGCAATATTAATCTATTACATCGAATTGATCTAAGAAAGTGTGGTCTACTCCCAGAGCAGCACCAAAACTATCATTATTATTACCTTTCCCTTCTGTACCCATGTCTAAACAGAAATCATTACATTTCTCAGTCTTTCCTGTTAAATTATTTGCATTTGTATTTAAGAGATCAGGCAACAGAATTCTATTTGCATTGAATATATTTTTATTAGTATTAAAATTATTAGCTTGGTTTTCTTTTTCCTCTGAAATTGTTTTGATAATTTTTTGAGGCTCATATGATTCTAAATGCAACCTTTTAGCTTTTAATGTCTTGTATTTGTTTATAATTTTTTCTAATGAACTTGTCTTTTTTATTAAATGTATATTTGATTTAGGTGTTTCAGTCTTTGTTTCAGCCTCTTGTGATTCAATTCTGTTGCTATCGCTTTGTAATGCCTTAAAATATATGCTCCCATTGACAATTTCTTTGTTTTGGTCTATCAGAGCATTATGTACAGATTCATTTGTAGCACATGTAATAAGGAGATTTGACATATTAATTTGTTGTTTACCCAAACAATGAACAGACTGAGGTGAACTACTATTGCTATTTTTATCTAACGCTGCAATACCAGAGACTTCTAAAAATGAATTTTGTTCATCTTCTTGCATTATAGATAATTTTCTAGATAATTTTCTTGCTTTGCCTTTTGTTAAAGGTTGTCTCTTTCTATTTTCAAAAAGATCAGGTGATGAATAGCTACGGAACAGGCCACTGCTATCATTTGAATTGATAGATTCATTAAATAATCCTCGAACTGCAATTTTAATTTCAGGTCTTTCCGTTTTATACTTGAACTTTTTGGAACTACTTGATTTTTTTGTTGAAAGCAATCTTGAAATTTGTTGTCGTGTGAAACCTGTTGAACATTCAGCTATGGTTTCGTTCACTCTATTGGTGTTGGATATAATGGACATATTATTTATACTTTGTGTTGTATTAGGTTTATCATATGTACTGATTCTACATGATATAAGAGACTTGAGAAAATCATCTTTTGGAGCAGTAAATGTAAATGATTGCGGCTTGATGAAATTGGTATTGACCATTCTTCGTAAATTGAATTGATGTTTTGATACACCTAATGGTGTAAAATTATCAAATAAAAATTGACCATTTTTATAGGCTATTAAATCAGAAAGATCAGGCATAGGTGGTATTAATATAAATTCATTTGAAGACAGTGAGTGGTTTAAAGTCATCGGTGCAACCTGAAAAAAACAAAAATATTAAGATTAAAATTTATTTTTATATTAAAAAGATTAAAATTATTGATAGCCAATAAGTGTAATGCTAATATATGTACTGGTTATTGCTGTATTGACTTAGTTCAGCCAGTATTAGTAAAGATTAATTACTATTATATTTGCATTTTTAATAGATTGCTTTACTTTAAGACATACTTATTTAAGTCAATTATTCAACAATCTTTAAGTCACAAGACTTGTAGTATTTCTACAGAGTATTATTTATAATAAGAATAAAACCTTAGTTTTTTACCTTTAATTTAGACTCGGCTGTAAGTACCCTGTTATTGACTATCTTCATTGCCAATACAAGCTCAGAAAAACTTTGGAGACCTCGTGACAAATATTCATTTAATTTATTAATGTCATCACCATCTTCAATGTTTTTCAATATGAAAGAAATAGCTATAACAAAACTTCGGACAAGATTTGGAAATTGTAGCCTACCATCCTTTTCTATATTTTTCAGTATATAGTTTTGTTCGCTGTTGACCTGGGACTGTAGGTCTTTTGTATTCAATGCATCTGTGTGGTGGTAATATTCCAATGTAAAAGAACTTTTATCCAATTCACCAGTGTGTCTTGCAATTAATTCTTTACTATTTTCATATGCAAAACTACTTAACTTCAATAAAGGATTTGTCAAAATTTTCCAATCAGATTCAATTTTATCAATAACTATATCAGTTTCTTGTAACCAACTTGCAAAAAATTGGCTGGGTTCATTTATATTTTTAATTTTTAGAACATCTTGTTTGACCTCTTTATTGGGATCATATTTGTTTATGAATATATCAACTAAGTTATTGATATAATTTTGAACGTTCAATGAATGCAATTTTCTTTCCATCTGTAATATTCGATTACAAAAAAGTTCAGCAATTCTTTCCATAGTTTGTCTCTTATTCATATAATTTGAAAACTTTCGTAGCATATACTGGATATTATCATCAATCACTTCTATAAAACCTTCCTTAATGTGTAAGTTATACCTGTCGCTTACACTATTGTATAGCTTTCTCTGATAATCTTTATTCATTTTAGATAAAAGAGTACGCTGTACAGCTAATTGCGATAGCTGAAATATTAACATAGTAACTTTGTAACACCCAGGATTCACCAAGTATGATGACATAATTGGAGTAAGCAATCCCTTGTTGCTACAATCAGTTATAAAACTAGCTAGTTCGTTTCTGTAAGTTCTTTCCGTCTTAGAGTCATACAAAGGCCATGGTAATGAGGCCGAAATGTGACTATCAATAATAGAAACCAAATAATAAGAAAGGTAATTGAAAAAGTTTTGAGTTGGTTTTTCAAGTGCTTTTTCTTTGAATACATATCTTTGTAAATCCAAGGGCATTGGATGAATCTTACATAATATATCCACGTTCAAAAAGGTCTCCTTTTTAAGCTTAACTACTAAATCTCGTTGTTTAAAAATGGTCGCCATGGTACAACGTTAACATTCAACACATTCTATAAACATTTCTTTCTCCTCACTTTTTTAATCTATTATATAACGTATTACACATATATAATATAACAAGCACCTCGCCACTTCATTACACCACCCAATTCATTCTTACACAGCAGTTCATCTATTTAATTTCGACTCCACTAAATAAATCAACAATTCAAAATCATTAAATAACCGTTCCGAGTAAGTTTTGTTTTATTTATCTTTAATGGTTTTATAGCTCTGGGTACAAGTCTTTTAAGCCTATCTTGTAAGTTTATGTAGTCAGTTTGTCAAGTTTTAAGAAAAATATGGCCATTCTATCATTCAACTCATATTACAGTCAACTTAAAAAGTCATGATACATGCATTAATTTCATATCATTTCACTTATGCGCATTAATCGAACTATATTATATAGTAGGTCACCACAATTAAATAATATAACTGATAATAATATAAAATAATGAAAATGATGCACTACTTAAATTAAATATAAAAATTAGTTTTTTGTGTTAGTAACAGGTGCTCAGTAGTGTTTTGATTTGAAACTGAACAAAATGTAAAAGCGACACTAAAAAGAGGCAAAGACATACAACTAACTACAAATATTGAATAATGAAGGTTTCACTTCTACCTGCTACTACGTGTAAACTGCAAACTTGTTTTGTATTATCTCAGTGAAACGACTATCACTTTTATATACAAGTTATACTCATATGAATTGTAGTTGAAACGAAGTTCACTGGATCATCTAGTATGAAATACAAACTTTGATGTGTTGATATATGCAACGAAGAATTCATCGATTCATACATGGCTGAACTCCTAGTCGTCAGTGCTGTAATTAAAAATAAAAAAAGTTAACCTCAAATTCTCAAATGCAAACGCAAGTTTTATGGAAGTGTTAAACAAAATGCACGTGTTTTATTTTGTATTTTCCCCCATTTAGTATTGATTGAAATATTAGTAAAATGGTAAATAATTCTAGCTATTGTAAGGAACATTGTTTGTTTAATTGATTGTTACAAAATAAGTATTTATATTTCAGAGTAAATTGTATGTCTTATATGAGCATAGCGCTGGCTTTGCGCTATTTCGTGTGGCGGAATTTGAAGAATTAGCCGCATTTCTCCCGCAAGTAGAAGAATCTGTGACAGATTTGCAAAGGTTTAATTCAGTGGTTACACTGACTGCCTTTCAGCCATTCAAATCGGCTGTTGTTGCACTAGAAAATATTAACGCTATTTCAGAAGGTTAGTTTTCCTATTTTATTTATATTATTTAAATGTTAAATATTTTGTATTTCACTTTTTAAAGATTTTTTTTTACAATATTTATTTAAATTATTAAAAAGAATTAGATTTTAATGTGTAAGAAATATTGTGTTTAGAATTAAAAAAATACTTGACAAAGTTTATCAATTACAGTCAACCAGTGCACTTTGATTTTTATAAAACACAAAGGCGCTAGGTGATTTTTCTAATGACAATACTCCATGTGATTAATATATTTACACATTACATTGAGGAAATCTATTAATTTAAGAAACACTTCCGCGGCTCCTGCGGTGTCGCGGTTGTCAATGGACCGCATTGATCGCTTTCCATCAGGCGACACGCTTGCTCGTTTACTCTCCTATCCCATAAAAAAAATTAAATATAAAGATAAAACTGACAAATTCAGATTCTTTATTTCTTAAACACAAGAAATATTCCTTTTTTTTTTTAAATATCACTCTTTTATAATAAAGCTTCTATATTTTTTTTTTCAATGTTAAGATTGAGATTTTATTTAGATAAATGATAATCAAATATGATATGCAAATAGTTGTATAATTAATGTTAAGTAGTAAATTATAGTGAAGTTAGTAAATTATATTTTCTAATTTCATCTATTTCATATTGTTACAGGTATTCTACCTGAAGACCTAAATCTCTTCCTAGAGGGTGCTTTACCAAAACGTAAAAAAAGGGCTAAATGTACTTTAGGTGTTGCAGACCCAAAGCTAGGTGCAGCAATAAGTGAAGCACTAGAAATACCATGTTCCCATACAGGGGCTGTTCCAGAAATTTTAAGAGGTAAGGACATTAAAGCCAACTTTAAAAATAATGAAGAATAAGTGTTTGAATTGGTAAAGTAGTAAAATATACCAAGTTTTATATTTTGAGATAAGCAAACCTTTACTGGAAAATGCAATGTATGTACTGTGTCAAATTTATTATGTAGATTTCTGTGGGATTATTTAACCTCTAACTGGCTGAATAGTGCCATTGTCAGATTACTTGCCACAAAAACAATTACCATGCTCTTTTCACAACCATGTAATTCAGATCCAATGTTTTGCCCAAATGTTGTAACTCTGGAATGATTATGTGTGTTATTTCTAAATTATTATAATACAGAGATATTAGACTTCAATCCTTGCCAAAATCAAGATATGTATGAGCGGCAGTGATCCCTTACCATCGGGTAACCCACATGATCATGTGTCTGTACTACAATGAAAAAAAAGGGTAAAGGTCTACTAATTTGTTCTATAAACATATATTATTTTCAGGATGTTTCCTGGGTTCAGAAGTAACTTTGGTGAAATTTGTAGAATTAAAACAACATTTGCTAGAATTAAAACTTGTAAATTAATGTGCAACCAAACTATATCTTATTTTATATTTTCCACAGGTGTGAGGTATCATTTCCATGCTCTTATTAAAGGTTTGACATCAAAAGCTTGTAGTGTAGCTCAGCTTGGACTTGGGCATTCATATTCCCGTGCTAGAGTTAAGTTTAATGTACACAGAGTCGATAATATGATTATACAGTCCATAGCTTTGCTAGATCAACTTGACAAAGACATCAATACTTTCTCCATGAGGATCAGGTAAGAAAGTTTCAGATCAGTCATTATTATATGCATATTATTTAGGCTGACAACTAAGATGTAGTAATTTAGAAAAAAGTGTTCTCAATTAAGGTGATGCATCTGTTCCACAAACTCAAAGGCAAATAGAAAACTATGGAGAAGGCTGTGCTCATAGTTTCTCTGGCAGATATAGTATGAAATAAATATACCATAGAACCAAAGTCCCCAACACATTTACGTGTTAACAAATAAAACAGAAAATAAGATGATCATATCTGACTGAATTCTGATGTTAGAGTGGATGAGTACTAAAGTAAAAATCTCATCTTGACAAATATAGTGTGGGATGTATCTCAAACTACTTTTGTCAGGTTTGTTAAGGGATGCACCCCTGCCACTAATTTGCATGCCATTACAATACATTTTTCAGAACCAATCCTAAAGCATGTAGCATTAAATCTCAAAGTTTATTTTTTACAGAGAATGGTATTCCTACCACTTCCCAGAGTTGGTAAGCATAGTACCTGAAAATCACCTTTACACCAAATGTGCAGAGTTTATCAAGGATCGCAAATCCTTGTCCGAGGAGTCTGTGGAACCACTGACAGAGATTTTAGGTGATTCAGAGAAAGCTCAAGCTATTATTGATGCATCTAAAATGTCAATGGGAATGGATATATCACCTGTTGATCTTATAAATATACAAATGTTTGCTGGGAGAGTGGTTGCACTCAGTAATTACAGGTAACGATATCGTTTGGACTTTGTACATTTGAATTCTTTTTTTTCAGAATTAGAATTAAACTTATTTTAAAAGTAGCTATTTCTCGCAACTTTGCCTACCTAAACTAACCTAACCTAAAAATAATAAGATTTTTCAATTTTCGCCTTGAATCCCTAAGTATAAAAAAGAGTAAAAAAAAGTGGTTAGGTACCTTTTTTTTACTCCAGGGAAGTCATCATCATCATTAAAGGCCTTACAGCCGCGGGTGGGCCTTGACCTGGTCCAAACATTCCTCTAGTCCCTTACATCGAGAGTTTTAGAGTCTTGAGCTGCAGTGAAAACTACTTCAAAATTAGCTCAGCTGCTCCCATTAGAAGTGAACAAAAGTTTTAAAATATTGTTTTAAGCATAGTGAAAGCAAAAGAGAAGAGAAGCTTAGAGAAGACAGTTATTTCAATATCACATTGCAAGGTATTGATATATCTAGTTTATTTTTGTATGCACATCTTGATCTATTGTAAGTTTTTTTAGCTTATGGTAATAAAAATGTGCTATATTATATTCCATGATGCAAATAGTCGCAAATTAACTATATTTTAAATTGTGCTAGTAAAAGGTACAGTTAATTTAACTACTTGTTTACCATTCATCAGTTATGTGGTGTATGCCTTTGTGGAACTCTATGTATTATATACACACATATATGAAAAGATATATTTTAAAAGTTTGCTGTATATGGAAAGACTACCTGATATCTTTCCACCAGTCTTTGTAAATTTGATAATGTTAACTATCATGATCATGGGGAAATTATATGTATAACCTTTATAAAAAATAATGATTTTGTAAAAGTGATCCCATTTTAAGCACAAATAACCAAATTTTGTTTTTGGATTTCCATATCTAAGAGTATGAGTAGAGTTTTGGTATGGAATAAAGCACTGTGTGGGGGTTACCATTTACCATTATAGATTAAGATTTGCTAGCCTTAATATTTGCTTGGTGCAGTAAGAGTAAAAGCAAAAATCTTTATTAAAAAGAAGACTATAGAAATGATATTAAAAATAGATTGCATTAAGAAAACTGATGTATGATGAAACTGATGAACATCGTATGGTCTTTGGGTGTAAAGCCACATTGTCAGATCAATAAGCATATCAAAATTTAACATTTTGCTGAGGCAAATACAAGTATTAATGAGAATTTTGCTTTATTTTATATTACATATAGTTTGACTACAATTAGAACTTAGGAGTAAAAATATCTTCCTATTATAGAATCTTATTACAAAATCATCAGCTTTTCGTATAATTCAGAAATTGTAGTAATATTTATTATAAAAGTTTCTTTTTTCCTTTCCTTTTTATGAAATATCAGTATTTTATTAGTTGGCTAAATGTAAGAAAAACCATTGTGGATCAAATATTACTATATTTTTTATGTGAGAATGTGCTTCAGAATATTAAACAACCAAAATCAAAACAAGTAGCTTATTATAAGAATAAAAGAGCATTCAGTTGATCAAAAGCAACTTGTTTTTTAACCTTAAAATTTTGTTTTATGTAGAAAACAAATATCAGAATATCTACACACAAAGATGAATTCAGTGGCACCAAATCTCACAGTACTTGTTGGAGATCAAGTAGGTGCAAGACTCATATCTAAGGCAGGCTCACTGACTAGTCTGGCTAAATACCCTGCATCTACTTTGCAAATTTTGGGTGAGTACTTTCCTTAAATGTTGTCAATGACCTTTAGTGTTATTTTATTCTGCATTTAGATGCAGAATAAACTAACATTAATAACTTACTAACCCCACCATCTTGCTGAGTGGCAATCTAGTATGGTGCGTTTTTCAAGAAACTTATTTCCATGCACCATTATTTTGTGGAACCAGCTACCTTCAACGGTGTTTCTGTAACAATACAACATTGGAACCTTCACAAAACAAGCCTACATTTTTCAAATAGGCCGGCAACGCTTTTGCAATGGCTATGGCATTGTGGATGTCTATGGGCGGCGGTGATTACCTTCCATCGGGTGACATGCCTGGTCGTTTGCCTTCCTATCCCATAAAAACAAAATTTATATTTTTTTTTCAGGTGCTGAGAAAGCCCTTTTCCGAGCACTGAAGACCCGTTCCAACACACCCAAATATGGTCTTCTTTATCACTCAACATTTATAGGCCGGGCTGGTCTCAAAAACAAAGGCCGCATCAGTAGATACCTCGCTAACAAGTGTTCTATTGCGTCAAGAATTGATTGCTTCTCTGGTAAGTTTTTACTGATATGTAAATGTCATATAGTTGATATAATTTTCATTTCAATGAAATAGATTTTTGAAAGTTTGAGTTCACATAATACAATACACACATGTAGATATTAATCTGCACATAGACTTCTGTAGATAATGCAGATTATTTTTATAAACCATATTGGCACGTTTTGATCAACTGCAATATATTTATATTTCTGTTGTGGTTATAATTGCGTGCAATAACAAGGCATGATGTCAGATACGCATACATATTATCAAAATGTGTGTGTTGAATAAATGCTACAAGCATTTCGAAATTGGTGATCTGACGTTCCCGTTATTGTTAAATTGTAACAATAATAACAGTTTTCAACCGCTCATGTGCTTATTGGCAACCTTGGTGGCCAAATTTTTAACCTAAATTTCACTTTTGGCAACCGCAATTGTCAACACTCCATGTCTTGATTTCTATAATTTTTAATAACTATAAATAACGGATAGAAATTTCTTTAGATAAAAACAGGATTTTTTGTAATTTAGCTTGCACTTGACCAGTTAGTTAATTTATTTGATAATTAATCTGCATCATAACAATTGGCAGTATTCTCACTACATTAATTCAAGCACAATTGTCTTTGATCAATGTGGTCGCTAAGAAAAATGATGAGTGAGAATGATGACTGCCATCCATAGAAATCTGCAAACGACAGAGATTAGAAATGCATTGCTGGCCTTTCATGTGGTTACTGGGGTGCCTACACTCTTGAATACTACCCACACTCAATGTTTTGTATGTCCACTTTTACCCTTGGTGATAAGTCATTTTAAAACAAAATCCTTTTTATTTCTTTTCAAAGCATTCTAAGTACTTAAATTTAATTTTAATCATTGAAAAAGTAAGTTAATTTGCTTAATAACTTACTGTTTCCATAATTGGAGAGGGAGTCATGGTAGGTATTCACTGCTATTAATGCAACCAAAAGTTCACTTAAAACAATAAACTTAAATTTATTCTGTAATAAAGTTAAGTTTTTTCATTTTTATACTTTTGTGCAAATTGCTGTAGTTTTCCAAACACAGTCAAAAGTATTTAAAAATATCGAATTTTTCAGAAATCCAAACTACAATATTTGGAGAAAAACTTCGCCAACAAGTGGAAGATCGTCTAAAATTCTATGAAACAGGAGACATTCCAATGAAGAATATTGACGTAATGAAGCAGGCTATGGAAGAGGCTCTGCAACAGCAAGAACAAGACGTAGAGGCCAGTGCTAAGAAGAAGAAGAAAAAAAAGAAATCTAAAAAAGAAGAACCAATGGATGAAGACTGATTTAAAAGTTCAAATTCCAACGGTTCCACTTTAATTTTCTATATACTTTTTTTCAAGTTTGTATTCTTAAAATAAACCACAAAACTCGTTGCATACTTGAATATCGATAGAGGCAGAAATATTACTGTATAACAAATTCAGAAAATAAATTTGATTGAGATCTATAATATTTAGAGGTTTACAGCCTTAATTAATATTTTTTAAGGTGTGTTGCATTATTTCAAAATGAAAATAGAATTACTTTGTTGGTTTGTGTTATAAATGTATATAACACATGATTAATAATAAGACTTTTCAATCAGTGTCTTGTGTTGATTCTTGGTTCTAAGTTTATATTGAATATTACATTTTAGGAACAATAAAGTATATAAAAGTATGGTGTGTTTCTGTTTAAGGATTATAGTGCAGACCTCTTATTCTCTGAATTTTTTTCGTAAGTCTTATTTGTTGATATTGATATCCTAAAATTTTAAACTTTATGTATAAAAGTAAAAGCATTTGATAATGTTGTGTCTTAAAAAATAGCCTTTCATAGAAATCAATCAACGCATATAAAAGCAGGGAAATTTATCATTGTCCTATCACAATTTTTTCTTTGGATTACTTCAATCAAAGAAAAAATTGTGATGTGAAAGAATTAATTATTTTGGCCTTATTTGACTAATAGAAAAATGATCGTTTGAGAGCCGTACGATTATTTTAAATAAGAAAAAGGTTTATGTAATACATTAAGATTCTTTCACTGCATCATAATGTTAATATTATTAAAGATAAACTAAGGTGAAAACGAAAAACCAGCACAGTGTTACTACATTCTCACAGTATTATATAGTATGTTTTATACATAACCCATAAGCGAATTGGCGGGGCAACCAAATACCATAAATATCTGTAACACACACACATCTCGGCATACTTTCCTTGCTTCCTCCACACTCATTACTCTCCTCATTCAAGCTCGCCGGTTAAGGATACTCATGACCTGGCCTTTCGAAAACTTCGGCAATTTGGTCAAGGAATGTTTTCCTTGGTCTTCACCTACCGACCTTTCCATACACACCCGCAATGTAGATTTCTTTTACCACTCGTCTTTCATCCATCTTTTCTATGTCCCCAATTCATCAAGCATCCCTCAGGAAAGGTTTAAATGATACCCGCGATCATTGACTCACACAACGGTAGCTTACTACGTTATTTAAGTACAGCGGTACTTAAATGAAAAAATTGATGAAAATAAAAGAAAAAAATTCTTTGTTTAATATTCCACTTTTATTAATCAAAAACTCTTAACAGCAATATTTTCACTGCAGTTGATCCTTACGTTGATATTAACGGAGGCGAGCTGTGTGACGAAGAACTTGAAGATGTATGGGATGGCAATGGAGACGAGTTTGCCTTCACCGCACAGTCGACAGCTTTCTTTGTTGCCTTCACTCTTGCTCGATATCGGACCGAGTAATGTGCCACACTTCATGCAAATTATCGCCTAAAAAATACAGTTATTATATATACATTTTTTATGAAATTGATAGTCAAACAAGCAAATGGTTCATCGAATGATAAGCAAACAGCGCCGCCCAATTATAAGTAAAAAACATTATTCATCCCAATTTATTGTAGACTAATTAATTGCATTACCACGTTGTTGTTTTAATATTGTTTTTTTTATGTTTCGTAAACTGTTCATCCAATTGTGATGAATTATATTTGACAGTACAATAATTTTCTCATAGGTGGCGCGCGAATACATAGTTTAAAGACATTTGGGCTCGTACACAATAACGACGATGCGGCGTCGTATCGTGGAAGTCTACGGCGAGCAACGTAAAAATTCACGATACGACATTTGATTGTGAAGACTTTCAATCAGGTGAAATACTTGCGCGTTTGCCAATCTCTGCGCTAAATAAATATTATTAACACAAGGAACAATAAGTGTATTACTCACCTCGCTCTTATCGGAACAGTGGAACAGTCGATCCTGTAGTAAAAAGGCAGCCCCATGCGATATGAGAGCGTCACGTTCCATCTCGCCCAGCCTCACACCACCGCCTCTTCTACGACCTTTGACGGGCTGACGAGTTAGGGCATCTACCGCGCCAGTTGTACGAACCTAAATTATAATTTGCTAAATAAGACTTATGTACATATTGTTACGCCTGTTTCCTGTAGATACCACAGATCTCCATCGGCTACGATCTCTGCATACTTTTCTTGCTTCCTCCACACTCATCTTCTCTTCTCAAGCCCGCTGGCTAAGGGTACTTTTGACCTGCCCTTTCCTAAAAAGTTCGGCAACTTGTTTTGGCAGAAGAGTTTGGAGATCTATGGTCTCTGCCTACCCCTACGGGAAACAGGCATGACAATATATACCTGTTAGCTTATCAAGATTTTCCCATAAGCGTGTAAGGCTAAATTGAAGTTTCAATGGGTCAATCATATTTAATCGCAGAATCAAAAATCGTTGTAGTATACTAATTTAGTGTCCCCCCCCCCCCGAATCCAATTAGGCTAAAGTTTGTGCAAGGTGACTGGTAGAAACTGGATTTGTGTAGCCGAAGATCGAAATTAGTGAGCACTCAACTTAGTGTTCCATAGAAATCTTGCCCGCTAACTCTTTACCTAACTCTTCTAGTTTTTATCAAAAATGAGCATTTGCATTGCTTTGGCGACAATTAGTATATTACTTATCTATCGTGAACTATCGTAATATACAATATTGTTTGATTAAAGCGTATAAGTGATATGAAATAAATGCGTGTATCGTGACTTTTAAAGTTGACTGAAAAAGTACATAAAAGGTTTTGGTAAAATAGCCACCATTTTACCAAAACCTTTTATGTACTTTTTCGCGGAGCGAAAGAGATTTGATATTATTGCATTTTACTTAAAACTAATAGTTATAACTAATTGCCACCAAAGAAAAGAAAAGAATAAACCCTTGCTACATAATTTGCAACAAGCGACGGAAAGTGACTACATTAATATAATATGTATAACCTGCCATGTTGTTGTTGTTGTTGAGAGAATAAGCAATGAAGATCCGATAGATAAATGGAAGTGGATGGGGCACACTCTTCGACGTCACGCCACCCATAACCCTAGATAAATCTTCGACGGCAACCCGCAGGGAAAACGGAAACGTGGACATCTAAAACTAACATGGCGGCACAGTTATATCTGAAGCGCATAAAATCGGCCTCTGCTGGAGCCAAGTAAAGCACGTAGTTTCCGACAGGAGGGAATGTGGAAACATCGTATCCGTCCAAAGCTCCAACAGGGGGACTTAGTGCTTAGAAGAGAGATAAGCACCTGCCACTTGTCGGAGACCATGTGTCTCAGCCTCTGGTAATGTATGACCCCGTAGAAGATGTCGGCGTCCATTTCGCGGCCGTCCACGCCGCTGTAGACGCGCTCCGTGCCGAAATAGTTGTAGCCGGCGGCTTCCAGCAGCCGCCCGAAGTAGTTCACCGCGGTGTCTTGCTCGTTGAAACGGAACGGGGTCGCGTCGTGCACCTGAACAACAGCGGGGTGGATAATATTGATACATTCAACAGCTTGCGGCAGTCCACTGTTAGATATAGGTCTTTTTTTTAAATAACCTCTCTGCGCCATTTGTCCGAACTGCGGGAATTACTTACACATACCGCAGTTCTGACGCCGTCCCTGTATATGGGCCGATCTCAAAATTGAGAGTAGGGATGAGGCTCCCCGACTGCTCCCTACTTTGGGGGCACATATGGTGCACCACCGCGAGGTTTAGATGGATATATAAGCCTCCCTCAATACACGCCATCTAGTCCAATATTCGGCTTCACGTATCTAGTTTTTGCCAGCCGCACAACAGTTGAATCGCTTTCTATTTGTTAAGTCTGACAGAAAGACATGAAATTCAACCATAGTTTTATATATAATTTTTATTTATTCCTTATTAACACGACACGATATCGGAATTTTCTAAAAATAAGCCGTCTTTTATTTCATAGGCTGCAAGCCATCTGCAATGTCTATTGTGTTGCGGATGTCTATGGGCGGCGTTGCTAGCTTTCTATCAGATGACACTCTTTTGCTTATGTATATAAGTATTCCATTTAGTATTTCATGTCCTCTCCATTATATTCCATTGTTACCCCGACCGCACCGTTCAATCTCATAAGTGTCCTGCGCATTCTATTACTTCCTTATCTCAACCACACTGATTAACCTCCTTCGTGTTCTCCCTTCTACGTGACATTGGCGAAATCATCCGTGCTATTTTGGCACTATTGAAAACCATTAATTCAAATGAATGAATGAATGAAGTATTCCATAAATAAATCTAAACAACGTTAATATTTCATATACGATATAAAACAATTGATTTTTTATCCAGTCTTTTGCAAACAAATAATTCATTCCAATGCAAAAAAGATATGTATAAGAATGCTAGAGTCTGTTTACTGTAATTATCACTAAATCCGACGTGTATCTTCATGGATAACATGTAAACCATACTCACATGTCCATGTAAACTAGCAGCCTTTCCAGCCATGCACTCGATCATCATAGCGATTGTCATCCGAGAAGGGAATCCGTGCGGGTTGAACAGAATATCCGGGATAAGACCAGATTCCGTGAATGGAAGATCCTCTGCCGCCCACTTTTGAGAACATATACCTTTTTGCCCAGCGCGAGATGCGAATTTGTCACCCACAGTTGGGTTGCGCTAAGGAGGAAAGAAGATCGTCATAAAATGTAATGAAACTAAGAATATTTCGTTTGTTTAATTAAACTCAAAAACGTAATAAAATAATTTAATATTGTAAAAACAAGATATGCAAACGTAACAAAGTTGATTGAATAACTTGGGAATTCCCCGCATTATGAGAGGGAAAGCACGTGTTATACGAGCGACATGAAATCGCGTTATAGGAAGGTTTACTGTAATTTTTGAAATAACTTTCATTACGATTATTAAAATAAGACTAAGTTACCACCAACCTGTATCCGCAGCATGACACACGCCTTCCGCGGCGACTTCGTGGAGAAGTCTCCACACAACCTCACACTGTCCACGAACACTTCCTCTTTACCGTGGTACCGAGACATCACAAACTGACTCTTCTCACCATCGTAATAACTGTTACACACACGTTATTACCATTTTAGTCATGTTAATTGACAGATGTCATGATATACGAGTATTTCAAGATTTAATTTATTATGTAAAAACCACTAATTGAAATTAAATTTATTTAAACAAATTAATACAGCTGCCTCTAAATATTATACGTACTTTTATTTCCTATTTAATAAAAACTACTTATATTTATTCTTATGTCCCTATAAGATACGACAGCTACATAAGCTACCAGTAATATTTTACAAAAACATATGTGATCAACAAAAACTTAAATATTCCGTAAACTATGAAGAAATAAGTGCTTTTAGTTTCCTACGTAGTTATAAGTTTGTTTAATTACTGGGATTATATTTATAGTACTTTCTGTATTAACATTATTAAATTATATTAATTGGTAAACATAAAGAAATTTACGTTGCGGACGTGGATGGAAGGGTCAGTAGGATAAGACCAAGGAAAACATACCTTGACCAAATTGCCGAAGTTTTTAGGAAAGACCATTCAAGTGTAATTAATCGGCGGGCTTGCATGAGGAGAGTGATAAGTATTGAGGATGCAAGGAAAGTATGCCGAGATCGTAGCAGATGAAGATCTGTGGTTTCTACTACCCTATAGGAAACAGGCGTGAATATATAAATGAAAGGAAATCGGTAGAAAAAAATTAAAACAACACGACAAAACTAGACAAAAATGTGAACTGAATTCAAATCAACTCACCAGTAGAAAGGGTCTTCCGGCTGCACCCGAGCGCCAACTGCCGGCAAACCGTCTTCGTCTATGTGCGCAACCAGTTCAGGTTTGCTCGGGTCCCTACAGAAGTAGGAAGAGGTGTGTTTGAGCTCTATGAAGTCAGACTTGTAGACCGTGCCGGCAGCGAAGCCGCGCTCGTATGCCGACTTGTTGATTATCATCGCGTCCTCCATGTCGTAGCCCTGCGTAGAACATTACGTTATCACCGTCATCATCCATATACCAGTAATGAAAGATTATTATTTAGTAATTAATAATATACAGTAAGCCCTCCTATGACGCGGTAGATTGTTCCGCGTTATAGGAAAACGTGTTATATGATGGATCACTGTATGTATAATTAATGTTCCAAAAAACTAGGAACAAAAACTTAATATTATGAAATAATTTAATTTTATAATAAGATGTGCAAACGTGAATACGTTGATTATGAACTGTCAAATCGTTATAAATTTGGAATTAAGCGTCAGGAATTATTCCGAACATTTTCTGTAAATACTTGCCATAGTGAAAGCGATAAAGTATGCTGACATATGATACATCTCTCTGCAACACCAAAAACATCTAGCCCATAGGTTCCCAACGGCGGCACCGACAAAAACATTTTATCTAATCGTCTAAAATGTTTAACTTATTATGGCGTAAATGAACATATTTTCTTGTAAAGGTAATCCATTAAAGGTTGGGAACCTATGATCTAGTCGTACGGAGAGATCATGGTTCAAACAAAAATCGACTTACAGTGTACGAAATAACCGCGACTATGGCGTTAGTGCCCATTGGGTAGTCGTCGAGACCCAAGTTATCGTAGTGCGTTGGTCGGAACAAAGGTGTCGCAGGAGTTTGTAGCCTGTACAGTTTGGTCTCAGCGTTCGTGGCCCACGTGTGGATGGGTGTACCCATCGTCTGTTTACCCATCTGACATTGGTACATGTTACTGTAAAAAAATATAACTATATCAATAGTTTTACACTCTATAATATATGTATGTTTCTTCGTTAATTTATTAAAACAAAACTAGCAATGTTGAATGTGAGTGTCACATTGAAAGGCGATTGAAAGCTGGTAATCAGATTTATGGAGCCCTGCACTCTTTTATGAAGTCAGTATGTGTGTGTAAAACAGTCCGACTAGCGGTTCATCCTTCCCGGATGCACAAGCATTTAGTCAAGACAAGACTTTGATGTACGGTAGTGAAAGTTGAGTTTGGCAGAAGAGGCATGAAAGCACACTGAATGCTGAATGAAATGAGAGCATTAAGAAGTATGTATGAGGTAACTTTGAATGATAGAATAAAGAACGAAGTTATAAGAGAGTGATGTGCAGTAAAAGGTGTCAGTACAGGTGCAGTAAAAGTAAAATGTGCATTCCTTCCATGCACATTTACCAGTCGTCTCTCATTCATCTTCTCTATGTGGTATAGGAAGATCAAAGAAAACATACCTTGACCAAATAGCCGAAGTTTTTAGGAAAGGCCAGGTCAAGAGTACCCTTTACCGGCAAATTTGCATGAAGAGAGTGATGAGTGTGGAGGAAGCAAAAAAGTGTGCCGAGATCGTAGCAGATGGAGATCTGCGGTCTCTGCCTACCCCAACGGGTGACAAGCATAATGATATGTATGTATGCATTAACAATGTTTTGATATTACTGCTGTCAACTAAGTGCTTGTGCTATAAAAAAAATTAAAAATTGTTCACATTAATCACCGACAACCTCAGATTGTAATGCGCAACCTTTAACTATTAAACATGAGACAGTAGTAATGTTCTAAACAAATCATCAAAAGTCTTCAACTAAAATTAAATAATAAAAATGTTATTTTTTTAATTTTTTAATACTTTTTGTACACATAAAACACGACATACAAAAATTAAAAGGAAAGAAGATGTACAAAGGCGTGTTTAACTCAAAATTGAGTTAAGCTCGCCTTAACTCAAAATTAACTACCTTTTGTTTTGATCATTACATTCTTTGAAATCTATTTAATATATTTTACAAATAAACAATATTTATTGATTAAGAAAGGGATAATGTTGGAAAGTAGGATAAATAATACATATTAAATAAAGTACAATAATCATACATTTTTCGCCATTTGCAATTTGTTTCCATATTTTTTGTTTTCATTTAGCTAAACATTGCTTGAAAAAATATCTCGAAAAATATTGTTATGGAGACAGTTAAAATTCAGCGAAGGTAGTTCCTTAATGGAGTCAGGCGTTACTTTGCGGAAATCCATCACTATATGGACAGTCAAAAGTTTTACTTAGCTAAGATCCGCCACAAGCAAAACAATAACAGAAAATTAATAATGTGTGTGTGACTTTTCGACGAAAACTTTTCGGTTGTCTTCCGTAGAGTCTACTATACCTGAAGATGCCTCGTGTTGGGGTGAAACACGTGTCGTGTACAAGATGGAAAAGTGATAGTGTGTGTTTGGCGTTGTGTATAGTGGTTGGTAGATGGAGAGTTGATGGCCGATTTTCGGTAAGTTTTTGGTTTAAGTTCCAAATAAATCCACTAAACCCAACGGAAAAACACACATTATTAATTTTCTGTTATTGTTTTGCTTGTCGCGGATCTTAGCTAAGTAAAACTTTTGAAGGTAGTTCCATTTGCCATCAATATAAACCTGCAAATGGAAGTAAAAAATATCTCACCGTGGTGACTGGTTACAATCCGGCATCGGCACTAACTGCGCCAAGTTACTCATGAACGCTGATTTTGAAAGCTCCAAATGTGTCGTCTTGCCTGTGAAGAAAAGTTTATGATCCATTATAAATTATTTATATACAACACTTGTGTTATCATAGTGATTTAAAAAAGATTTCCATCGCCGTCCAACGGAATACAGGAAATGTTTTAGGAACCTTTGGAGAGGTGCTGATTTTATAATTATGTTAAATTATAAAATTATATATTTAATATTAATTTTCGTATGATCAAATAGTTGTGTGCACTTTTACATAATAATATTATGTTTTGATTCATTATAAAATTAAATTGTTAAATATTTTACCGTAAAACAATTCATTAAAACAAATTTACGATGATATGTATATGAATAAGATGGGATGGTGAGGCTCAAAAATAAATTTACATATAAATCGGGAAAATGGATGGAAAATGGCAATTGCTACATCGACAAATATAGGCTATAGTTATAGATGGGATGGTGATGGTCAAAAAACACACATTACAAACCCTTATATATCTCATTCTGTGTGACGGCGATGTCAAGATAGAGCTGTTCCATGGTGCCGATGAGTTCGAGTTGCCCCGACGACAGGTTGATGGCGGGCCGCATCATGCGCGCCTCGCTCGTGAACAGAAACACGCCCGCGTATTGACCACACGTCTGGAGAATAAATACGCAATGTAACGTCTATGGTACGTAGTTTTACGATGCAGGGCCGCGCCTCTGAGCCAATCGGTCGTCATATATATATATATATATATATATATATATATATATATATATATATATATATATATATATACATATATATATATATATATATATATATATATATATATATAATCGCCGAAATGTATGTATGCGCATAACTGCATAACTTACTAAATTAACTGCACTTAATTAGATAATTCTCTTTGTGTTGTGTTTGTATAAAAGATAATTTTCAAAATTTTGCTCGGAGACGTAAAAACATTTTTTTTCTTTTCCGTTATTTTAAATCGCAATATAACTAAAACAGGTTTAATAAAATAAATGTCAGTATTGATAGACTGACATTCATTCATATTCAATTACCGTTTCTTTTGTACTACAAAAGCAAAACTTTGTTTCCGTGCTTCGTGCTGTTCTTTCTTCTTTTGATGGCTTTTCTGGCTTTGATGGCATCTAGTATTATATAAAAATGAATACCTATTTGCCTTGGTCACGCCATAACTAGAATACGACTTTAAGGATTTCATTCATCTTTTTTTTATAAGTTTCCTACTACTTCATAGAAGGTTTTTATGGAAAAAGATAATAAAAATTGCGCAGAAACTTGAAAAAATTCAGAAAATATAATAACTTTGCGCATTTAACATATATAAACACTATAATTTTGAAATAACTTTTTATTGATTAATTAAAGTTCGAATTGATTGTTTATAACTAAGACAGAACAAGACCTGTATATAAGACTGTGGTTATATTCACCTGTTTCTTGGGAACGACAACAATCTCGGTAGTGATGGGCATATCCTCCCCTTTTATTTTCATTGTCCGTAAATACGCTGTGGACTTCTCGACGGTGTCTTCGGCAAAGTAACCGACCAGTCGGCCGTCCACGAACACGGGGTACTTGTAAACGTCGTGCGACAGCGGGGTACGTGTCACTGAACTTATGGGCTCCATGCCTAGAGCGAGAATATGTTACTTTGTCAAAAATAAATATCATTCTATTAAACTGCTACTCATCCAGATGTGTGACGAAAAATGTTTTATTATGTTGTAATGACTGGAAGTCCATTGACGCGATGCAGTGTAACGAACCAAGTCCAAAGTATTTCCATCGCCACCCAGCGTGGCAATGCAGGAAGTGTGATGGGAACCTTTAGACCGGGGGCTGCTCGCAAATAATAATAATAATAACAAAAATATCATAAATACTGAACTAACCATTCCGTACAATTCCTCAGAATTCAATTCATTCCTCAGCACAACAATTCCTTCCCTTGATAAATACGATAAAAATGCAAGGACATATCTGTTCGTAATGCCAAAATTCATTCATTCATTTAAATTAATAGCTTTTAATAGTGCGAAAATAGCACGGATGATTTCATTAATGTCACGTAGAAGATTAATCGGTGCGGCCGAAATAAGAATAGTAATTCTGTCGCCGAATTCCACAACCGCACAACTCGCCGTAAAGAAAAGTTTCGTCCCCACCATCTGGATGAGTGGCGATCTACGACGGTACGCTTCTCTCGTAACTTCTTTCCACGCACCACCACTCTGTGGAACCAGCTGCCTTCGACGGTCTTTCCGAATTGATACGACATTGGCAACTTTAAAAAACAAAACCTACACATAACTGAAACGCCGGCAACGCTTCCGTGACTCCTGCGGTGTCACGGTTGTCTATGGGTGGCGTTGATTGCTTTCCATCAGGCGACACGCTTGCTCGTTTGCCCTCCTATCCCATAAAAAAAGTAAGTCCATATTATATATGTATATATTATACAATGACATATCTGTGCGGTTCCCGACATCGGATATGTCTAATTTAGATAATACCAATAAATGGGTAGCAGCGTCTGAGTAATAAAAACCAATCTATGATCCTCAATCTGCTCGTCAAATGTGAGGATTATGGCAACACCCCTCAATTTTGAGTAGGCCCAATGTCCGGTAGTGATTTGTTACGGCCTGTATTGAAGATGATGATGGCAAATGACAAACATATAATTTCTTAAAAGATGTTATGTCAATAAAATATCTACTATTTTTAAATAAATGAATCACAAGATATATACATATATTTTTTTAAGCTTTAATTATGTACTCACCACACTTTTCCAGCACAAAAGGAAGCGACGCTAATAGTTTTGGATCCGGGTGCTGTGTTACCTATAGTAACAGAAACAAAAAATGTATGTGTATACAAGAATTATTGAGTAAATATATGTTTTGTATTTTAGTATATCTCTTAAGGCAAAATAATGGTAAATAATCACCATGGATATACAAGTTTTTGAAGTTGACATACCTGAACCAAATTGCCGAAGTTTTAAAGAGAGGCCAGGTCAAGAGAACCCTTAACCGGCGAGTTTGCATGAGGAGAGTGATGAGTGTGGAGGAAGCAAGGAAAGTATGCCGAGATCCTGGCAGATGGAGATTTGTGGTCTCTGCCTACCCCTATGGGAAACAGGCGTGACGATATGTATTTATTCATTTGTATGTAGGTAGGAAATACCTGCGCTGAGACCGTGAGATGGTTAAGTAGACCACAGGGTGCTCCATCTGGCGTGTGCACGGGGCAAACAAAGCCCCACGCATCCCCGAGCAGTTGTCGGGCTTCAGTGGTGCGCATTTCCATGAAGAACGAGCCGCGATGAATAGCCCTGAACATTTAAGGAGTTAACATCCAAATCTATAAGTATATTAGCCCTTAATTACTAATAGAATAGTGTTTTCATACATTTCACTGAGCTAGTCTTCGTTCATAAAAATGACTAAATAAAATAAAAATACCATTAATTTCCAATGACCTTGAAATTTATGTTTATTTTTAGTTTTAATCTTAACTGATGTCTATCAGGTTAAACTGTCTTTTGACAAAGACCATAGGTTCTCAATTGGGGCAGCATTGTCCCCTCCTGGGTGCTGGAGCTTTTCATGATAGCGGTAGCGGGTCCAAGGGCAAATAGGGGGCGTTATGAAATAACTATTTTTTCATGAAAACACATTTTATCTAGTCGTCTAAAATGTGTATCCCTTTATTATGGAGTATATAAACATGTTTTCTTCTTCATTTATTCCATAATAATATGATAAACATTTTAGACGGAAGGGGCGGTAGGCCATGAAAGTTTGGGAACCTATGACATAGACTATCAAAAAATTACTATTTATTGTTCCATCAAAATGTTATCATAAAAGTAGGATATATAATAAATTAATTTGACTATTATTTTCTAATTATTATTTTTAAAAATTCCTCATTCTTTAAAACATTAAATATATTCTCAAAATTTCAAAATAAATATCTAATTGATAAATAATTAATATTTTTACGTATATATAAGTAATCATAGCTGTTATGTAAATGCTGGGACTCTTTTTTCTTTATCTTTAAGAGCCATGTATGAAAAAATATATATATGGACAAAGGTGCTAATGAGCGGCTAAACGCTTTACAGCGTAGTACATCGATTTAAATTCCATCCTTACAAATTTGTTTTTCGGACATAATACAGTCGAGTCTTGATGATTCAAACCTCTATAATTCGAATTAATTGTTGGGTCACTAGCAAAACACCAGATAAATCAATTAAATTCAATGGTTGTTAGTACAGTTGGTAATTCAAAGAAAAAAAACAATCCATAAATTACGCGGTAATTTGAAATTCTGTCACGCAAACACTCATCAAATCGAAATATGTTGAAACATTTTAACATTTCAATAAATATTAGTTTCAGTAAATCGATCGATAAAACATTTCTAGTTTCGTCCCCACCATCTGGATGAACGGTGCGCTTTTCTCGAAACTTCTTTCCACGCACCATCACTCTGTGGAACAGCTTCCTTTGACAGTCTTTCCGAACCGATACGACATTGGCACCTTCAAATACAAGCCTACACATACCTAAAAGGCCGGCAACGCTTCCTCGACTCCTGCGATGTCGTGGTAGTAGTAGTAGGTAGAAGTAATCAACGTCGCCCTGTCTATGGGCTCTATACTTTCCACGGCGACACGCTTGCTCGTTTGTCCTCCTATCCCATAAAAAAATTTCAAACTCTCAGTAATTCGAAGTATTCGAAATCTTCGAATTATCGAGAGTCGACTGTGTATAAGTGTGATGCATATATGTTAATATTAGCTTACTTAAAATGAGACATGTATCGCATCCTATTAATATTTTCCGCTACGATCGTGAGCCCCTTGTACTGCGCCAAGTTGACGTTGTTGGAAGGCGCGTTGCCCGTGGCTAGGAACGTTTCCATCTTCTGCTCTAAGTTGCCAGCCATGCGAAGTATTTGATGCACTTCTTTCTGTTATATACATAAAACTATTGTGGTTATCGATAACAAAACAATGGTGATAATTTGGGAAGTACCAACTTAGAAATAATATTATATATACACAAAAAAAACCTTACACAGAAAAAATCGATTTAATAAGAAAATTAGAATAGTCTGTAACACTAAATTTAATGGACATAGATCTTGAAAAATTTATATAAAATAAGTGACTTACAGTACTTATCACAAATTTCTTAACAGTTCTCGCTCGCTTTAAGACATTGGCCTTAAGTATATAGAGTAGAGTTTGCAATCGTTCCTTTAACACTTGAAGATAGAGATAACCACCAACTTGTAGTTCTTGCACCATAACAGCATCTGCACCCTCCACCTACAGAAGTGATGCAGATATTTTAAAAAAATGATTTGTGCAATAGTAACATTTGCAATTTGGTTTTAATAAAAATAAAACATTAAAATATACATAAAAACATATGTAAAAAAATGTATTATGACCCATATGAAAAAAGAAACTTCAAAAAAAAGCCTACACATCTCTCAAAACTAGCACTGCTTTTGCAATGCCTATTTAATTATAGATATCTTTAAGTGGGGTTGATTACTTTCCACCAGGCAAAACACTTGACCATTTGTCACCCTATCCATAAAAAAAATTTTAATATTGAAATAAAAATAGTATATCTTACCTTACATTTATTCTGCACAAGATCATACAGTTTCTGTGCCATGTATACCAATCCATAGAACTTGTCTTTATAGTCCTTTAAATGTATCATCACACATCGCTTGAGAAGGAAGTCAGTAGCTTCAATATCAGTAGCCCAAGGAGGAAGTTCACTCAATTTGGGGCGGAACATTCTGCCAAGGTATGACCTACATTCTTCTGATGTGTGGAGACATTCTTCATGAAGTTCCCGTAGCATGTTTTGAATACAGCTAAAAGTATAGTAAGAAGTATTATATTAAAACAATTAGAATTTTATATAATAACATACAGTGTTCATATCTGAAACCCAACCAATAACATAAGTTGGAGATTTAAAAATTATAGGCAATGATGAATATTGAAGAAAGTTATCTTTTTCATTCATTACCATATGAGCTTTTGTCAAAAACAAATCAGTGTGTACAAAAAATAAAACATGATATTGCATGTAAGACACTGAAAACACTCTAGTCCAGTACTATAGGATTGTAAATGGTTATCTGTTCTGATTCGTAATATTCAAAAATTATAGATATCGCATATGTATGAAATTAAAACCAAATTAAAGAGTAAGATACATCCATGTGTATAAGAAATTACAATCAAATTATAGAGTAGCAATGAGAAATCAATTTCATATGTAGGAAGTCTATTCAGATGTTAATTGGTATAGTTATGACAAATTATATGAAATACCTTATATTTACAATATCAACATCAAATATTAATGCAAAACCAGAGAATTGTATTCCAGTTTTGTACTAATATTTAATATTTGATACTAATAATATTTGAATCACTAAGTGTTTATTCCCTTGATTACGCTACAGCATTATAATATAAAAAATACTTACTTAACATAATATAAGTCATTTTTCTTTCCATGTAGAAGTAGTCTGTATATGTAATGATCTGGCCAATCTACAAGACACTTCATGATCAGTATGAGAGGAGCATAGTACATAACTTTGCGGTGGGAAAACATCAACTTGCAAGAACCGTTTTGAAGGAAATGGAGAACATTGTTCTAGAATAGAGATGTATTTGTTAATAAAAGACTAAGTTAAATTAAAAAATTACTAAAAAATAATATGTAAGAAAAATAAACACCTATAAAAATGTATAATGTGACTGAATTATACACACACACACACACACACATATATATATAATGGGTTTTCTAATATAAAATGCTAGATTTGTTTACGACAGAGTATATAATATTATAGCAACAACTTTACAATTTTTATTTTATTTTAGTTTTTTATTTATGAAATGAATAGAGCTATATTACTGTACCGCAGTATAGATATCTTTAAGTAATTTAATTATATGTTGGTATGAACCTATTTTTATACTCACAGTGCTTGTTTGATCTGGTGTTACACATCTCATCAGTATGCCATAATCTGAAAAAAGATTTCCTCTCATCCTCCAGCCTGAACGCTTGATAGCCACAGGATAATTCCGTCTTGTCACTAACAACATTCGTGCTAGACGTTCATGTCCCTGACAAAGAATATTCAGTTTACAAAATGTTACAACTCAAAATAAAAAGTGGCACATCCCAGTATATTGGCAGTAAAAGTTAGTCAGTGCATTAATGTGAATACAAAATATCCTTAATATTTTCAATTTATACATACTCTAAAATATTATTATCTTTAACCTACAATAGTATACTAACCAACATAAGCCTGTCCCAAAATGACGATGATTGACTCAGCTGAGTGAATGGCAATTGTGATTTTGTATGTTTTATCATAGAGACTGCAGTGCTGAACATTATAGATTTCTATTTTCAAGATGGAAACTCAAAACCAAGTCTTTTTTTCTGATCACTGACATCAGTGTAAGGACAAGACATGTTTACTCTTACTCATTTTGCAGAACTAAGGAATTTAAAAAATACCCAATTATGTATAAATTGATATTAAACTGAAAATGTTACCAGAAATAAATTGTGAGACCACAAACCTTAATGATAAAGTATCCTCCCCATTCATCTGCATGTTCTGTATGTTGTACAAGCTCTTCTGGTGATAGATCAGCTAAATGACAAATTTTGGACTGTGAAAATAATATTTAAATCTATTTAATTGTTCATCTGTGATTTCAAGGTAACTGTATTTTTCTTATTGTAATACTTGAAAGACATTTTAAAACTGTTTTATAAAATGCCTTTAAAGTCTTACAATAATTAAAGAAAATAGAAGATTTGACAGAAAAGAACCTTTGATGGCTTGGCAAAGAAAATAGTACTATTACCTTATACATAAAATAAAAATATTCTAGGAATTTTACTTTTTCATGCACCTCAACTCTATAGAACCAACGCAACATTGGAACCTTCAAAAAACAAACCTACACATTTATCAAGGAGCAGAAATGCTTCTGCAATACCATAATGTTGCAGATATCTAGTTATATCTAGTATAATATATAATATCTAGTTATAAATAATATAAAAGCAGTGTTGATTGCTTTCCATCAAGTGACACATGCTCCATCAACCTTTTATCCCATAAAAAAAAGATTTTCCTACCTTAATCATAACTGGAAGGTTTCCTAGTGATTTATCTACTGTTATTGTCTGATTGTCAATGGTAAATGTTACTCTTATTTTAAATTCGCCCTTGTAAGTAGCAGCTCTCTGTCTACACTCTGTTGGTAGTACTTTCTGGTTTTTAACTCCAACTGCTTCCATGGGGACACTTGGTTTGGCAAATGCTGCATCGTCGATGGAAATTTTGACCTTCTCCCCGTTTGGCATTTCAAATTCTGCGGGTACAAGATCTGCTAAAGCAGCTTTTATCCCATCTTGAATCATATAGTTAAAAGAATCTACGTGTGGAGCACCAAGGCATTGAAGGTACTGAACAAAGAGACATATTTATGATTAATTTAATAAATAAAATTCATTTAAAAAATTATAAATATCAAAGAAATATATCATCAATTATAAATATCATTAAAACTAAGTGACAGCATGGTTTTACTTACTGGATTAGCAATTTTTGGTGGTTTACGATAGTCCGGATGGCTTGTATAAGCTAAAGAAGGCTTTTGTAATACCTTCTTTTGATTCATTGTCAAATATTTATCAATTCTCTATTAAATGAGGTATAATACAAAAATAAGCACATGTGTGCAGTGATATATTTTGAAATTTTTTAACTTTTAACCTAATCTTATCTGTGCCTGTCACTTAAGACATTACGATAATATCACAGATTAATTAATATAAAAAATGTCTCTATTTATTTATCGAAACTTTCAAGTGCACTATGCAATTTTTCCATCAATAATTAATAATGAAAGTAATATTTATATATCACATTATTTAATACCTAAATGGCTCAGCGGCGAAGTTATCACTTTCTTTGCATCGGTAAAAAAATTTGTATTTCTTATAGATATTTATTCCGAATTTGGATACCTCACCAATCCGTATTGGATAAGCGCGATAGATTCATGTTCGTTTTTCAGAAAAGGAGACGCCGAGCGCAGGAGTGACACATATATGGGTTGTGAAAAAATAATTATAATTCGATTTGAAAAAAATAAATATTACACGTTGCTGCAGGAGTTAATTTTTGCCTTACAAAATGAAGTAGGCGTTTTAAAAAGAATAATGCGATTAACTTGTTACTTACATAATGCTTAAGTATTATTTATACAGTGAATGTTTCATAATTTCATCTATTTTAAATAACAATAAATTTTATCATAAGCAATACGCAATTGTAAAACTTTTTTTTACATTTACGTTACTTTCTTCTGCTATCCCGATGCTAGTGAATTGAATACATTAATTTGATTTTTTATTTATGTTACTAGTTACTTAGTACTCACTGTAGTTTATATATATATATATATATATATATATATATATATATATATATATATATATATATATATACATATAGCCTAGCCGCTTATCCGGTATTTATGGTATTGATGCACGGGTACGCAATCCCGGCCTCCCGAGCTATTATCTCTATTATCTCTATTATCTATCACTTCTCGTCTTCCGTTGCGGTAGTCTCATATTCCTATCATTCTGTCTAAATCCATCTTTTTTCCCCCTGCCTTTTCTTTTCTTCTCTATCCTTTTCCCTTCCTCTCCGCCAACTCCAAGGTCTGACGTGCCAAACGATGCGTGGCTAGGGGTGAACTTAGTCGCAAGCGTGCCGATGGTCCCGGGGTCGGGCTCCCCCGGGTGCCTTACCTCAGCCTGCGGGGCTCTGCTGGGGCTGACCTCCATCCTCCCTTGCGGCTCGTGGGATTCACTTTGACGAATCTTAATACTTCTAATTCGTTAAAACATGACGGCGACGTGGTTCGCCACCCGTCACGTCCCATACAACAATACAAAACGCATTAAGCTCAAGAGAATTGGCCTGTTTCGTCCAACAATTATGTATTGTTTATTCATTCCCTAAGGATGAATATCTAGCATACTGTTTTGTTTCTCTTAACTTATAGGTAGTGGCAGAAGACTATATGTGATATTGTATCACATATGGCCTTCTGGCGTATGGAAACCGTAGAATGATAGAATGCTTTTATTTTTCATACGTTTGGAGGATATTTTCAATGTAGTATTTTCGATACACATTAAATATGTACAAATTATATACCTAAATTTAAAACCTAATTTTTTTAATTCATATATGTATTTCGTTTTTTACTAACGTCAAACCTATAGACGAGGCCTTGAAAGTAAGATGTGTAACGCGTCACAGCTATTTAAAAATATGTAACTGCCGCATTTATGCGTACGATTTGTAAATGTTTTTATTGACACTGAAGAATAACATTATGTGCTGCTTATTATGTTGAAGACGTAATTGATACCACAATCGTAGTAAACTATTCTATATTATATATTTCATATAAAAACTGGCTAAAAAATAAGGATGGCTTTTCAAACAGTTTACATACGGAAATATCTATCGAAACACAATTTACAGGCGGAAATCGTAAATTGATTCGCCTACACTTAAACTCTTCCCTGACGTTTAAACATCTCCCGTATATTAAAACAGTTATTTTATCTCTAATTTAATGAACTGTTGTGTGGCTTACCAGCACTGCTGTGTGGTTACTGACATAGAATAAGGCCACCCAATTTTTTTTAATGGTGTTGTATAATGTGAGTATAAGAGTAGCTACTGGTAGGGACTTTTTTTAACAGAAGTCTAGCAATGTTTTTAATATTAATAGAATTCTCGTAAACCAATCCAACTAAGCTAATATTGCTTGTGCAAGGATATGGTTCACATTAATAATCCAGTGAAAGATACGAACTCACGACATTCAGATCGTGCGGGTGAGGCTTACTGACTGAGCTATTACTGTTTCAGCATCCCTCATTTGTAATGGAGATCAAAGTTTATCAGTCGACCATTACGTCTTTATTGATTTAACTAAATCCATAAAAAGAAAAACAGAAATCTACACTGGGTTTTGATTAAAGAACAGAAATGGTCGGTAATGTTGTATTAACATGTGGCTGTGACAACTGAAATGTTTAAATTTATCCACGTTACAACTGGTGCGTTCTCTATTATGTAGTTATCACTCAGCGTTTTATTAGTTTTCCTTCCTCAACAACTCACTCAAGAGCATATGTCATAAAAACCACATTACAAGTAAATAATCTTCATACACATCATCATGGGAAAATGGCAATTATGATTGTGACTACTTAAGCTAGTCATATTGTCCATAAACATACATTAAGTAAGAAATTAATACTTTTAGTATTCTACATTTACATAGGACAAGATGAGGTGATGTTAAAAGGCCAGTTTTTTTAATTTCTACCTATATATAATCGTCGTATGAATGTTAAAAATAATAAATGAATGTAATAAAGTGTTACTTTAGATTGCAGTTATGTACTAGCATTACATTTAAGATATACTTAGTAAGTTGAACTTTCACCCAGAAATTTTAAAAATAGTCTAAATTGTAAAGTTCCTGTTATGACGGTAACATACAAAGAAAAAAGGAGAAAGATTTATCTACGTTATTTTATCACTGTAATTGTATTTATCTGACAAGCGGAATAAAACTAAAAAAAATTTTAATTGACGATAGTGCCTTTAGCAATGTGGTTTTTTTTGCTATAAAACTAATATATTTAAAGTAAGGTTATATGCCTTGTTTTAAAAATTAAAGAGACGTTAACTTTTTAATATTACAAGTAGAATCTTTAATAATACCGCGCCACCTACGTATACAGCGTAGACGTGGGTAATACGAAATTATTTGGCCAGTGTACCAAAATCCGGCAAGTCTGGCGCGCGCTCACCACTGTCCAACCGAGCGCGCTTATATCTCGTTATATAATTAAAAATCGAATTATTTTATCAGTTTGCCGGTTTAAATTTATATTGTTGGCGTGTTAAGTGGCCAGTGTTTTAAAGAGAGCTTTGAATAAGTTGACAGTGTTTTATTTAGGTGGTAAGTGAAATGAATTTATATGAATATATATATATATATATATATATATATATATATATATATATATATATATATATATATATATATATATATATATATATAATTGAATATTTATTAATTATAGTTTTAATATATTGAATACAATATTACCATGAAATGTAATCATAACTTATTAAATATTACCATCACGTTTGATTAAAAGATAAGATCTTTCCTAATATCTTCCATTATCGGAACACTAGAAATGTTTTATGTAAGAAGTTAGATATAGTTTTTATTAACAATGAAACCAAATATTTGTATTTAATAATAATAAATAAAAAAGAAACAATTTATCAATATTTTTTCGTTCGGTTTTCCTTTTTTTTTTGTTTTTTGTTCATAATATTAGGTGTACAAATAAGTTTCCGCGGTTTGTCAAAAGATGGCCCCACCAGAAGGTTATGGAGAAATTGTCAGATGTAAAACGTAATATCCCAAGTTTAGTCATCTGGCAACACCATAACCTTAAAGTACTAGTGATTCCGTATCAGCATCACGTAATTTTTTTCGTGCAAAAATGTCAAGTTTTATTCCGAATAAGCATCATTTGCGGGAACTTTTGATTTACTTCTTTAATGTGAAAAAATCTGCAGCTGAGGCGCATCGATTGCTTCTAGAAGCATATGGTGAAGCTGCTTTAAGTGAGAGAAGTTGTCAGGAATGGTTTCAAAAGTTTAAGAACGGTGAGTTTGACGTTAAAGACAAAGAACGCAGTGGAAGGCCGAAAGTGTACGAAGACATGGAATTAGAAGTACTATTGGAGGAAGATTCGTCCCAAACGCAAAAAGAACTTGCACTTACTCTACAAGTGACTCAACAAGCAATTTCACATCGTTTAAAATCGTTAGGAATGATTCAAAAACAAGGAAATTGGGTTCCATATGAACTAAAGCCGAGAGACGTTGAACGCCGATTATGCATGAGTGAAATGCTGCTTGCCAGGAATAAAAAAAGAGTTTTTTGCATCGTATAGTCACTGGTGACGAAAAATGGATTCACTACGATAATCCAAAGAAGAGAAAGTCATGGGTTAAGCCCGGCGAACCATCAACATCGACAGCTAAGCCGAATATTCATGGAAAAAAACTCATGCTGTGTATTTGGTGGGATCAGCTTGGTGTCGTGTATTATGAATTGCTGAAACCAAGCGAAACCATTACTGGAGCTCTCTACCGAACACAATTGATGAGATTGAGTCGGGCACTTAAGGAAAAACGCGCCCATTACTACTCCAGACACGACAAAATTATTCTTTTACACGATAATGCTCGTCCACATGTTGCGGCGCCGGTAAAAACATACTTGGAAACACTCAACTGGGAAGTTTTACCCCACCCGCCGTATTCACCAGACTTAGCCCCTTCTGATTATCACCTGTTCCGGTCGATGGCACATGGTCTGTCTGAGTAGCGCTTCACATCATATGAAGACACCAAAAATTGGGTAGATTTGTGGATAGCGTCAAAAGATGAAGAGTTTTTTCGACGGGGTATCCGAATGTTGCCAGAAAGATGGGGAAAAGTAGTGGCAAATGATGGAAAATACTTTGAATAAAACGTAATGTACTTTTCCTTTACAATAAATTCCTAATTTTTTATAAAAAACTGCGGAAACTTATTTGTACACCTAATAACTCAACCTATTATATTTAGAACAACATGGTTATTATTAAATGCATTTTTTTGTTACCTCATTGATTTTAATTTTTGTTTCTTTATATCGCCTATCCCCCGCAGGGGTTGGCAGAGACCACAGAGCTCCATCCGCTACCAATCTTCTTTATTAAATTTGTAATATAAAAGTGAAGTTTTTTCCAACATTGTAACCGCATAAGAACGACGGTATTATTAATAATAGCATCTTCAATTAAAGTTGTCATTTTTTTAAAATTTCTAGTATTTTCCAATCAATTTCTTAAACTACCCACCGGTAAACTGAAATAAACTTGCATTATATATAACGTGCGTTGAAGAAAAGTTTTCATTAAATATTTAAAGATGAACGGTATATCAGTAATAATTGATTAAAAGGTATAAAACTTGCAGCATTTGTATAATTTTAGCATCTTATAATCACTATAAGCAATGAAAAAACGTCCATGTCTTTTTTACCCAAAACGCGAAAACAATTAAATTCCAGATGCTAGTATATTTTTTTAATAATAATAAATCATAGTTCACTTTAACGTTCTCATCAAAATATAATTATTGTTTTTTAAATCTTAAGGTATCTTCATTAAATAATAAACAATATAATCACATTATGATTTTTTTATGTGAAATACTCCACAGATGTTATCATTTTGTTAACCTTTTAAAGCGATAAAACAAAAATGGATGTATTTAACTGATTTCTATTATCATAAATATTGCTTTAGACTTTGATATTTTTATTCTGTAATAATCATATATTAAATATTACTATATGGTTCACGACGTAAAGTAAGGCAATACCATTTCTTCCGTGGGTGTCTTACGGGGTGAATATGAGAACAAATATCAGTATATATAGCATGTATAGCATGTACCTGAGAGATAAAAACCAATCTGCGATCCTAAATCCTTCCGCCAAGTCAACACATGTCAACACCCCTTACTTTTGAGGGAAGCTAATGCACATAATTACGGATCTATTAATTAATGTTGATGTTCTTGTTAATACAACATTACCGACCATTTCTGTTCTTTAATCAAAACCCAGTGTAGATTTCTGTTTTTCTTTTTATGGATTTAGTTAAATCAATAAAGACGTAATGGTCGACTGATAAACTTTGATCTCCATTACAAATGAGGGATGCTGAAACAGTAATAGCTCAGTCAGTAAGCCTCACCCGCACGATCTGAATGTCGTGAGTTCGTATCTTTCACAGGATTATTAATGTGTTATACAAACGTAAATAAGAATGAGTGTTGTTAGAAATTGAGAAGTTATTCTTTATCTGTTATATAGTATAATCTATATTTGTTATATAATTCATTATTTGTCTGTTGTAATATCGATTGATTTGATTAGAATCATCTAAATATGATTGTAATCTAATCAATCGATATTTTGGCAATAATCAGTAATAGTTTTCTAAATATGCAAAACTTCAATTTAATGATTAATAATATTAAAACTGTTTCAATTGTCCACTGTAGTTTTTCTTCGATATTGAGAAAAAAAAGGGATATTCATTTTTTTATGCTGCTTTTTTTACTCTGCAACAGAAAATATTTTTGTTTTATACATTGCAAATTTAAGACATATCGTATCATAAAGTACGGTTTTTACTTTTGTAAAAAAAACTCCTGTATCTCCTGTATCTACCCGCTGATGGCTTCATGGGTATTTATATTTTAAAAGTTACTGAAATAGTTAATCATTTGAAAAATGTTACATAAATTTAAAAATAAGTTTAAGTCGAGCAGGCGGGCATTAGTCAAAATGTCATATAGACTTACAAAGTCTCGAGAAATAGCTCGTTACTAAATTATTATAAAAATTAATATCCTTCTTCCACTCCCATTATTCATATCTTTATACCAAGGTAACCAACGTATCCGCGGTGCTTTTAGTATTTCCAAATTTCCATGGGTGACGTTGATTGCTTACCTCTAGGTGGCCGACCTACTTGCACGTTTGCCCATGATTTCTGCAAAAAAACAAAACTTATATAGCAATCTTCATTTTGAATCAATCCCCAATCTTCCTTGAATTTAAAACAAAATGGATTACTGGGTAAAATCGATACTAATTAAAATAGGTACGCTGATCAAAACATTTAAGAAATACTACTTATAGATTTATATTGTATCGCTATGCCAATGAGTAAGTAGGTATACTAAGAAATAAGTTATCCAGTCCTTACGGCCTCGAAACTTGCAAGCACCTATTATCACCATTTAGCGTTGTTATATTCTTCGCTATATTTTTTTTATATATTTGAATTGATAGTTCTGAATGCCAACTTTCCTGAGTTTAAAATTATATTTAAATGAATTAACATGGAACTTTTTTAAATTTTATCCTGTAACAACTTTATGAAGATTTACGATGCTATTGTGCCTATCAATATTGCTCACAAGTTAAAATATACCCTTAGTCATCTTTACAATGCTCATGTGAAATTATAATTAAAACTAATATAACTACCCCCTAAGAAACCTTGTCGTACCAAGATTTTTATAGTATTCTAGTGAATAAATATACATATGTGTAGAATATTCGAAAACACCAACATTAAATCAGAAAAGGATTAATTTACGTGTCATCTACAAACAAATAAGTTTTCATAAAATCATCAGTGTAACTACGTAACCATTTAAAGTTTATCTATTCCAGTATAATATATTAATTCCAGTTAAAATTCAACGAGGAAGGGTATAACTACAGTTTTATTGGTATGCGCCTGAATCTTGAATATTTAAATTAGACAAAGAGGCCTGTATTGTCTTTGATACAGCATAGGTCAACAGCGACGATCTATTAAAGTAAGTTTACCTTCAGCGGTATTTCCGAATAAAGTCGACATCGGAATTTTCAAAAAGTAAGCTTGCGTAAATCATAAAATCACTAAGAAGTATGTCGAGTTTAATGCAAAAAACTGATAATATTAAAACATCTTGTTTTTCTTCGCGATCTTAACGTATACCTCCAGTTTTGTTTTGGTAGTATAAAATAAATATTATTTTATTATATAAAAACACATTATCGTCTGGGTTGATATCAAATAATTTTTATCACACTATATTATCAATGAAAAAATATTCTGGTTACATTCACACCTCCGCGCTCTATTGTAAGTAAATATTTGCGTATTTTTTAAATTAAATTTCAAAATTCTTATACTGACATAACATTACAAATCGTGTAACCTTTTACCAGAAAAAAAAAGATAATCTTGAAACGAAAACGTAACAAATTGGCGGCTATTCCAGAAACACACTGTAGTTAAAAATCAGCAAAAGATTAATCTAAACCAAATATGTTTTCTTTTAATAATATATTTTAAGTACATATTTTAGGATATTAAACAACCTATATTTTTTCAGTTTTATGGATTAAACTATATCTCGTAAGTACTTCCCTTGTAATATATCATTTGAACAGCTGAAGAAAAGAGACATCAAATCACCCACAAACTAATGAATTGATTTTAATTATAACGTTTACAATAGATCATCTTTAAAATTGCTATGTTACTTCAATCGTAGTTGGGTTAATATTTCAATTGTAGTTGAAAAAGATACAATATCAGCTATAGATAGTTTGTATCAACTTTTTATTTGTATTAAGTGCCATCCATGGACATTCATAATATCGAGGTAAGATAAATAGAGGTAAAGAGTGGAGAAATGGGAGGAGTAAAGGGAAAATGAAAGTTCACCGAACGAAACAAGCTACTATTTCGAAATCAGTCTTATAGGAGAATGTCTATCTCTCCGGATGAACTGGCTGATATCGCTTATCAAAAAATCTGTTTAAACTATTGAAAAGATTTTGTCACAAAATCTTATAATAATTTATCCACGGCGTAGCTCTTCTACATATATTTTTTTATAGGATAGGAAGGCAAACAAGCAGGCGCGACACCTGAAGGGAATCAGTCAGTGCAGAAGCGTTGCCGGCCTTTAAAGGAGAGTTTCATTAGGGGAGGGGGAGAGTGATTGGGCCTCCGGAACTCAACCGCTCACCGGACGAAGCACGGTAGCTCACCTACCACTCAGGTGCCGGGTTTCTGCGGGAGTGTGATACTTCGCCGGGCTAGCCGGCCCATTCATACTACAGACAAATAATATGCCACTCTTGACAAAGTATTCGTCTGCAGCGTGACCCAAAAATATATCAATTCGATACATTATTTTATATTACACTATTTTTGGCCAGTTGAGAATAATAAAAGGCACTTATCTTGATGATATAGAATCGGCTACCGTCGGAGATAAAATCGTAATCCCTTTCAACAACGGTAACTCCGCATAATTTATAAAATCTGATATATCAACGTTTGGTCCGGTAAAGTACGATTCATTGGCGGCGCTCTTACGCCACGCACGTTTACATTTACACGCACACGTTAGACGTTGGATCTTAAAATAATTATAAATTTTACCTAAATAAATGGTCCTAAACACATATAAAAGTGTAATATATTTAAGCCTATTTAACAGCTTTATCGAATACTGGGCCAGAAAAATATATTTTGGAATCTGCGCAAACGCCGATTCCATTGGCTCGACGCCGTGTCGGAGGTACACATGTGTGTGTGCCGATTTTAATTTCATCATGACTCTACGTTAAGTGTGTAGGATTACGGGGAGGATTGGACCGAAGTAACTATAGTCCCCTAGGCCCTAAGGTCTAGGGGGTGAGAACTGATGAGAGAATCTCGTGTAAGCGGCCAGTGTAGAAATGTGTGTATGAGTGTCGTGAGTGCTATTTAATTATGTTTACCTAATGTAAATTATTGTGCAAGCAGTATTAATCTTACCTGCCTCATTATTAGTACATGACTGAGTTTTTATTAGATCAGAAATATTCACGTAAGCTATTTCTTGTGCAATCTTAATTAAATCATTGGGATATAAAAATAAATATTCTAGGAAGTGATACGTCGATCCTCTAGTTCACAATCAAAATAATAACGGGAAAAAAGTGGTGTGAGTAAAAATTTCATTGCAAAAATTTGTTATTAATACGATTGTGAACTAGTTTATGGAATTATTGGCGTGGGTAGGGGCGGCAAAATTTGAATGGCCTATTGACGCAAATGTGTAAATCCACCACTGATAATAACTGAAATAAAGTTGTAAGCTAGTACTTCATAAACATGATTATTTTATGAACTATCGAGTGGTCAATAAAATAGAGATTTTTAGTGCGCTGTTAGCTTGTAAATGCTATTGTTATTGTTCGTAATAAAATCGATAAAGCGGAGTGAGGGGGCCCATAGAGTAATTCTCATTATCTTATACAAACATGATAAGGGACGGCTACCGAGTATTTACCGCGAACTGTTCAACAATCAATAAGGAAATTTTAATTTCGATTATATTAACTTATAATTATATAATGATTATTTTATTTATAAATATATAATGGACTGGGTTTTGGTAACGTTGTGTGGGACGAATGTGTTAGATGGAGCGACGATCTGCGCAAGGCGGCTGACAGACTGGATGCCTGTAGCCGAAGATCGGGCTAGGTGGCGCGCCTTGAGTGAGGCCTATGTCCAGACTGCCTCGAGCTGATATTGATTGAACACGTTTATAATAAAATTAAGAAATATGTAGTGGAAATTTATTAAAATTTATTTTAATAAATTCTTCCTTGCACACGGTTGGACGAAATCGCTTAACAAGCAAGGACGTACGAGTATCGGCCCCACTTAACGGCAACGATGAACTCACGCTTGTTATCTTGTCTCTGATAGCACTGCCGATTTGGCGCCGATGGATATCTGTACTTCAACAATTCACGGAAAACATGCGATCGGTTGAAGTATTTTCATTTAATGCGTAAATAATTCATAGGAAGAGCTTCACAGAATAATGGCGTTATGTGCACTACTACTTTTTCCGCGTACACGTACGCATACCTTACATCTAGAAACCACGAAGGTTTGAGGTGCTGCTAGTGCATAACAGGGCTGGGCACGTGGTATGGATGGACGAGACTAGAGTACCCAAACGCCTACTCGACGCCAAACCAAATGGTCATAGAAGCCGCGGAAGGCCTAAGCTCAGATGGCTAGATGGAGTCGATGGTCGACTTAAAGGAAATTGGTGTATGGGGCTGAAGAAAAAAGACTGAACGAAAATCCGATTGAAAAAATTTACTAAAGCTAGCTAAGGCCCACCCGCGACTGTAATGCTTTGATGATAATGGCGCATAACAGTTCACGTGAATAACATAAAAAAAAAATTACAGGAATAAAATACAATTAAATAAAAATAGCAATACTAGAACAACATACACGACAACAATAAAATAAAAATAGCATAGAACGAGACAGGCACACCATGATCACATCAGAGTCCGGTAAAAGCATCTAAGCTTGTATCTAACATTTTTAATGATATCCCATTGGTATAAGGTAAGTAGCGGTCAGCTTACCGAAGTATTGCTAGCTTGGGTGAGACTAAACCGGTTCTGTGTCATCGCTCGTGTGCAAACAGGTTGTTTAATACTTAGTATAAGGTCCGGAGAATCCAGACAGAACAATTCGAGGACCTAACTTCTTTCCCTTTCCTTTACTTACCTCTTATCTTTCCAACACTTCCGTCTTCCCCCACTATTTCTATCTTACACAAAGACATATTGTAGACAAGACATATTGTCCTTGGTGTTGATGTTGTCAATGAGCTGCGGTGATCACTTACCGTCAGGTGATTCGCTGGCTAGTTTGCCTATCATTTCTATAAAAAAAATGTGTCAGCTTACAATTGCTGTCAGAACTTATGTTCCTAACAAAATCTTGGCGCCTCTCCGAGAGGTATCTGTCATAGATACAAGCCATTGCATAGTAGACACAAAAATAAATTTGTGACTCTAGAGACCATTTCGCACCCGTAGTGCTGCCCTTTGCCAGTCTATGATGACAAGTTATGAACAACCTTGTTTACAGGCTATATCGCTCGCTTTTAATCGGTCTTCAGAACTTCGTCTATTGTATCACTGTCGGTATTAATCTTGAGCGCTCGATAAAAAGTTATTCAGTTTGCGCAGTATACATTTATTAAGGCGCGGGCCACACCGAGAACAAAGCGAAACGCAAGATCTCTCCACGTCTTTCTATATTTCGGTTGACATTATGTGAATCTTCCAACGAAGTGAAAGTATGGAAAGACGCGAAGGGAACTTAGTTTCGTTTCACTTTGTTTCCAGGGTGGTACGCTCCTAAAAAGCTACTCGTTGCTGAAAAACGCATCTAAACAACATAGAGAACGAATCATTATTTACGACAAGCGGCGTTGTCACGACGTGTGAGTATACCAGTCAAATAAACAGTATGACACGTCCCGCCCACTAAATTGACCGAAGCGCACTATTAGGTTTATTAAGTAAGTGCCTAGGTAAAGTCAGCGCTCAAGATCTTTGCTGTCAGGAATATTAAAAAACACCACAAGCAACAATTGATGGTTAAGGCGACAATATATAAGTGTACTTGGATTATCAGTACGACAGCTCGTGAATGTAATAACAGAACATTGTATAGAATGACTCAGACCTTACATCGTTTACATGATTGATCCTATTAACATACGATCGGTCCCCGCGTCCATCCGTTGACCTATCTGTTGACAAGTGTAGTGCGATAGGTTAGCGTTTTACTATTACGTAGTAACGTACATAGTTCTACTTGTACATGTTTTGGTTATCAGAAACTCAACCAAACCAAAATTATTCCAGTACCATATAAATTTCGAATAGCTGCTAACATTAATGATATATTGTTACTCTCGTCATTACTTTTCTTCTATTCTGTTGTTTATTCTGGTCTGGTGCGATTATTTATTTATTTATTACATTTTTAATATTTTTATAGGGTGGTGACCCTTCTTTCTTCTTTAGTGTTAACAGGCAATGTATATCCCAATGTTGAACTTGATTTCTGGGGGATTGGACAATAACGCATCACGCTTCTCCGAGGGTAATTAGCCGCACATTTAGACTACTTATTAGACGGATAAATGCAATACCTGTGTGCTATGCATATCTTTCTAATAAGATGTGGAGAAAAAACTTTTTAACAGCCATTTTTAAGCATATTGCGCGTACGGAGGCTTGTAAAATTTGCATAGTTAGAAAGATGAAATTGATGTATTATACGAGTATATGTATATTGACGCAAAAAAGCAATAACTTAATAAACAGCAACGGCATCTAGTGCCGTTTTATAACGATAAATTCTAAACTCAAATCTAGCTTAATTTTAAATAATATTATTCATTTAAAGATGCTATCGCGTCAAATTAAAATTCAAATTGATACAGTTTCTCGAACTCTGTATAAAAATTGCTCCATATAAGATTTTATACAATTGCAATTTAAAATCATAGATAGATATACTTCTTTCCACACACCACCAGTTTGTGGAATCAGCTACCCTCGGCAGTTTTTCCGAACTGCGACGACATTGGAACCTTCAAAAAACAAGCCCATACATACCTAAAAGGCCGGCAACGCTTCCGCGACTCCTGCGGTGTCGCGGTTGTCCATGGGCGGCGTTGATTTCTTTCCATCAGGCGACACGCTTGCTCGTTTGCCCTCCTATCCCATAAAAAAAAATTAAGAAATATTTTACTGTTACAAAGATGGTATAAGACAAACTTTCTATAGGCTATTTTTATCCTTCTACATGTGTATGTATACCGCATAGCGTTTACAATCTACTTATGTTAATTTTTATCCTTTTAGATTTAAAATAGCACTGCATACTTTTATGCTCAATGCTACTATTACTATAAAATAAGTCAAGGAACTCGGAAATGTGTTTGTCTAGTCACATGCGCAAGAGGCGTATGAGGGAACAGGTTTTAATATCTGATAGACATTATTAGTTGTATACACGAATATCTACCGCATGGTATGTATACTTGTACCTATTTCATTACTACACGATCCGGACGACGAAACAGCGTCGTTCGGATCCACTCACGACACCAACACTCACACGCACCCCGGCTCTAGCCGAGCACGTAGAGTAGGGAACACGCCCTGAATACGATAAAGCTGTTAAAGCCAATAGGCTACCAGCATTAACATCTTCGAATCCAATAATATTTCATTACATTATCTTGAATACGATGCATATTACAGAAAACTAAATAATAAATTTATAGACTCCAGCGGTTGTCGATACTATGACAAACACGACAAGCCGAGAGAACTTGCTAGAAGTTGTCCTTGCTAGAAGAGACTTGTCCGGTGGATCTGTAATATCATTTGTGAACATAATTCACACGTGTACAATTTAGTTATACATTAAGGCAATATAACAGACTTTAGTGACCCGGTGTGACCAATGTAACACACAGGATATATCGTCAATGATATGCACACTCCGGGGTCGAATTCATTCATAACTGACGCATTTGGAATCTGCATGACTGACAATATATTCATTTATAGTAATTTATATACTCCTTTGCATTGTATTAATAATTTTATGCAGGTCTTTTGTATGTTATACTTTACACAGAAGGTGTGTAATGAAGCTTTATAAATTAGGAACATTAATTTATCCTAATGTGGGAAAACGACCTTTGGTTTTGAATGCAAACATTACACCACTATGGCATTTTGGTCATCCGGTCTACATGATCATCACCATTATCAAGCGATGTGGATCGTGCACATGTAGCCTAAACAAATAGGTATCCTCACGAGGGAATTCTCATGTGGGAAACTTCGTCATGTTTCCCACACAAGGATTTCTTGTCGCCCATACCTCAAAGGCTGGAGACAAAAGTCGTCGACCAGTGCGTCCTACCTGTACTGTTTTTTGGTGCCTAAACGTGAATACTGACGGTCCGGCTCCTTTAGAAGTTCAATGTCACTCAGAGGGCTATGATCAGTTTCGCTGGTGGATAGAATTCGAAATGAAGGAATTCGCCAAAGAACCTGAGTCACCGAAATAACTCTTCAAGTAAGCACACTTAAGTGGCAATGGGCTGGACACGTTTGTCGGAGAACCGACTACCGTTGGAGTAGACAAATGCTGGAGTAGAGATCGCGTCTCGGCCAATTTAGTGTGGAACGCCCCCATGCTAGATGAAGCGACGATTTGCGTAAGGCGGCTGACAGAGACTGAAGGCCTATGTCCAGCAAGTGGTCTACTGTGGGCTGATATTCATTGATATTGATGTGGGAATCCAATCCACGATGTTTGATATAATAAGGACCTACTTTTTCACAGTATCATTTGATTCGTCCGATACACATAATATATATTCTTTTCATGTGTCATATACTTTCATTGTTCCAGAATGATCCAGTAAAAGGAGCCAGTCAACATGGAGAAACCTACTATGCATATGCTTTCCGTTCAGGAGGGAGGCGGGGCGACCAGGAAAACCAATCAATACGTCGCTGCTGTGGCAGGTACGCCACACAAACTAACAGCATTTACTTCCCGGAGTGCTTAGTTTGATAAGACGCTTATTACTATTAGCCTTATTCATATTAAAATTTGTCAACTTAATATTCCACTAAGGAGGGTCACACTACAAATTTTTTAATTGGATAGAAAGGCAAAGGAATAAGCGTAACGCCTAAACAAAGTTAAGATGGACAATCAAACTAACCTAAGATCCGCGAATACAAATCTCTTTTTAATAAAAAAGCATATCTCCGTGTTTATTAAAGCCTGGCAACGCAAGGGTATTTGCTGTGGTGATCATTTACCACCAGGTGACCCGCATGTTCGTTTGCCTGCTCTGAAATAAAAAAAGATCTTTATAATGGATTTTCGCAAAGTAACGCTTGACTCCATCAATTAATCCATCAATAAACGCCGTCCATTGACAATTTTAACATCATAGGCATTGCAAAAGCGTTGCCGTGCAAAGTCTTTGTAAAAATGTATACCTAGACTTATATTTTGATACAATTCTAATGTTGTATCAGTTCAGAAATACCGCTAAAAGTCCTTGAAAAGTTGTTTTGGGAAAAACGCAACGTACTTGATCGCCAACTCTCATCCAAATGCCCCACCATTAAGGAAACTTCTTTGTGGTGAATTGTGTACATAAAGCAAACAATGCGTGCTACGTTGCTACGTTACGTGCGTGTGAGAGGAACGACAGATTTCATTTAATTTACACCAGAAAAACTGGTTATTACTGTGGGTATACGATACTCAACATTTAAGGAACGAATGAGAAGAGAATCTACATCAATAATTAGATTTACTATAAATTGTCATCTCAACAGATAACCTAATCTGCTCGAAAGTTATTCTTCTAAGCACGTATCCATTCAAAAAACAAAAGTAAGCTTTTGACGCAGAGCCATGCTGCATTTATAAAAAAAAAATCCTATGTGTAATAAAATAGTTGATGATTTAAACATTGGTCACGCTCTATCAATGTTGGAAAACCACAGATGTATTTATTTACAGTAACATTACACATGCTACTCTACTTACACTTGTAATAACTATATTATACGCTACATCAGGTGCCAGCGAATTGAAATGGATAACCTCAAAATTACAACTAATTTTCTTAATAGTTTGACTTTCTAGGGAATCTTAGAATACATTTTAAAATTAAGTAGTGCCGAATACCCGAGTTCTTACATTATAATTATATATCATCTGTGCTTAAGGTTATGTTTTAACATGTTGTACGAATTAATTAGAATAATCTTTGTAAATCTTGTCTATGGTCTATAAATAAATAAAAAAAAGGTCTAATGTCAATATTTGTTTTATTTTACAGAAAAAAGCAAATCACGTAAACGTCCGTTGATGTCGGCAATGTGGTGTTTTTATCTGTACATCTAAACCTACGTATTATAAGATATACATGTGCAACTAGTGACTGGACCCATGATCTATCTAATTAATGATAATTCTATTAGCGTAGTGGTAATTCGATTATGAATGAATCGTTACTTTGTTGTAAAGGTTTAATCTTGAAAGTTTAAACTTCTCGTGTCGATGCAGTAAAGTATTTGAATGAATAGTTCCTTCTATAGATAATATTTATAACACAACAAATTTTATACTTTGCTTCTTACATTTTCATGATATTTCTGACGACTTTATTGTTATAATAAGAATCATTTAAGAAATTATTATTTAGCTTTTCTCAATAAAATAAATGAATCATCTATAAAATCGCGTACCTAATGCATTGAGGATAAACAAAATGGTGAACAATGATTAGGGAGAGGTAAAGGGAAAGAAAAGAAGGCGAAAGCTTTTGCATATTCGGACTTTTATTTATCATTCATTAAGTATCATCCCCTATATGCCATATGGAGTTCGCATTTTGACTATAGTAGTGAAGTTCAAGATAGATGAAACTACAATCTGTAAAGGGCAGCTGGAGGAAATTGAATACGTGTAGCCGAAAATCGGGCTAGGTGGCGCGTCGAAGGGAATGTAGATTACATTTATGAAAAGAAATGTACAACAATAGTTTGCTGTACGCTGATCAAGATGATAATGACTTCATCATTATCATCTCATATGTCCTAATAAAAATACTGGTTTTTCAACGCAATCTATCACAGACAAATGCTAGTAGTATTACTCCAATACTTCTATGAAATGTTTATTATTTATAAAGACAAATAAACTTTAACACAGATTTCAAAGACATAAATTACAGAGTTCTATATTTTATTATCATGAACCACGCATTGGCGTTATGTGATTTAATTATTTTAATACTATTATGGAATATATTTTAATAAAAGCTTTATTAAATATTATATTATAATACCAAAAAATTGTAAAATTTTTAGCTACTGGCCACACAACTTCCAGGGCTTTATCTAAAATGTATATATGATGAAATATAATATGATATTATATTTCATGGTTTCAGCGGCAATCGGTGCGGTAATCGCTGGAACAATTTTAGCGTGGACATCACCAGCTTTGCCCCAGTTGCAGCCACCAAAGAATATCACCGGCAATGATACCGTCACTAACGTAACTCTCACCAACCTCACCGTTAGTGTGATGAACGGTACTCCGACTGTACTGATCAACTCGCTCGGACAGGAGGCTGACTTCTTGCTTGACACCACAGAAAGTAAGTTTTTATATATTTACTGATGTCTATGGGTGATGCCTGCACTACTATAAAAAATATATATTCTATTAATCTTTAATTAGTACTGTAGTGATACATTAATATATGTATCACTAATGTAATAACTTTTTATTTGAATATGTTAAAACCTTTAATATCATATTACTTCTTTTTAAATTCGTAATTTTCAAATTTAAAATAAAAAAGAAATAAATTGTTTTATAAAAACAAAAACATTAGTTCCACTGACGTCTTTTGATAGACATGTTAGCCGTCCGGCTTAAAATATTGAAATTATATTATATATATTGAGATATAAAATGTAAAGTGAAAAGTGTGAATAAAGTATGACTAAGATGTAAATGTACAATGAATAGAAAATTAAATTATTTTGGCTTGAAAGAATTTCAATTACATCGAAGATAAAAACCCCTTAAAGATCCCGCGTGTCGCCGTAAGCAGTACGGCAGGCACGCTTCAGTACTAACAATAAAAAAGTACCTGTACAACCATGTAAATGCCTTAGAAATCATAAATAATTTATAATGTTAGAACCATGGTAATAAAAATGGGGTGGCTTGGAAGTCACACACTTTCGCAGAACATCGGCGTTAAGTGTTAACATTTAACTGTGTAACTGCGTTTCGTACTGTGAGTACTGGAATGCGGAGGCCCAATTCTTTCATCGTCATACAGTGCCCTTATTATTGCGAATATCACTGGGCGACACTGGTTACTTACTTTCAGGTGATCGGCTTGCTCGTTTGTCTATCTAGTCCATAAAAAATATTTACTTATGAAATGGTTGTAATGTAATATAATTCTTGTTAATCATTCCACGTGAGCTATAAATGCTTTTGTAGGAAAACGTCAATAGTCCAATGATAGGTGGATTCGGTACCCATTACTTGTTTATTTGAAATAGTAGATATTTCTGTTGAGAGTAACAATAATTCAACGGTATTTTATTTCGTCGCGAAATGTTTTAGTTTATATTTTATTATTAGATTGTTATACTGGTTTATATTTATCTACTAATATAAAAAGATTATATCGATTCGAATCAGTTTATGGACTGAATTAGCACACATCTATAAAATACTTGTAGTTCTCGGCATCGAATAGGGTCACCTAATTTCAACCCGTGGATTTGTACAAGGCTATGAGAGCAAATACGTATATAATGCAGCAGTGTCTACCTGAATAATCAAAACTAGTCAGTGATTTCCAAATAGCCCTCCAAATATGATGACTACAATAATACCTCTCAATTTTGAGGGAGATCAACTTCTTTCAGTGGAGTGTTAAGGCTGTATTGATAATGTAATAAAAACGTATTAATATAGACAGTTTATTTAAATATAATTCATATCTCTAGGCCTGATTGATCTCACATTATTAATTCTTTCCTGTCGATCAAATGTTATATCATGTTATTCAAGTTTTTTGACGTGACGTTATCATTCCTGGCATAGACCCAAGCGCCTCACGTGATCTATGAAAGCTATTTCTCTAGTGGGTGTGCCCGAATATTTATATTTTCGAATGCGTGGTAAATCGTAATGCGCCGGCGGTTTTCGTCATTGCCTATGAGGAGAACAGTTTACAATAGCGTGTATTTTTAGCTTACCGATGTTGAACTTTTATAAGAAGTTACGCAAAATTTACAAATAGATTTGGTCCCTTTATTGTCAAAATTACTAAAATTAATATAAAATGCAAATATTTATGCCACATCAAGAAAATCTCGCTAGGATTATCTAGGTGGCGGAGAACATTTTAATCTTTATATATTTTTTTACTTATTAAATATTTTTTAACTTTAGATTATAATAAATAAAGATTTATTAAAATAATTTAAGAGCTAAATTACTTAAAAAAACACTGGTTGAAATTCCGTTAGACATTGATATGTATAGGCATTTAGTTTTTAGAATAGATTACTTATGTGAAAAGAAATTAACTATTAAAGTATTTTAAAATACGAATATAAAAGGGACAACGTTCAAAAACAATAATAGTACCAGTAGGAAACGTAATCGGCGTATAAAATGAAATTTACTCACATTTTTAGTTTTAAAAAATTCATATATAACTCCTAAATTTTATAGTGATATAAAATTATTGATATCTACAATCTCTAGCTGAACATAAAGTGTGTTTCATTCCAATGTGCGTTTAAAATCCAATGAAATTACAGTCAACAGAACACTGTTTAAAGTATTTATAGTATAGTATCTTCTTTTTTAACTTATTTCTTTACATACTGTAAAGCAATTCGTAAATTCTTTTTATAGTAATATGTCGAAAGTGATTAGTAGTGAATGCAAACATTGGAAGGAAAGCTACATGTGGGAGAATGTATTTCAAGGCGTGTTGACAAGTCAAACAATCAGCTGGTATTGACTTACGACAGGTATAATTTAATTGTATTGCGCTGTTTATTTCTGGATACAAGAGAAACAATGAGATTTCTATACTTGATAGTAAAAATTAGAAACTGTCATCTCATGGCAAGCTTTAAATGTATTGTACCTACTTTTATCTCTACAGTTACGCCTTACAAACAAAAGCAACGTAAATATACGACATTGTAATGGGCTCGGCTGAACTATTCAGTTGGCAAGCGCTACTAGATAAATTACGCAACAGACTTGTGTCATATTATTTCGCTTCTTTATTACAATATAAAAAAACAATATTTTTCAATAATATTTTTCTTACTCTATAAAATTAGTTGATTAAAAATAATGTGTCTTAAAAATAAAGGGTCTTTGCGGTTAGTTTTTACATCCTATGCAATTTAAGACAAATAATATTCAAAAAGTATTAATATATTATATAGTACATGATAAGGGACTCATTATGCACTATTATAATTCTAGAATAAAAGTAGATTTTATTCTGAAAGAGGATAACAAGTTAGGAAGCGATTCATCAAAAGTTGACGAATAAAAGCCACGGATACTCTATTTGTACAATTCTCTAAAAATATATCCACAACCAGTAAAATTTCCACTGGTGGCTTTAGCTCCATAATATATATGAAAATCTCATCACCACTTGGTCGTCAAAGCCTTAGTTCAACAGGATGATCAGAGTCAAAATTAATTCCAGTTGAAACTCTATAACCTTATATTCAAATTAACCATGTATTAGAAAAGTATCGTATGTTAGTAGTTTAGAGCAGTTAACCATGCTCTAAAATATTTTCGAAAACATATATAGATTAATAAAATGAAACTGTATTTATCTTGACGCTTTAAGTCTTGGTGAGACTTAGTGACTTAATAATTTTGAATTGTGAATTATTTTATCTCCACCTATTGGTGGGTATAAAAAATTGATAATACAAAGTTTATTATTTTCCTGTACCTAAACATCGACATTTCACTTGCAAGCAATGGCTTGAAATGTCGATGTTTACTCGATCGATGTGTAATGTGCTACAGGAAAATAGTTCTTTATACATCTTAAAATATTACCCGTTTTAATTTACGGAAAACTACCTGTACCAGGATACTTAAATGTCAAGATACTAAGTATGGACATTTTACAGGTTCGTTAGTATCTTCAATCCTAGCCATCGGTGCTGCGGTAAGCGCTCTGCCCGTTGGAGTCCTGGTGCAGCGCATTGGTAGACGCCCAACAATCCTCTTTCTCGCATTACCTTTTATGATCAACTGGCTCCTCACAATCTTCGCCAATGGTGCTGGCATGCTTATCGCTGCCAGGTTTATTGCCGGTCTCGCTACTGGTGAGTTTAAAGTTTAATTAACAAAGCAAATTTATTAGTATGATATTAGATGTTGTTGTGAGATCGATACTATTGAGTGCAATAGACTAATTGCTGAGTTTTCTTGTACGCTGCTGTCGTTTAGACTAAAATGTAATTTATTATACATACGTGCATTACATCATCATAAACAAAATTTTGTGTTCGTCTTCACCATGCAGGGTACAAAGGTGTACAGGCGACTGTAGCTTTAGTCTTCACGCACCGCTAACGTTGTTGTCTGTTATAAGCCTGTAACTAATCGGCTTGTCTTCTTTTTCGATGATTGTTGGTGATGATGAATGATTATTATTTAAATTGAGAATTTTAATTATGATTATTTCATTAACAAAACAGCAATATGAATATGAAATACTTGCCGTTTTTTATTTTAATATTAAAATATCAAAATTAAATTTGATTATTAAAGTGTATCATTTATTTCCCAGGTGGAATTTGTGTAGCAGCTCCCATGTACATTGGTGAAATAGCCGAAACTTCCATCCGTGGATCGCTCGGGGCTTTCTTTCAACTTTTCCTCACCGTTGGTATTTTACTTACCTTCGTTATCGGTGGCTGGACCCACTGGAGGACCCTGTCTATCATCTCTGCTGTGTTGCCACCTTTGCTTATCGCCGTTTTCTGGTATGTCCGTAATTTGCCTTTGTAACGCACTTAGTTAAATATATAGGATAAGGTTATATAAATATACTTTTATTCCCCAAAGACTTCACCGAACTCATTCACAGAGAAAATATAAGTTAATATAAATAATAACTCAAATTATATGACCTCATAAAATCTGCGGAAAGCCTAGTGTGTATGATATTCTAAAGAAACTTAACATACAATAAAATACATACATATTCCCCTGTATTGTAAATAATATTGTTATGGGAATTGTACAAATTATCTCACTTAGTATGTCTTTTATCACAAGCATTATACCTACTTCCATTATTATACAATAATTAAAACTATGAAGTAGACTTTACGTTGCGTAGTTTTATTAAATATAAAAGCAAAATAATACGCTAGGACATTAATAAAAAGCTTCATATAATGCATTCATTTAAGCTATTATTGCCAATCGGTCGTCGATATATTGTATATATCGACAACTCAGTGGCGGGGCCCTCCGCCCAGGGAGTCAATGGTCGCGGGTTCAATCCTCGCATCGGAATAAATATATGTATGGCCTACAAATATTTATTCCGAGTCTTGTAATCCCGCCAATCCGCATTTGACAAACGTGGTTGGTTAAAGTTCGTTCCTCCAGAATTGGGGAGGCCCGTGCTCAGCAGTGAGACATATATAGGCTGTAAAAAAAAAAAATTAATGACGCTAAATTTGATTACTTTTATATTTTGATAACCATAAACATGAACGTTGTATCTTTGTTGTATGAGCAGAAAAAGCTTTTCTGTATGTATGTGTATGTATTTTTCCCTATTGATTAAACTCTTTATTATTAGGTGGATGCCGGAGACACCACAATATCTTCTCAGTAAAAACCGCCGCCGTGACGCAGAAAAGGCATTGCGATGGCTTCGTGGGCCTGATGCAGATCTTAGCGGTGAACTTGAAGATATGCAGAAAGATGTAAGTTTTACTTTATTGCACTTAACCAAGTCAATAAAGCCACTATAGAATAGGGCTACCACACTTGTTCTGGTGATTGTCTTATTCTAACTCAAAATAGGGTATACATAAGTTATATATAATAATACTAAATACAAACATAAAAAGTGAATTTATACATTTGTATTTGTATAAGTTTTAAAATAATTGAGGACATTTTTTACAATTTACATTTTTTGGAAGAATTTATTTTTTACATTAATTTCTATATGTAAGTAGATGACCAAATGAACTTCGTTTCACCTACAATTTATTTAATTCAAAATAACGAAAATGATATCTCCCAATAAGCTTATCTTCTCTTGGTATGTTGATGTACTTAGAAATACAATACTTTTCGAAATCGCACAAAAAGCGACTATTTTGTATAACAACATGTTCGTTGAACGATAAATCTGTCACAATCGCTATCTATTGAAAGTAATTGGAATTAAAGGGAAGGTTTTGAGTTTTAGCGAAACCAACAGAATAGATCTCTATTTTTTAAAAAAGAATATATATATATATATATATATATATATATATATATATATATATATATATATATATATATATATATATATATATATATATATATATATATATATATATATATATATATAATATCTATCTTCTAGATAGAAGTTGAAAACAATATGACTGTTTTTAGTTATATTATTAACTAAAACCAGTCATATTGTTTTTATCTTATATCTCCTATTGTTACTTTGGCGCCAACGATACGAGTTCAAGGCACTTCCAAATTTGTACGTCCTCATTTTGGATTCAGGAAAACATCAATTGTAAACATATAAATTTTATTTTCTTCCAGATCGATGATGCATCGCGCCAACGAGCCGGTATGCTCAGCATGATCACCAACAAGGCGTCCCTCATGGCTCTCATTTGTTCACTGGGCCTCATGTTCTTCCAACAGTTCAGTGGCATTAACGCTGTCATATTCTACACCAACAATATATTCCAATCGGCTGGCTCTAACATTCCACCAGCCATCGCCACTATAATCGTTGGTGTAGTTCAAACAATTGCTACGTATATATCATCATTGTTAATTGAACGAGCTGGCAGAAGGATTTTGTTACTGCAAAGCTGCATCATAATGGGTCTTTGCTTAATAGTTCTTGGAGTTTACTTTAAATTACAAGAAAATGGCACCAACGTTGCTGTAGTTGGTTGGATTCCTTTAGTTTGTCTTGTATTGTTTATCATTTCTTTTTCTTTAGGCTTCGGACCTATACCCTGGATGATGATGGCTGAATTGTTTTCCGTTGAATACAGGGGATCTGCGTCTGGTATCGCTGTAATCACAAACTGGTGTCTAGTCTTTATTGTCACGCTTTGCTTCCCACTGATGAAAAACGCTATTGGAATTTACAGTTGTTTTTGGTTCTTTGCTGCATTCATGGTTATATGCGTGTTCTTCGTCTTCTTTTTAATACCGGAGACTAAAGGAAAGACTGTATCTCAGATTCAGGCTATTTTAGGTGGAAAGAAAGTTTAAATTATTTAAGCTGAATCAAAGTCAATAAATATTTGTACAAATGTTAGATAATACTCAAACTCGATAGTAAGATTGTGTTGTTGAGAATAATTTATTTTGAATATCAAAAGAGAATATTATGAATATAATGTGTCACATTATGCTGCGATATCAAATGTATCCAGTGCAGCGTGTACCGAGCAAATAAATGAAACTTCAACCGCTTAGTCAGCTCAACTGTGCATTATAATTCAATAAACTATCTGTAATATTGCAGTAGTCTTAGCAGCATAATTTAGAGGAACTAAATATTTTCTGTTTCTCCAAATATTGCGTGTATTCTTCGGTGAAACAAAATTTTTTTTAACGTTTGAGGTAAAGCCCCAGTGCCAGTAGGTCGAAATTTTAATTTTACGTTTTATATCGAATATTTATCGTCCTAATTTGAATTGTATATCAAATATTAAATATAATACCATTATAAGCGAAAATGTCAAAAGCATGGTGAATGAATGGTATAAATGATTGAAGAAATATTCACAAAAATTTTATTTGAACAACTAATGATATATTTTAGAACAATTAGTTTTATAATGTAGGTGTAAATTTTATTTTTTATGAAAATCGAGTGTACATTTATAAGTACTTACGTAATTAATAACTTATTTTTCTAACAAAAAATGTGCCAAATACAATAATAATTTTGTTATTCTTTATATTGTATTTACATATATAGAAAGATTAATATGCATATTTAGAATAGTTAATGAAAAGGTAAATTGAGAATATTCTTTTGGAAGATTTTGTCAAATATTGTAAGAAAAATAGAGAAACCTATTGCAAAAAAATAATTTCTATCATATTTTTATAAATGTTTGTATATTTCTATCAAAATTCAGTGCAGAACTGATTGTTTTGCTATGTAATCCTAAGCGTTATGATTTTAAATATTTTGTTCTTACCCGTGATTCCATTAATAGATCAAATGCAATGAGATCTCGGATAAGCCTTCAATTTTATTTTAGTACAATTATTGATTATTGCAATTTATACATGTTGAATAATATTAAATGTGAGTAATAAAATGTTGAACTTTTAATAAAGCATTTTCATTTTACTTTTTTGATCAATCGTATTTATATAAGTTTAAGTCTGCTTTGATTTGTCTAAATATTTGTCCATTCTTTTTTTTTTTTGGATTTCCGCAATATTAGCCACACGTCACTACTACCTACATATTAATGCAAAACCTTTGGCATTAGTTAAAATATAAAAATTGATTTTTTATTTACCAATTTAAAGTCTGTCAGTCTTCAACATTCATATCATAAGGGAAATACCTACTAGCGAAAAACCAAATTGTAATCAACACAGTCCCAATACGCAACATAAATTATAGATTAAAATGTATGATTTCGATTCTTCCGCAAATTTTAATCTGCATTAAAATATTTTTAACGTGCAGACAAATATTATTATTATAGAATGGACCGCAGAACACTTATAACACACTCATGCATGGACAGACTACTGAGTCTTAAACCTTGCTATTAGAACTCACTTAGTGACCGTTGAGAGTCAGAGGCCAAATTTTTTTTCTTTTTCCTCTCCTCTGGCCTCTTTCCTCACCTTGCCATCACACCGCAACTTTCTCGTAGGTAGTCATCATGTGCTCCTGGTGTTCATAGGTCTTGGCGATAACTTGCTATCAGATAACCCACTTCCTCCTTTACCTAACTCTTGAATTCTTATGCAATGAGATTAAAGAGGCACCGATTTAGACTACCTAAAGCAGATATATTTAAATTGCATAGGTATGACAGAAATAGGTTTCCTGACGTGTAGTTTCATTACTGTTCTTCTTTCGGTAAGCGTTAAGGGCTGAAAGTTCAGCTGTTTATTTTATGGGGTTGAATTAACCCTTTTCCCCTTCCATTTCTTTCCTCTTTCCCTTATTCACGTCTCGTCTACCTAAGGTAGGTAAGAAACATCTATATTACCTTTGGTTTTGCACATATTTGTATTTCTAAAACATTTTCGCTCCTAAATGAAATAAGGAAATAGACACAATAATTAGAGTATAATGTAACTCAAAATATGGACGATGACACACAAGAAAAATCTCTATTAATCATTTTCTTCTCTATGCTGTCTATCCTCGTAGATAATTCTATAATTTGCTTTTCAATAGACTTGACATCACTTCGAAAGCTCGTCACCGTCGCATCAAGTTCGGTTAAATATTGAATTTTATTACAAAGCTCATCATACTTTTGAGAAATAAATTCCCTAGCGTTCTGAGAGTCTACCAATTCTTTATCAATCTTGTGAACGATTTCCAATTTCAACTCATCAAATTTTGATTCCAGGTCAGGCATCTGTAGTCCATTCATAATATTATCGTTTCCTGGATTTATTTTCTCAAATTTTGTTTTAAGAGACATTCTAGTGATCTCGTTGTGAATACACTCGAAATAAATTTAATTTACCAAAATTTACTACCATTGTTTGTAAAAGTCAATACGTTGAATGTTATTTTTGACAATTATATTTCATTTAGTTAATACTAATGTTTATACGTCAGTTATATATTTTTTCTTCGTTATACTTAACGCAGTACATTATTTGGATCTTTATATAGGTAGAAGTGCCAGTATTAATAATATTGTAGCTAGATGAGCAAGCACGTAACCTGATGGTAAGTTATCACCGCCACCTGTAAAAACTGCACCAATAAATGCAATGCAGGTTCCTACTTTAGGGTGAGGATGGTGGAGAAATCAAAGAGGTAGAAAAATTAGATGAGTAGGGAAGAAGGAGCTAATGGAAGGAGACGAAGGAAGAAAAGGAAGGAAAAAGAGGTTGGGCCTTATATTTATTATAATAATTAATAAAATAAAAAGCTTTTTTATTTCTTACATGACAATGATATACAATAGTTATTTCATTGTCATAAGCAAAGAAAAACAAAATAAAAAAAAAATTAGATATTAAAACGACGAACGCACTTAATAAAATAAAACAGAATCAGCACGCGAGACCTAGCAACTGTTTAAACTATTTTTAGTAAACATTTACCATACTTCATCAAACTTTTATATGAAAGTATCGATAAATGGTATGCGTAACACAAATATTTGTGGCCTATATTGTCAGTATTTGTACATTGAACATCAGACAAATTTTATCACAAAAATATTACGAACAGGAAGTAATGTATCATTCATCTTTTTTTAAAAAACGGTTTTATTTAGCTTGACCTGGTACATTTATGTATTTCAAATCTTGCAACGAGTTTTTTGACTACTGCTAATACAACGATTCATATGAAAGTTTTTACACACATTGAGTACCCGTGACTTTGACAATGTTATGATTATTTATACTCTCCGTGTTTTTATTTTAATTTGTTAAAGAACCGTTTGAAACACAATTTACTAAAAACCACCTAAAAGTTTTTTTTAGTAAATTGAATTATGTTTATTAGATACTTTAAGCGAAATTTACAACGTGCAACTGGTCAAATAAAATTAATTCAATCACATTTGTGTATTTAACGAATTCTCATGTGTATATGTGGTTAATGTAAATAAAAACATTTCTGTAAGATAATTTCAGCGTATCATATAAACAATATCGTATATAAAACGAGCATTATTTAGTTTTAGAGTTAGCAATAGAAATCACGTTCCAGAAATAAAAGAATAATTTTAGGTCTGGTCAGTCTTCTGCTGATATATACTATCAGCGGATGACTGACTATATAAATCTGATTACGATATGATAACCTACTGCTCGATTATATTATACGAAAAGATATTAGGTTATTAAAATAATAACATAATAATAATAATTAATTTTTACACGCAGGCTTAACATTATTTTAACGCATGTCATTAAACGGTTGTAGTTACAAACGTACCAACCATGTCACATGCTATAAGCGTATATCTTCAGTCACCTCTCTCCTTTCCCTGATCTCTAAGAGTATAATACTTAATAAAAATACAATAAATGCCTTCCCTTTATATGACCTGTTTTATAAATGTCCTTGCGGAAGCATCTGTTATCACTCGCTGTCAGTTTGAAATGGCTGGAAATAATTAATTGAAGTGATTTAATCTGGTTACGACAGCAATGTTATTGATATGAAAATCGACACATTAAATACACACTTACCACATGCGTTGTAAAAAACGATGTCATTTACAATATCTTATGTATTAAAAAGATAATGAGTGGAAGAAAACCAATAATTTGTGAAATTATATGATCATAATCGCACCACCACTATAATAATAACTTAATAAATAAATATTATATAATAACTTTAATATTAACACGTGAAATATGAAATTAATTTGTCATTAATATGATTTAATATTGGTTTGTGTGTCTTTATTTTAAATGTGAGCACCTCTTCCACGAAAGCTTCGCCGTAAAACGTTCGTTTAATATTTTGCATGAATCAGTCACGCAAATAAGTATAGCAGCTTATGTATACGAACAGATGTAAATCAGACATTTGAAATCGATTAATATCGATATAGCCGTTACACTCCACTGTTGGACATTGGCCTTTGAACTTAAAGGGGAGTTGTCTTAATCCCCACAATTGGCGGAACATTAACAACATTATTTTATTTCTCAGGTGGACTCTGCTGCTTATCGACTGGTACTTGTTGTTATAGTTACTTCGTCGATACCTACGGGAAGAAATGGAGTATTCTAAGACACAAACCTCACAGCAGTTTGAAAAAAGAAAAAAATAATAAAATATTGCTTTTGACTTTTTTTTAAAATTATGGCTAATGTTTAAAACAGCAACGAAGTAGGTCACATTTTGTATGAAAAAGTACGGGACTCAAAAAAAAATTCAACAAGAAACTTGTAAACCTAAAAATTGGATACAGACGAAGTCACGGGTAAGAGCTCGACTTCAATAAACTTGGTAATCACTCAACTTCCTGCATTCTGGTGTGAAATTCTGTACTTACTCATCATTAACTTTCCACAATTCAGCGTGAGGTTATCTGTCTTATCGTTTTTTAAGTACCACTTTATAACGTCTGAATATGTAGACAATATATGTAGCGCACATGTTTTGGTTGCATTTTTTTCATAGGATCATTTTAGATATCACAAAAGTACAAAATGTACAGAATGTAATAAAATGCAATCCGCATTTCCGTTCCTGCCCTTTCCTTTCTTCTCTACCTTTTCCCTTCCTCTCCGCCAATCCACGGTCTGCCGTGCCAAAGGATGCATGGCTAAGGGCGAGCTTACTCACAAGCGTGCCGATCGTCCCGGGGTCGGGCTCCCCCGGATACTAAGGTGCCTTACCTCAGGATGCAGGGCTCTGCTGGGGCTGAACTCCATCCTCCCTTGCGGCTCGTGGGATTCACTAAGACGAATTTAATATACCTAATTTGTAGAAAAAATGACAGTGACGTGGTTCGCCACCCGTCACGACCTGATTCACACGAGGCTGATCCCCCGCAGGGGTTGGCAGAGACCACAGAGCTGCATCCGCTACCATTCATCGCAGCGAAACGGCTCGTCATTGGTCGCTTTTCGCCCTCGTGAGAATCAGGACGTGACGGGTGGCGAACCACGTCGCCGTCATTTTTCGACAAATTAGATATATTAAATTCGTCTTTAGTGAACCCCACGAGCCGCAAGGGAGGTCCATCCTCCCTTGCGGCTCAGGGGTCAGCCCCAGCAGAGCCCTGCATGCTGAGGTAAGGCACCATAGTCCCCGGGGGAGCCCGACCCCGGGACGATCGGCACGCTTACGACTAGGCTCGCCCCTAGCCACGCATCCATTGGCACGGCAGACCGTGGATTGGCGGAGAGGAAGGGAAAGGATAGAGAAGAAAGGAAGGGGCAGGAAAGGAAAATGTGCATTGGGGGGTTACCAGACTCGGAATAAACATTTAAAAATCCATATAAATATTTATTCCGATGCGGGAATCGAACCCGCGACCATTGACTCCGCGGGCGGAGGGCCCTGCCACTGAGCCAATCGGTTATTTATAAAATTATATAAATTAATATAATAAACTACCTTGGTTTTATTATATAAAATATCTCGTCATCTATCTTAATATCTTGGTTGAAATTTTTTCCTTAAATAAATATACAAATTTACATAGATTTTGCGCCATGCGAACAGACAATTCTACTAAAGCTTACTAGATATAGTTGCTTCTTGAAATTGTACTACAAGATAAAGTTATTATTATCAATAATTTCCTTATACATGATACTTTAATTCTTCCCCAGTTGTGCAGGTTCTTTAGCTCTGAACGTTGCGAGATTGTTATTCCCATTTGCCGTGTGTGATTTTTTGCCAGCATAAGTTATTATAAAACTGTCTAATTAAAGACCCAATTTCTAATGTAAGTATAGACAATCACATTACGTTTTACTTAAATTAATGCTTTAAAAGTGACAACTCAAACAGATCAGGAATCTATGTACCTTCGAGTCACTAAAAAACAAAAATGTTATTTTTTTAGTTTTACTTTGCTGTCTATATTTTAACATTAGAAGTATATTTTTTATATTTATTGTTTTTTTTATATAAAATTCTTATGTTATCGAACTTCTCCTTAACGGTTAGACCGATTTTGATAATTTTGTTTTATGTAATTTAGATTCACACTATAAAACTGCTTATAAACACTGATTATAAAACTAATTTCCCCAATCCGCCTTTGCAATGTGAGAGTTATAGTTACACCCGATTTATAAAATGATCAATGTTCATTGGTGGAATTCTACAGCTGTATGATTGATGATGAAAAAATAATACATTATTTTGTGTAATATGAATTTTTGTAAAAATTGTTATTTAATGTGTAAATAATCGAATAAAGTTAACATTGCTGTAATGAGTCATTCTTTCAGAGCACAAATATAATGAGTCCTTAAGTATTATATTTACAATGTAATAACAGAAAAAAATATAAAATAATTTATCATCGGTCCCGTTAACAGCTGGGTGCGATATGCCCGATTGTAATTATATTATCATTTCAACGTCGCCCTTACGTGTGTTACCAACCTCTGGCAAGAATAACAGTGAGTCCTTTTTCTTTACAAAACTTACGCTTAATGTACGCTGATTAAGAAATAGCATGAAATTACAAAAAAATATAATCAGAATAATGCGCACATATTTTACAAAATTGAAGATTAAAACTGTACATATCTATCTCAAATACATTTTATTTGGTTTTAATTATTTAATTCAGTATGATATGATATATTAATCAATTTTTAAGCAAAATTATAAATTTTAATTAAATACTAGTATACAATAATAATACATTTAATTCTATATTCAAAATTCATGTCATGTCTCAAAATTGTGTTTAGTTGTTAGTTAAACAATGTTATACTTTGGATAAATTTTAAATATTGAATAATCAATTCATAATGAAATAAAAAATTATAATTTATGTCATTTGACATAAAAACTTGTTTTACATCCTTGTATATACATAAAAGGGAATTAAATATAGAATAACCTTTTTATTTTTTATCTTAACTTACCAATAACAAAAACACATATATCAATACATTTGAGGAGTCAAACTACGTCCACTGTTCCTACTTTTCTTAAGTGAATGTACGTTAAACTGGTCATATTTTTATTCGAAAAAATCTCAACTGTAAAAGCATTTGCTACGAAATTATTGCGAAAGTATTTTACAAATCCTACTAGGTACAAACAGTTTATCGGTCATATATACATACATATAATCTGATTACAGATATGGAAAGTTAATCTAATTTAATCGTATGTCTGAAAGAAATGCTGATCCCTTTTTTGTCATAGTACATATAGAGAATATTTTTTATGTAATAACTCCAACGAACAAACCTTAGCTGAACTAGCTAAAAAGACTTCATTTATCATAATAACTCCAACGAACGAACCTTAGCTGAACCAGCTAAAAGGACTTCAATTATCAAAGTAACTAGAGTTTTTCCTTCAATAAAATGGTAATTGAAAAAAGTCAAAGTGTGTCACACAAACAAATTGATCAAAAACAAACACAAGGTGCATACTCTATTAAGCAAACAATGTTATTTACTAATGGAGACTGTGTCAACTTGTGAAGAACTGGCGTCAATATAGTAGAGAGACCTATTTGTACTATATTATGACTCATTACTTAGATAAACATTATATTTTATTTTAAAGGATTCTTGCATTATTACAAGCCACATAATAGGTAGTTTTGCCAATTTCCTATATTAATTTATACATATCATTGCAATTGTGAATGTGCGTTTGTTTTCGTTCGATTTAAATCTATTTCATATTTTTATACGTTCGTTTAAAATTGACTGGAGACCTGTATCTATCGGTAGATCTAGCGTTGTTCAATTGATTACTTAAATTAAATTAGTATGGGATAGCCCGGACATAAATCAAGCTTAAAGTTAACTAACTAATCCTTAGCTTTATTATAAACATAACCATTCTCATTAAACGAGGTAATTTTTCATAGTCAATGTAGTCTACACTTTTAATTTTGTATATTTTTAAATTTCATACTTTTTGTATTTTTACCTTTAATATTTTTAGATGAATAGTAACTTAAAGCTCTTCATTAGGTGAAGCCACTTTTAAGATTAGTCTACACAGATGTGCAATAAGTATATGAGCTTAGAGATATTTCTAAATCACGAACGTTACAATTTAGTTCTTAAATTTTTTATTTTAAGAACATTACACAAAGTTATATGAATATTGCCAAATATTTTAAACCTCATAACAAATGATATTTATTGTGAGTCTTGACAATTCCCTCTACTAATGCGTAAATGATAAATATCATATTTTTATCACTTGATAATACACTTAGCTCTTTAATCCTCTATTACACGCTGATTTTGCAATACAGTATATAACAAAGTTTTTTATTATCTATAAATTTTAATCACTTAAGAAATAACAACATTCTTGTTTTGATCTTCCTTCTCTCCATTAGCATTTGTAAACTACGCACGTTGGTTCAATATGTCAATGAAGGTTTTCAATGTTCTATGGGTTTTATGTCTGTAAAGTTACGTTCACGAGTCATCAATTCATCTCATTTATCCTCAACTACACATTTATCCTTAGTACTCATACATCATATGGGAAAACTATATTTTTATATATAATATTAATTAAAAAATAAGAAATATTTTTACAATATTGTAGTGACAAATCAAATTAACGTATAATAAATGGTATCGTCTATGGACTATTGATGTAAACCACATTTTTCTAACAAAAGCATGTAAGCTTAAATTGAATGGTGAACAAAAATCAAATAAAAATAAAAAAATATTAAAGAATGAAACAGCAATAATTTACATCATTATAAAATATTTAATATATATATTTGCTTATTTCCAATCTAACTATACTATTGCGATTATTTAATAAAAATAATGTCATTTTTGCCATAAATTCCCTGAAGAAAAAAAGACGAAAAATTTATTAGTAATTTTAGTAAAAAAATATCTTGATCTGCATGCAGTTCCTTATTTAACGTACTTTTAGTTTTATATTCATATCAGCCATACGTGATGTAAAACGAAGTAAGTTGCGTATTTTACATATTCATTGATTAAATTTATTATTACTTACCGCCACTATTCATTATGGCTCTGTTTTATTGAAATTATGTTAATTCAGAATAACGTAAGAGGTATAAATTATTTCAGTCTACTTTTAGAGACTGATGTGGTAAGTCTATCGTTTCCATCTGTAAGTTTTTCAGGCTAGTATATAAATGCTTTTAAAAAAAGATATTAATGATTTAATATACATATATTATGAATACAATCATTTGGTATAAGTAAATATAGATTCTGTTGTGAAGTATCTTCAATAGTAGTAATTAGTTTGTACTAATATCGAATAGTAACGGTTTTCAAACTTTCAATACTATATATATATTTCACTCTGATTTCATTGAACGTAATAACCATTTTTTAAATGAATTAATTAAATTTTTGCTTATTAGTAAGTCAAAGTTTTGAATTTAATAAAAATGATGACTAGCATCGGCTACCCTTTGCAATAACTGAAATCAAAATTCTCTAATGCCTTTAAGGCGTCAAGAAGGAAAATAAGCTCAAAATATATATAGGGAATAACTCAATAAATTTTCCATTTACCATTTTTAGAGTTTTAGCATTTTTATATAGTTCCTTTGACTTTGAACATACAATTATTTGTTAGCCAATTCGAGAGATTCTAAGGATAAAAAATGAGTAAATACATTAGCAGCTTAGTTATATATCCTCTTGTAGGTCATTGACTTTTTTACTTATTAACATTAATAGATATAACTTATTTTGCCAATTTGCTTAAAGCGGATTAGTAGAAGAGATAATATTTCCAAAAAATGTATTTTGATACAAGCAGGATATCACACCTGACCATATCTAAAATGAAACCTAACGACCTTCGTTTATGGCTATTTCCATCCATTAGTCCTATCTAATTGCATTGAAGAGTCCACTATCTAAATGCTAGCTAAAGAGGTAATTGTTCTAACATTATAGTCAAGGGTGCACTTCTGTGAAGTATTTGTTTTGTTACAAATTGTATATTTTGTTACAAAAATGTACTTAAAACACACGAGTACGCAAAATACATAATATTTACATCTTGGTAAAGATAAAGCGTATATACCGAGCTACAAATAAATTGCATACCAGTTTTCCAAATCAAACCTGCATTTGGTAAATAAGGAAAACGGTTATTAATAATTGTAAAAGTCGTGCCGCGCACGTGCGCAGTAACGCGCAAAATATATACTAAAAATTATTAAAAAAAATTAAAACAATTTTTTTTTCAAAAAATCTCATTTGACCTCTTTAATATTCTAGCACAAAAATGTTGTGAACAGTCCAACTCCTTTTCTCCTTTTCTCATTGAACATCAATACATGGTTCCCCCCCCCCTGTAATTCAAATCTTACCTTGTTGTTGCAGGTGACCACGGATAGTAGTAATTACTTATGATCAGTTAACATATTTGATCGTTTGTAGACAATTATAAAAACCAGAAGTTGGTTAAGAATGACTTTTCTATTTTTACATGACTCAGTGATTTACTATTTCAGACATCTTTTTATTGTTTTAAGATCATTTCTCGGTGGTTATTATCTATGTATTTGTTTGTACAATTGAAAAAAGATTAGGTAAAAATAAGAATATAAGATGACAGCAGTTGACGCGCCGACATATGATTATATCTCGGCGCCTCATCTTCTTAACTTGTACGTAATAAAAATTATTGAAATAATATTATATATGATAATAACCAAACTAAAATTACTTTATATTACCTATGTTAATTTATTAAATTTAATAGTGCTATATTATGACTGAATATTATTAGAAGCAAAAGTTTGAACAAAACATAAAGATATTTTTGCTCAAATAAAAGTGGCAGGCGTTGTTAATTAAAAGTTTGTACGGTATTTAAAACTATGTATACATTTATTAAGTTTATTAATTTAATATTTTAAATACAAAGAATTTAAGTAATGGTTTATAAATTCGATTAATTCTTACATCGCTATAAGAAGTTTGGTGAATGCTCGTAATCATTTATAATTTAGATATGGACAAACATAAATATATTAGGAATGAATTCTACTGAAAATATTCATAACTTATATAATCCATAATTTTAATTACTGTATAGATAATTTAAAAGGTGATTAAAGTTTCGTTAGGTATTCAATATTTTAAAAGTAAAATCATAGTAGCATAAAGTTGTAACATAAATAATATTCAAGTTGTAAGTAAGTACAGAAATAGCGTATGAATGTCTGAAAGTTATGGATTAATTCAAATTTAGTTGTGGAACATGAGTAATAATGTTGAATATTCAATAATAATAAAAATTTTATTTATAGAATTATAGGTTAATAAGGCTTATTTATGGAATTATAGGTTGCATTGCAATATAGAGATTTGGGTCCAATCTGAAGTAGCAGGCTACATTATGCCATCGTTTACTAAAAAAAAATGTATGATGTTTTTGTTTAAAAGAAGAATAAAATATTATTTAAATAAATATGATCATTCTTAAAATGTATGTTTATATTTAAAATATGTTTATTAATCGATTACACAGAGAGTGTAGCTACTCATAATAATTAATTACCGGAAATGTTGTCGGTAGAAGATATGCACAAGCAAGCAATATACATATATTTTATTACGACTGTTTTCCTTTCCTAGTTTTGCAACGTACTATCTGATCGCGTCATCTAATGACGTTTTAAATGTTCGAATCGCCGTCTAGAGTGAACGAAGATATTGTGAATTGAGAATGATTTATAAGGCATCTACTTATTTCAGTCACAGAGATAACTAGAAAAAAATCACTTTATATATTATATTAGTTACTTGTGTGTAGGTTACCTAAGCATGTCCATATTTGTAGCATAAATATTCAGTTCCGTAGTCATTTGAAGGGAAAAGCTGAATACGCATCTAAAAAACTCGGGGTACTTAGCAGATCGAGGCAGAACTTCACACCCGCCAATTGTCTCCAGCTGTATATAGCACAAGTGCGGCTACATATGGAGTACTACTCTGGTCCCTGGGCTGGAGCTCACAAGTATCAATTTCTTCCATTTGACCGTATCCAACCGACAGCTTCCCGAATCGTCGGCGACTGCAAGATTTCCGATAGGCTCGATCTATACACAGAGGTGTATCATCTGTCTGCGTTCTGTTTCGAACTTATAACGGTGAATGCTCTGTGAAGTGGTTTAATCTCTCCCAGTCGGATCCACCATCGCATCACGCGCCACAATAATAGGTTCCATCCCCATCACCTGGATGGCTGGCCGTCAACCACCGTGCGATTTAGTCGCAGTTTTCTGCCACGAACTGTGGAGATGTGGAAGAATTTACCACCTGCGATGTTCCCACGTGATTATGAGATGGGGTGTTTTCATGAAAAGAACGTAAGTGTTCGTTAAAAGCCGGCAACACATCTGCGACGCATCCAGCGGTGCGGATGTTTGTGGCCGGCGAAGATCGCTTACCAACAGGTGACCCGCATGCTCATTTGCCTACTAAAAGCGGAAACGCTGAAAATGATGCAGATGTCAAAAAAAATACACTGCATTTTGGAATCAGAAAAATCACTGTGTCAAATGGTTTGAAACTCATAGCTTTACGATCAATAGAAAATTTTGTACAGCGTTGAAACGTTGTCTTTGAGTCATCAGATACAATTTGTTCAGAAATCTTAAAAGTATTTTATCGTTTTCGCATTTTTGCATCGAATTGTATGTATGTATGAATCTTATCCGAGGAAGTGAAATCATTGCTTCAAAGCAAGTTTTATAAATTATCTTAATAGATAGGAAAAAAATAACTTCCCTACTAAATTTTAAACAAAAACTTTCATTTAATGACACACACGTCTTTTTCGCAGACCAAAGCAAATAAATAAATCAAATCCTTCTTGCCTTTGTGTTACTATGTTTGACCTGAATAAGTTCAAGTCATTGTTTCATTTTCCTCACGGGAAAATATTTTGGATTCTAATGACTAATGATAAAAAGGAAAAGGAAGTGCTTTGTACCCTCTTTGTTTTACTTGCGAAGCGTTGACGCATCATTATTCTACACATGTTCGTCCTTGATCTTACGCAGTTCACTTCGATGTATTGGCGTCACTAATTAGGTTTATTGGCTTTGTATTGACGTACCATATGGTGCAGTGGTGAATTGTTTGCTTTCCGACCCGCGAATCGTAGGTTTAATTTTCACTCTAGGATAAAAATAACCTACAGGTATGTATTCTTAGTTTGTTTTATCGTTATCATTTTTATGTTTATAAATGGCACCCACCATACACAAAATCCTAGACCCAGACTAAAAGTTCCTGTATCATGAGTGTAATGAGTGTGGGGAGTTTTTAATTTATTTTTGTGACCTAGGTATAATTTTCTTAAAATTAATTACTTTAGTAACCGTTCATTCACATAAACAACATAAATTGAACATATCTTTTTTGGGCAATGTATTTATTTATTCTTTAAAAGCTGGCTATCAAGAGGAAAACCAAGTTTCCGTACGTACTTTTGTAACCATAGATCAATTTAACTAGACTAGAGCATTTAATATACTCCGTAAGACTCGTCAAACCATTGGTACTGACTTTTGTTGCAAATTATAGTCCTTAAACCGTGTAAGAGATACTTTACCAGTTTGAAAACTCTGAAAAAAGGGTAAAGTCGACTTGATCAATCACAACGGGTACAAAAAAGTAGAAAAATAAAAAAAAACGTTACACTAGGATTTATCATTGCGAAAGTTAGAGTATTGTCCGCTTCGTCACATCGATGCAGGCAAACAGAATTTTTTTAAATAGAAACAATTTTTTTTGGGTAAGCGTCAATTATTGAAGCAGCAATAAATGAATATGTTGAGAACAGGAATGTTTTGATATCTTATTTTTCGTTGATAATAAAAATATGATTATGTCATAACATTTATTGTTTTCGCGTTTTATTTTATGATAACCTCAGTTTGCGATAATTTTTAACTTTATATGTGTAATGCTTGAAACTATATATAAGGGCGTAATCATACTACACCGAAAATTTCGAATAAATTCTTTCATAATAATGGTTTCTTTTTCATTATTGAAATTTTATTTTGAAAATCCATTAATATATATATATATATATATATATATATATATATATATATATATATATATATATATATATATATATATATATATATATATATATATATATATATATATATATATATATATATATATGGGTGTGTATATATACATCAAATTTAAATAACATATAGATTTATCTACTATTGTCAAAAAAAATTATGTGGCAACTCCTTCAAATTGCAACTTTTCGTTTATCTTATTATTTATATTTCGTAATATTACAGTGTTAGGGGTCATGGGCTTTAATTTGAACTATAATTACGAAAGCAACATAATTTTATAGCTCCAATAGATAATTTGTGGGTAACGAGTGCTAAGTTAAGTGTAGTTTTATGTATAAAATCATTATAAAATTGATCTATTTTTACATCATACAAATATTATGTAAAACATATTAATTTTACAACAGTTTCCAACATTAATATTAATAAGAATCAAAGAATTCGTTTAGCACTCAAATCTTACTTTGTATTGAAGAGTTACAAAAATAAGAAGATTAATAAAATTATGTATCCAAGTCGATGTGGTAGATAATGCCTGTTATATATATATATAAAACAAAAAAATACTATGTAATATAATTTTGCCGATAGCTGCATCACATAATGCACAATGCATTATAGAATGCATATAACGCTCACGCATATGAGTAACCTAGCCCAACAGGTAAAAGGTCGTGACTTCCTGATATGCTAAGGAAAGGTAACAACGGATACGGAATAACAAAGTAATGTTTTCATACATTTAACAATAATATACAATGGAGTTTACTTACATACAAGTACGTGACTCAGAAATATATATACATAGTACATACATATGTTTAAATATACGTTAGCAGTGTCTTTGAGGAAATTGTAGTGTTATTTCCCTTGCCGGATCATACATCTATTGTAATTGAATTACTTTTATGAGGCCAAAAACCTGCATTGAAATTTTCTTAGACCTGTTTGTATTTTCATTTTTATTATATAGGAGATAATTGCAAATAAAGTAGGTTAGAATACAAAGAAAAATATTTAATCCAATTTTGATCTAATCTAATTAAGTGTTTGATTGCTGTCTTGGTGAACAAAACAATGATGTTTCTCTTTACTTTTTACACGTACTTAACCTCAGCTCACCTGAAGCTCGGGTGACACAGTTAAGTACGTCTGAAACTCTTGATATATTGATTACTTTTTTCAGGCAATAGTCCACTACAAAATAATTACTAATTCAGTTGCTACTATTAATTCACACTTTGTATGTATATATCTTGTTCAAATTTTCAATCGTTAATAAAATACTTTTTTATTCATCCACTCAAGTTCAAATATATTTTTTTAAAATATGTAATGGATGACACTTGATGTTAATACAATTTTTTCAAATATTAATTCTTTAATTATTTTTAGTTTTATATGGGAGAAAAAATATTTTATTTAAGATATTTAGTACGGTATAAAAGTAGTTCAAATTTTATTTGTGTTACTTGTTTTTTATTTATATTAAAAAAATTAAAACGTTTTGCAGTCATGGCCCTACACAGGATTCTCGATGTCGTCAGTATCAATACTCATTTATCAATAATAAAGCACAAGGGGGAATTAGATATCAGAACCTTGTTAGATAATTATTATCTTTTCGATAATTCAGCGATATGATAATTTCCGTCATTACAGAAGTTCGGCAAAGCTTCGTAAATACTACACTTATCTTACTTATTAAGGGTAATAACTTATACTAAAAAATAAGAAAAAAACGAAAAATTACATAAATTGTTGAAAAAAATCGCTCATCATTTACTTAAGTGTAGGTGTTTGTGTATACGTACATACTACTTTTATAATCTTATTTAAAAACGACATCTCAAAGTAAAAAACCACAATACAACATTGCTGTATATTTAAAAAATAAACATTAACAGATACTCTTATCCAAAACAGTGAGTGAAGCCGGACTTCTCATAAACAAGGCCAAAGCCAAGTACATGAAAGCATCAAAAACTACACACGAATTTGTATAAATTAAATTAAACAAAAACTACACCTTTGACTCTAAAAACGAATTTGTTTATTTGGGATCCTAAGTAACGAGAAATAACAATGTATCAGCAGACATAAACAAGAGAATCCTTGCAGCGAATAGATGTTTATTCGGACTGCTACGTTACTTTCGCTGATTAAAGAAGACGAAAAATACTCACCTTTGAGAGAAATTTTTTAAGGCGTATCTGTGGTCCTGTGTTGGAAAATGAGCGATGGCGTACACTTTACAACCACGAGCTATATGAGCTGTACAATGAGTCGAACGTCATCAAAACCATTAAAATTGGATTGGATTAGATGGCTGGTACGGATTGACGAGGCTAGAGTACCCAAACGCCTAATCGAAGGCAACGACCAGATGGTCGTAGAAGCCGCGGAAGGCCTAAGCTCAGATAGCTAGATGGAGTCGAGGACGACTTAAAGCCAATCGGTGTGAGGGTCTGGAGAGACAAGCTAAACGAAGATCCGACTGGAAACTTTTACTGAACCAGTCTAAGACCCACCCGCAGCTGTATTGCCTTGATGATTGATTCGAAGAGGTGAATGCTGGTAGCCTGATGGCTCTTACAGCTTTATCAAATACTGGGCCTGATGCCTTGATGATGATGCCTTGATACTCTTATATGTATATTAAATATGCGGTGTAAACATTTAGTTGCGATAGAAGTCATGAACTAAAAAGTAACTACTAAAACATAAATAGAAAGGCTTAAGTCAAAATTGGACTTATCCAACGTGAATAAAGTTTTTAAGAACTAAATCGATTTCGTAATCAATGGTTGTATGGCTATGACTATTTATTTAACGTACTATAAAACACATGGTATAGATACCACAAAACCATATTGATTTTGTGGTATCTAAACCATTTTCTTTTAAAAAAAACAAGTCTATTTTTTCTACATGTCTACTGCTTTCCATCGGGTGACACGCCCGTTCCGCACGCCTATAAAAAATAATAATAAACTAGAGATAAACAAGCATCCTTCTTTTAATATACCTATAGATGCTTACGTATTACTAAAACATCCCCAGACATAACTTACCTAAAATGAATGTATTTTTTTTACCGTACATTTATAATATAACGGTAAGCTACTACTTAATCAAACTCCTTTGAAGCATAGAACGTATCAAACCTTACCTAATTAATTTATTTTTTGTTATTTTTCATAAATATTTTGTAGAATTATGACCATCATTTATGTATTTAAAAGTTTGTATAAATAAAATATAGTATACATATATTTATTTAAGTCAATAAATATAAAAAATATATTGGACAATGTGAACGTTGAAATACACCAAAAAATTTTTCTTAGATTCCATTAAAATAAATCCCAACATGGATTCTTTCAACAACGGTAAATATTTTTATTATTTCTTATTTATCCTCTAAGACTTGTAATTCCTAATAAATTTTTAAAACAATAAGATATCCATAAAAAGTTTCAAACAAATGGCATTTATTGATAGACGATAGATACCGTGACAAATACTTCCTTAGGCAAATGATAAATATTCCACTTCCATCATGATTTTTTCCATTGTATTATAATTCAATACTTTCCTCTAGTCTGGAATTTATTACAAAGGCGTCGTTTAAGAGGTGAGAAATAAGACAAACCTTGGCCTTAGAATTATTCAAGGGTAGGTATAGGTATTGTAACTTTATTTTCTTAAGGGTTTTTAAAATAATTTTCAGAAATGTCGAAAAATTCTGTTGTTTTAAACAAGCCAAAAATGATGACAGTTAATAGTAAATTTTATGTTACAGTTTATTATTAATTGTAAAATTTTATCAAAATATATAGTAATTAGTGCGACTTAAGTGTGAAGTTGGCTGTGAAAAAATACAATTAAATCTTCTGTTATGAAACTACGAAATTACTTTCAGAACAAACCAATAGTTCAAGAGCTAAATTAATTATAATTTAAAAAATATAATTTATATACAGACTTGGCCCCGATTTAAATAAATTGTAAGCATAAAAAGGATCATAAGGATAAAACGAAGTTCTTCAATAGCATCTTAACGTGTTCTATATAATAAGCGTTTCAATAGTATTGAAAACTTGAAATTTTTGAATTTCGTATTCCTATATAAAAAATTCTATATAGATTATGAATCCCAATGCGGGAAATACTAAACAACCTAAACTAATTAAAACAATTTTAGGTTTTGTAATTTGAAGTTACACAATAGTGAAAAACTACAATAATAATTCATATTACGAAACTTTATCCTCTTTATATCTGAAAAATTATGAAATCAAATTTAACACCATATATTATTAAAATAGATTTATTTTACATATTACGAAATTGAAATTATTATAATTAATTTACAACTGATGCAAAACTTAATAGTAATAAACAAAATAATAAGTAAATCAGAATAACTAATTTAGAATCTGAATAAATAGGTCCATAAAAATGAATGAACAGTTCATTAATCTGAATAATCGTAGCTATACGTTGAGTAATACGCACTATGTTGAGATTTTTCTTTCCACATCATCCATCAGCTGGATCATCAGCCATAGAGAAGAATGATCATCAAAATAATTAACATGTTTGTTACAGATTTGGAAAGAAGTCAGATTGTGCGAACTAACATACCATTGTAACGTATTAGTGACGTCGTGTGACGTATGGCCGATAGGAGCTACGCCTACGACCCGGTGGACACCGGAGCGCCAGTCAACCAGCAATCGTACAGGATGGAGGCGGGACAGTTGTGGCGGCAGTATGTCATCGCCGGCATCGGTATGTCAATGTGACTTTGTGCTCTTAAATTGTACGTGATAAGTGATTGCCAAGCTCTTTTCTAAATTTACTGGATAGTCAAAAGCTTACTACGTCGGATTAATTTAAAACAAATCATGTTTTACAACTAAAAAAAATTGAAAACGCTGTCAACTTTGGCTGTATGTTACTTTACCTGCACCTAATACCGATAAAAAATAATTAAATTTTGACGTACATATCATATTCATGGAGAATAACGAAGGTCCGATTAGACGTTTTTTGAAATAATATGCGAATGCATTGATCGACACTTTCGTATTAAATTTTATTCATAAAACCTTATTTAATTGTGATTAATAAAATAATAAGTTGTTATTACCAAATCAGCTATTATTACAAAAAGTAGAGACATAATAACTGTTAGCGTAAACTAGATATACGCCGTTATAAAAATAAACGTACGCAAAGCGTAAATGATGCTTCCGTATTCCCGAACTGTGCTCTGAATTAAGAAAGCAGCGCGTTTTGTTGAAATTCGTATTTTTTATTATTATTTTTTTTACCGTGATTTATATTTTTCAAGTGATACTTGAAATGTAGCAGTTAATAGTCTATAATACACACATAATATTAGTTTTTGTTATTTAATTTACTAAAAATAATAATAATTAAAACGAACTAATATTAATATAAAGTTATTAAGGTTCGATATATGTAACATTTATTATAAATAAATAAACGGTAATAAAAAATAAATGAATCGAACGCTTCATTGACCATAATTGATAAATAATTTTTTACGTGACTTTTTAAAGATATTTTTATTATAATACAATTAAACAGCACCATTTTACATATACATAATTAAAATATTAAAGATATTACTAGTAAAAGGGATATAGTACAATAGACTATCAGTATACCTATAGTTATAACTTGTTCTTAATAGTATTTTGGAAATTATGCATATGCTGATCAATAAACAAGCAAAATCCGTGAAACATGCAGTGTACCTGCATTTACTTCGAAATTTGTACACAATAAATACATGTAAAATTAGTTAAACCCAACGGAATTTTATTTTGCAATTGTGTATTCTACTATACCAACGAAGTTAAATTTTAAAATGGCGTACGTTATTAGAATAGTATCAGCCCATTTCTTCCCGTAAGTGTCATACGAATTGAATATAGGATGAATAAATGGGTTGTATGCTAAGCGCGTGCATTACCCCTCCATTTTTAATGGAGAGAAATGTTCATCAATATAGTGTACCGTAGTATAACATACGTAGATTGATGATTATAATGATAGTTTCTTTATAATGATAGATAATATGAATAAATGCAAAATCCTCGTTTTCAAATTACGTGAAGTAATTTGCCATAGATAATCTATTTTTAAATCGTCTTAATTGACGTTTTAAACCTTTTTTCCGTTCGGAAAATATATCGTCTTAATTATTTTATAATTAAGATATTTAACACAGCGCAAACTACACACACACATAGACACAATCTTTACTTTTAAACATAGCGTTTTTATTTTTACATCGCGTTTTTGTGCAATGTAAGCGGTTTATGCGTCCCATTAGTGGGCGCCGGCAATCTACAAACAAGTATGAATGAAGCAAACAACAACATGGGTCTTCAATGTCATAGAGGCCAAGCCGTGTCAGACCTATGGAATTTGCGGTTTGCGCAGGCTCCTCAAATCATCATATTGGCTGCGGGCCCAATATTCGATAAAGATGTAGAAGCCAATATGCTACCAACAATAACATCTTCGAATCAATCAATCTTCCACGGCCCGTGCAACGCGCAACGCGTTTTTGCGAGTTGTGGGCTCGTGCCTCTTAGTTGATCCTCAATCACTCGGACGGCTACTCTCAGGGACAACCGGTGTATAGTGCCACTGTTAAATAAATCAGTTAATGATATGATGATGATGACGCTCATATACAATCCGACGTCCTAATTCCGTTTCGCGCGCATGCGCGTACTGCTTTTGCTACACACAAATTACTACAACCATAACGCCATAATCCAATTCGCAATCCTTAACTCCGAAAGTGAACACAGAATTGCGTTACTGGCTTATTTCTTTGCGTCTACAGTTTAAAGGATATAGAATATCTATCATCGTGCAATGGAAAAATTATTATCTAATGCCCTTTTGTGATTACGTATATTTAGATTTTTGTTCTTGTTATTGTTATCAAAATAGTTATATCATCATTTATAAGACGTCTAATTATCTATTTTAATAAAAAAAATTGAATTTGAAAAATATTTACATTACAATTTACTTTAAATACATTCAAATTTACAAATTAAAATTTTAATAATCAAACTAAATTCTTAATTTCTTTAACATAAAATAAAAAAGAAATTACATAAAGTTGTCAAATATTGATTTATTAAAAATCAAGCCTCCACTACCACTTCGTAATAAGGTTCTTCTGAACATACCTACAACAAACTTTTTCTCTGATTTTCTATTATTCGGAATCATCAAGTCATAATTAGGAACTGTCACAATTCTACATTAAAGTCGCTCCAATTCAGTAAATTAAATTCAAAGTTGATTACGTGGGTCACTGAATAACAATAGCTGTTGCATTGTAGTGTATACCACTGTTTTTGTTCCACCGACGAAGTGATTCAAAAATATTTAAGTAATATGTGTAAAAACATTAGTATCGTGTATGGTTGAATATAATTTAATAATGTATGTACTACTCCCACGCTCCTTTTTCAAAAATATGAATAAAAGTATGTAATGTTTTGTACAAAATTCTAAAAAATTATCTCTTAATACTTATAGTTATGAACAGTCATTTGTGAAAATACGATTACATGTAAGGTTTTCTATGAATTTCTTTATGTTATAAAATTCGTACCCAATAACAAGCATCAAGCACGAAAAATAATATAAAACAAAATAATACACCGTTTCACTTGTAGAGGCCACAGTACTCGCACTTTAATTAGCAAAGGTATATTTGTATTTCTAATTTCTTACGACACGGGTGGAGCTGTGTTCCACAACCACGATGTATAACATTACGTCCTAGCGCCAGCTAGCTTACACCTTAAACAAAAATAACTTAAAAACTTTTTCTATAGTTGTATCAAATTTGTAACTATAATTCTTGACGTTCTTTTACAATCATTACATCGAAGGTATTGTAAATATGTTCCACCATATATATCTTATATCCTAAGTCATATATAATAGGTGAAGGTTTATCTGATAATAAACATCTCCTAGGGTATTTAATCAGTCTTATCACCACAAGATTGCTGATTGCACCAAAAGATATGCTAATATTTACACAATTAAATATGCAAATTTCCAATAAAGTTACTCTTACAGCTTAAGAAAATATAAATATATCTAATCGGATAAATCGCAAAAATTACTACACTTACTGTATATATTATATTTTTGGGTATAATGTATGTAGACTTAAACAATAACAAATAAATCGATACTAAAATCGAATATTCACCTTTACCTAGGCTAAAGGCTCTAATAAAGTAACCTATAAGGACTGGCCATAAATATGAAAATACAAAAAGTAATACTTTTTAAATTCAAGTTGTGGTGATTAACCCCTTCTGCAAAATTTAAATACATAAGTGTGCCAATATCAATTGAAAAAAAATATTTTACAAAAACTGACCTTAATAGTTGTAGTTAAATAAATTTATAAAACAAAAACATAAACAAATATTAATTAAAAACAAACCATTATGAAAATAAATAAAAAATACATAATAATAGAGATATTTGAGAAACGATAAAATTTTAACAAAACACACGAAGTTTTGTTAAATTAAGGTTTATTAGGTTAATTCAAGCATTTAATGAATAGAAGAAAATGCAAATAACACATACATTATAAGTGACCTAGACTCGAAATTAAATACTACTATTTCCAAAAGGCTTATTTATAGCTCTCTCCTATTATTGTTTTCCTTAAATAATCGATATTGTACACTACACAAAACCAGGCTTCAAACATTTGAATTTATTGTGTATTTGTTTACATACAGAGGCATTTAAGTATATGTACTGCATATATAAAACACGTACATAAAATTTTCTATCAGCAATCACAAACAAATTAATATCCATTTATATGATACAATTGTATTAATATTTTATCTTATAAATTAACATTCATAGTATTTAAAGATAAGTATTTTGCCTATGTGCGTTTCGATAAAACATTAATGTCTTAAAGTTATAAACAAGAGTCTAATATTTGTAATTCGATTGTTTATTTAACATTTTATTTTGCGGTAGAAACTAACAATGCCTTTAATGTAAAAAAGTGATATAAAATATGTAATACTTGAGATTTCTTTCAATACTTCTTACTTTGATATAGATTCGTCTTTATTCTTTTTGATTACATTTCATATAGTAATCAATAAACTAAATTATTTAAATATTACTAAGATCTGCTTACAACACAATTCCTAAACTTTTCCCGCAAATTTACATGAGTAAAATTGTGTTTTTGTTTCGTTTTCATAATCTTGTATTGTGTTTATTTATTTATTTATATGTCGATTTAGTTTTAAGACTGTACACATTAACATCACTGTGACTGTATTCCTCAACATCATCATCATCATTACAACCGTAACAGTCAACATTACCTTTCCTCACAATTGGCAAGCGAATTGGATATCGCAAATGGTTTTTGGTTTTTTTTTATCAAGAAGACGCTGATGCTTGTCTGCTAGAATTAGTATTCTAGCAGACAGGCATCAGTACCTACTACTAAATAGGTACTTGTAAGTAGCTTAGTATAACACCCGATAGAAGAAATCACGTGCCTCACTATTTTCAATGAATAAATAATTATAAATTTATTCACAATATTTTTTATTTAGTATGTTCATAATTAGTAATATATTCAATTATAATTTTTCTATAACAATTTAAATAAATCCATTTATATGCGATACGAAAGGATATATTCTTTTTTGGATTTTGTCGTTGGCATTGTGTCCTCGCCGCATATCAGGAAACTGATGTCCAAGTGTGATTTTTCCTGTATATTAAAATTACGAATTACTTGTTGACTGTATTGTGATTACGATCTATTTTGTTTCCTTTAATAATTCCAAAGAATGAATTGTCTTGAATACTTAACGTCCGTAAGGTAATCTTCCATTCGTCCCATGTAATGAAACATTATTAGTTACCTACATAACTGTTATAGTTAAGTGCAGCGGTAGAGGATGCGCAGCGCTAGGACTGCTTACGGCACCTTTTAAGTTTCCGGCGGCCTTGTGATTCAATAGTACTTACTGGATCATTTCAGCTTTGTCGCAAAACGAAATACGTCGGTTTTACGAGTTGAAATCTACTATCTCTATCGAAACTTTTCAATTAAGTTTGTCACATTATATATTACATTTCATTTTTTTTAATATTTTTTGACATAAACAGCATTGCATTTAAGCAGCAATAGCTAAGTCGGTAAGTTCGTACCTTCCATTGAACTATTGATGTGAATCATACCCTAGCACAAGCATTATTAGCTTAGTTGAAATGATTAACCAGAATTCTAGTTGCTATATTAAAAGTATTAAAACATTGCTGATCTTAAAAAAGTAATGAAAATGATATTTTTGTTCACTAGAACGATTTTAACGTCTGACACTATCAAGTCAAATGTGTATCCTTAATATAATCCGATCGATAACCAATGGGTTATCTTTATGACAAGAGCGTACCAAAAATATGTGAAAATGGCCGCAGTTTTATCGATTAGCTTTAAGTCCTGTAACTGTAATACGAATATTGTCGCAATATAATAGCCACATATATAATAGCCGCATATCTTAATTCAGCAATCTTTGGTAGAATCGAAGACAAATTTTAAAATGAATTAGCTACAATTCAAATGACTATACGACTTTATATGTATATTAATATCAGATTACAACTGAACAAACACTGTTAACAGCGATCGAATATGCTTTAATGGAATATTATTTATTTTACAACAATTGTAGACTAATTCTATATTCAATGCTATACCTTATTAAATTATATACACTTACACACATATATGTACACACTTCGATAAATTATATACACACTAGAATCGGAGATGACGGAAATTTTTAAGTAATATTAATTCAAATGTCTTTCATTATTAAAGATTACACATATAAAGAATATGTATTAATTGTTTTGGATGTACCTTAACATGTTCTATTATAAATTATAGGAATAATGTCGATACCTTACGTCAATTACTATTTTGTTTCAAAAAATAAAAAATCTGAGTCGAGTGGAATAAAATATACAATTTTTTGATCAAAAAATTGGTTTGGCTTACTCAGAAATAGTTTCATACGAATATAGACTTAAGATAATTAGTTATTTGCTTTTTATGTCGGTTTTTAATATACTGGATCGAGCTAAGTATACCTTTTAGTAACACCTGTACTTCTTAGTAAAGGCCTGTCATCTTTCCTTGAAAAAATTTGATAATAAGCTGCCGTGGGTCTTCAATCTAGGTTCGTACACTTCGCACTCCTTCAAAATTATTTTCTAGCCTGCGTGTTTTCTCAAGATTTTCTCCCTCGAAAAGTTCAAGTTCTACGCGTCCTGCGTTCCACGCTTGTTTACAATTAAAATTTTAAAATAATAATTAAAAGCATTTTCTACTCAACTACCGTTCCTATGTACAGAGAAAATATATCTAAATCAAACTCGGTTAGTATAATAACAACATCAATCAACAAATATTGACCGTGAACAAATAGTAAAGAGGCGTGTTATCAAGTTTTATTCACTTTTCACTCGGCCATAAAGTAGTATCAAATGATGTCAGGTGTAACTTATAATCTGTACAATTATTATATCGCTGTTTTATGACATCTGCAGCAGTGAACTCGATTGCGTCTTCAGTCGAAGCTTCGAAGGACAATATCAAACAAATCATAGCATTAAAGTATTAAAATGGGATAGATATAATTTTTGTCTTTTATTACTAGATTAAAAAGACTTGCCATTAAATAACAATATTATTTCGCTCGTTCAATAAAAGCGTTTTTTCAAACCTTTAAGAGACTCTGGGTAATATTTAAATTCAACAACTTTACACAGCATTATAAATACAAATATTTAAATAAAAATATGACAATAATAGTGTAACCTCTATAGCATGATGTAGGAATATATTTCTATGTAGTAAACATACAAACATTACGCATAAGGATATTGTTTATGGCCTACATATATTTATTGCGAATCTGGATGTCAAGCCAATCCGCTTTGGACAATTGTGATGAAATCGGGACGCCTGGTGGCCAGAAGTGGAACATATTTAACTGAATACTTTAGTTTTAGTGTAGCAAAATGGCCGCAAATATTCGCTAATATAGTGCAGATAAAAATATATAAATTTACTCGCAACAATCATAAAGTTCGACATTAAACTTATCTTATCTGAGACATTTGGCCCACCAGTTAACTGACTTTTTATTAACATTGGTACGTTTATCGATTACACATAAATAAATGAACTTGAATAAGTATATAGTTTTGTTCAAGTTCATTTATTTATTTATTAATATTAAATATTAAAAAAATGCAAGAAAATTTTATTTTTTTATTAAAAATAAAAATAGAATATAGACCGAAGTTTATGTTATAAAACCATTCAAGTATCAAGAGTGTAAGAATAACAATAATTATACACTAGTATGGTATCGATATTCATTACTTTGCTAACTACCAAATTATAAATCGACTAAAAGTTATTAAATAGTTGATAATCAGCTTCGATATGAATGAATTCATTAAATCGAATTAGAACAATAAACAATTAACATATACCTAGATATTTTCAATCGCATATTTCATTCGTATTTCTTATTCAAATTTAAAGAGAAACGGCAAGTCTTAAAGCGTACTAAGACTATAACTTTTGATTGGGATTTGGTTTGTCTTGTTGAATATGATACAGGGAAAAATTGAAGAGAGAAAGAGAAGAGAAAACTGTAAAGAAAGTTTACGGACCAATTAAAGAAAAAGAGACGTATATACTACATCGACAAATGCTAACCATGTAAATTATTCATGGATGGATTGGACCGTATTGTGCATGCTGGCTTTACTTTATAACAGAATTATAGATTATCTTTCCGTGCCCAAAGACCATATATTTTCACGTTTATAAAAAGCCTGTTGAAATGTTATGGAACTATAATTATTTTATATTCAAAATCACTCGACAATTATGGATATTTAAATTTTCAAATATATTTTTAAATCAACACTGAATTATATATTTTTACCGTATTAACCACTTATCTAAATAACCGGACAAATGCCTGTGACAATCACACAACACAAGCATATGCACGTCGTTGTCCAACCAAACAAATTGTTACCGAACTGAATGCCGTAGATACACCATGTTTTGCTCCATATTTGGGACATTCTATAATCTAATGGCTTATTGTGTGGCACTAAAATTGTGAGAAGTGATACGAATTTTAATGCTTTCTATATTACTTGCTAGATTAATATAAAATGTGTGATCAAATTTTACTTCACTTATGTAAGATTTTCGTAAGAAATAATGGAAGACGTAAAGAAGGGTTTTCCTTTTTTTTTATATATTCATGCCTATCCCCCGCAGGGGTTGGCAGAGACCACAGATCTCCATCCGCTGCCATTCATTACAGCGAAACGGCTCGTCATTGGTCGCTTTTCGCCATCGTGAGAATCAGAACGTGACGGGTGGCGAACCACGTCGCCGTCATTTTTCGACAAATTAGGTATATTAGATTCTTCTTAGTGAATCCCACGAGCCGCAAGGGAGGATGGAGGTCAAGCCCCAGCAGAGCCCTGCATGCTGAGGTAAGGCACCATAGTCCCCGGGGGAGCCCGACCCCGGGACGATCGGCACGCTTGCGACTAGGCTCGCCCCTAGCCGCGCATCCATTGGCACGGCAGACCGTGGATTGGCGGAGAAGAAGGGAAAGGAAAGAGAAGAAAGGAAGGGGCAGGAAAGGAAATGCGGATTGGGGGAGGGGTTACCAGACTCTGAATAAACATTTATAAATCCATATAAATATTTATTCCGATGCGGGAATCGAACCCGCGACCATTGACTCCGCGGGCGGAGGGCCCCGCCACTGAGCCAATCGGTCGTCATCGGTTTTCCTTTATCTACAAATATTTAAAAAAATATATCTAGGCGTCATAATTGGCTTAACATATCGAACCGTAGAAATTATTTTTCTTAAAATATATTATATTTGCCTCGCGGTTTATAATTCAGTCAGTTAATGAAATACATATATTTTAACATGAATTTAACTGTGATATTCGTTTTATTTGAAAAATAATTTTTTTAGAGCCCGTCTGCGTTTTAATGAAAAATAAAAAAATATTTATTCATCCCAATTTTCAAATAAATATGGTTATCTTATATATGATTTATTAGAATAGCAACGTGGGAGATTTTATAGTGTAATATGTTCTGTTTTCATCCCACACGTACATCCGCGCTGTAATTTCATTGTTAGCGCTAATAGTTGGAATAAAATGTATATATTAACATTTTATTTTTTATTCATTTTTAAAAACCTACCTAACTTCTGAGATAAAGTGTTGAATCGAAATTCATGAAATCACTTTGAATAGTTTACCCATCGCATTTAATCGAAAATTAAATAAATATAATATAAAGACTACATGTATTTTGTTAGTTTATTTTATTGGGTCGGGTGGTTTGAAGTGGGTTGAGGTTCCTCGCTTGCTAATTTTTCTTCCTATTCTCTTATTTTTCCCCTGGTATTTCTTATTGTGTGGCTGAAGAGCGTTGTTATTTTTCGATAAATCAACACATGTATAATATTAATTCATAAAATATTTATACATCTTTTGTTAGAAAGCCAAACATATTGCGACTATTGTATAAAAGCTTGGCAGACATTTCCTTCCGTAACGTGTCAATTTTAGATATGCTTTCCATACCAACATTTTACATAATTATATGTACTTGTCGTCTAGATATACTCCCCCTTATGGATCTGTTACAACGCGATTATTCTGAATGCGGTTATTTTTAGATATCCTGCGACTTATGTGTGCCATCTCTCAACATCGTTTCATTGACTGAAAATATTGAGTACTGCATTGTAGAAATATACTTTGTTGTAACATGGCCGTTATAATAATTAATTATACTGCATCGTGTTTGTATTTTTGAAGTTTCACATTTATGCCTATGGATTAAATCGCAAACTATTACTTTAAATTTTAAATACTGAATTAACTAAAGTATTCTTTTTTTGAGATAGGATTTGAATTGAATTCCATAATAGTGACAATGATCAATTTTGCGTATTGCTGTCCATAAAACTATAATGAATTTGTCGGAAGGACTCATAAGCGGTAAACGCACAACCTGCAGACTGCGGACAACGAAGACGATTATAACGGGTGAAGACTAATCCTCGATCGTAGGATCCTATCGAAATGATAGAAGATTCATCATGATAACAGAAAAGATAATCGAAATCAAAGGGATAAAATTAGCTTGATACCTCGCCTTGACCGCCAATTGCAGTGGGACGCATAAATTAATATTTTTTAACTAAATTATGCACCGTAGCAATCAGGGAAATTCACGAAATAGGCTCAAAAACTACATCTAAACCTTAATAAGTAATTCTTAAATGTATATTTTAACTTATTTTTCTTGGTGAAACAAATGCAACTATTCTAACCGGACGTGTTTTACTTAACAATACGCTACAATTCTCAACATATATGAAGGTCGCAATTTGCGCCATGTTTGACGTTTGTATCAATGTTTACTAATATTTATTTCTCACTCGCACCCAAATTCTTATTACAAAATATGTTTCTCCGTCTGTGCCTTCACAACACTCTTTTAAAAGAAAATGTCAATAAATGCGATAACATCACGAGTAAAGGCGTCATTCATTAATAGGTACCTATTAAAACAACTTTTAAGTGTGCTGAAAAGAAAGTTTACACAAGATACATTTTGTGCCCTGTATCGTTAAATAGAATATTTCATAGAATTAAAAGATACATATACTAAACCGATTTTAAGCGTACAGTTGATTTGAATAGTTATTGAAACATTTCTACGAGACAGACTGGACAATTTAAGATCTTTCAGAGATATAACTATTAATTGATAACGACCTGAACTTTGTGAAATAAATAAAAATCCCATGCCACCCAAACACCATGTATTGTGTGTGTGTGTGTGTGTTTATGTATGTAGTTTCCAATAGAAATACAAAAAACAAACACATTAGATGTTCGCATCGAAACATGGTATGGTCAATATAAGTTTGTACGGACAAACTTATATTAATACCATGTATATATAACTATACATTTATATATAAATTATATACCATGTTTCGATGCGAAAATGTAACCAAACCGTCGGTCAGAACATTCATCAATTCGATGTTAATATAAACCTTAAGTTACAACACGAAATTCAAAATCAAATTATATAAATATATAGCTTTTTTGATAAAATAACGACTAATTCAAATTTACTAAGTCAAATTTCGATAAAAAAAATCGTAACTGTACTAGATGATATTCTTTTTTTCTAACAACCAAGATCTTCTTATTAAGGGAATTCAGATGTTAAATAAAAGGAACGACCATATTTTCTTTGGCCACCAAGCCCATGTTTCAATTGTTCATATATCATTAGCTTACAGAGGTCACGATTAAATTTACGATGTAAACAGTGGCGTGCCGCGTAAATTTGTTTGAATGGGACTTGATATTGAACATGCATACTAGATTTATGCAAGTCCACTATGGTAGTTTCATAGTATTCATTTGAGCTATATACAAAGTTGATGTATATTTCTGAAATGGTATCGGTCTACATTTCGAAGGATTCTGTTAACTGCATTTTAAAATGTTAATAAATTTTAATTAATATTCTAAAATTGTACATTTTATATTGTAACTGTACAAAACAACTACTAAAGACAATAGTTTTACAAATAAAAGTCGTATAGAATACAAAGAAAATTTTATTTACTGCTTCTTATTACTTAAAAAAATCTGTTTACATTTTAAGCAAATTTTAATTTTTAATAAATCGTGTTATTAAGTCATAAAAAACATTATTTTGTGATTAAACTAATATGGGAAACTCAAAAAATTACATAATCCCTAAGAAGAATTTTGAGTTTTAAAATTCTCCATTTCCAGTTCCAAACTTCAAAATGCATTTTTAAAGAAACTTGAATAATTTAAATACACTAGAGGTAAAATGCACAAAACAGATTCACGCAATTTACTAGTTCACTTAATTAACAATACAAACCCATTGTATTCATAAAAGTAATCAGACGTTATCATGTGTTTATATCATAATGGTGGAAGTTCATAGACAGATATTATTTTCCGCTTGTTATATACTTTTTTGATTATGTACCTATTAAGAGTTGCATACATGATGATAATATCCCTTTTTTGATTTGACTTCTATGAGATTTCTAAGAAATCTTAAAACTGTAAAAAAAGATTTTTCTTATTCTTTGTATACGAAAATTTTTATAATATAATAATATTGAAAAACGCTCTGAAAAATTGAACATGTATGTACATTTTCCAAATAAACAGTGTTTTTTTGGAAAATGTACATTATTTTAAAGGCATATTTTTTTAAATTTATTTATTAAAAACACTTGCAATTAGATTACTTCTATAACCAGGCCCATTTGCAAATCTCAAACATAAGTTAATTAATTAAATAAACGGCTCTAACAAGCGAACAGACAGTTACTAAGTCATTTTAAGATCGGAACCCTATAATAAAATATTTTTAAGTTAGTTTTGTTAAATGAGTCGCAAGAAGAAAGATACGACAGGATGCTTGAAAATTTTATATATAATTGCTATTGGCAGGAAAATTCTTGTATGATTTGCGTTGATAACTCTGGAACTAGTGCTCTTAAACCTCTTACTTTAAAAAAATCTGCTATGTGCGTGGTGGAATATTAATATTTGGTCATCTATTGTTTTTCTTTTTATATCCTGACAAATATACTCGTATTTAGAAAAATCTACTCACAACTTAATCTATAAAGAGAAAATTCTCATGTATCATACAGAAAATAAGCTCTTTCGATCAGACACCAAAATATAATCTAGTTTTCATCTATCAAAACATTATTAAATGTATGTAAATCTATTTTATTACACAGCAAATATTGCAATCGCCAGTACGGGGTATTCCATGGGATGGACCTCCCCAATCAACATAAAACTGCAAGACAAGAACCTAACTGACTCCCCGCTACCCGCACCTTTGGATACAGATGAATCAGCGTGGGTTGGATCTCTTTTACCTGTAGGAGCTATATTTGGTGAGTTTTTTGTAAGTAATAATATAATTCATATAACAGTCAAATTAATAAGGATAAGAAGAAGCAATGAAGAAAAAAACGCTCATGATATGTTTATGTTAATATTCTTTTTATTATGACTTAATTTTATAAAAAACAGGTCCGTTTATTGGTGGTCTCGCGGCATCGAAAATTGGACGTAAATGGGGTCTGCTCAGCTCAGCTATCCCACTGGCCATAGGCTGGATTCTCGTGGCGGCTGCAACCAACGTCGGTTTCCTCTATGGCGGCAGATTCTTCTGGGGTATCGCTGTTGGCATGCTGTTTACCATCTCACCTATGTACTGCACTGAAATAGCAACGGTAAATTTTATTTTTTTTATTATATTAAGTAATTACGCACGGCCAAGATTTGACAAATTTTGCAAAGATTGCTGCGTTGGCTAGGTTTATTCCGCTCGGAGGATTAATAACACAAATAATATTTTTATATTATCACTTTTTATGTTAATAATATTATTATGATAGAATTATGTAAATAAATGTGATAATTATATATAATATAAAACTTTATATATTTATATTTAGTTATAGACCCAATATAAGTAAAAAAAATATTACGCTATTTTTAACAAATTAGGTTTATTAAAACTCGTCATAGTAATAAACCCCACGAGCCGCAAGGAAAGCAGGGGAAAGGAAAGATGGATTTAGACAGGATGATAGGGATATGATACCTACGGAAGACAAGACAATACGGTAGTAGCTTGAAATGATAACGATGGATAAAAATGTAAGTGAACATGAAAAATACACTAACTATACTATATAACTGATTTTGTTTCAAAAATTATGTTTGAATTCGTCTTGTCTTTATTTATGCAGGACGACGTGCGAGGCGCCTTGGGTTCGTTCCTGCAAGCATTCATCACGCTCGGTTTCCTGCTGGTATACGGTATTGGACCGTACATCTCATACAGTGCGGTCGCGTATGTTGGTGTGGCGTTTGTCGCAGTGTTTGTAATCTGCTTTTATTTCATGCCGGAAACGCCAACATACTATCTATTAAAGAGTGAGTATATAATCTTTTTAAAGTATTACCTGAAATCATATATTTCCATCATTCAAAACAATTTCCACAGCAGCGAAATTTCTTAATGAAATATAATTATAGAAACAAAACAATGGTTTTTACTGGAACCAGGTTTACCAATACAACAAACCAATGGTTTTTACACGCACTAACCAGGATTCTCCATAAACCAGATGCTATACGAGCAGACAAATCACATGTATATACACTTAGACAAATAACGAATCTATAAAGAGAGAAGAATACCAGGTAGAATATAGAGTAAAACCAATATCGAATTATCAACTCGAAACAACAGAACTTAAAATATTAAATTGTTACGTACAATTTGGTTTGTGATTTGGATATTTTAACGATTATTTCTCATTTATAAAATAAAAAAGAAAAATATTTAAATACCAAGACTTCATGTTTCTTCTACCTTTTGTAGTCGAGAATCCTTTATTTATTAATTTATACTTATTATTTATAAGGCTTTTTATACAGTTATTATTTATAAGGCTGACTTGATACCAGAAATCAGTCTAATAGACAACTTTTATTATAATTGCAAAAGCCAACTTTCGGAATAGTTCATAAAATGTTTTGTTCTTGTCAAATACGCTTTAATAAAAATTACTGAATATGCTTATCCTTAACTGGAATATTAAGCTACCCTTAACCTTTTATTAAAATATGTGAATATTTTAATGATTAATGCGAACAGTTCAAAGGGAGCACACACCCTGAGCTGCCCTCATTTTGGGGTACTTATATTTATATTATTCTATACAAAATAGGCACATGAACTCCATAAAATAAATCATAGAGGCACGCTGTGCCATGGTGTCTAATCAAAAGGTTTGGGCACATAGAGAGGATGGATGAAAGACGATTGATAAAAGACATTTACGTTGCGCATGTGGATGAAAGGGTCGATAGGGAAAGACTAAGCAAACCTTTTTTACCTTGACCAAATTGCTGAAATTCTCAAGAAAAGCCAGGTCAAAGTACCCTTAAACGGTGAGCTTTTATGAGGAGAGTGTGGATGAAGCAAAAATGCAGATGAAATCTGTAGTTTCCGCCTCCCCCTACGGCAAACAGGCAAAAATCATATGTATATATGTACTTTTGTATGAACATTTATAGAATTATACGATACCAATAACGAATCATTACTAAGACAGCGTTACAAATGTTATAAAATATATTTTTCTTGTAGTAGACTGTGATTATAAACCATATTTCTAGGTGATCGAGAATCAGCTGCGGAATGTTTAATGACAATCCGAGGTAGATCTCGCGCTGGTGTAGAAGCTGAACTCTCTAATATTGAAGCCGATGTAATTGCCTCTATGGAGAAAACTGCTACGGTGAGAATTAAGGACTTCTTTTATAAGTCCCTCACAGATAATCTACGTTACACAGATAAATCTGAGCACTACCATATAATTATTTTAAAATAAAAGAATTTGATAAAAATAAGAGTTTTATGGAGTAAGTAATCATTGCCTCAGGTGCATTAGAGATACGTTGCCTACCATTAGGAAAGATATAGTATTATAAATTTACATCTACTACATCTATTATATATATTATTAGAGGGATATAGGGATATGAAAGAAGGTAGTGGAGTGTTGACAGAAGAGGAAGACGCTGGACGTCTTTCACCGCTCACCGAAGTAAGCATAACAGGAAATTTTCGGCTCAGAAGTCGAGTTTTCTGTGTAAATGTGGTAATTCCTCGATTGAGCTGTAAATTTCAGATAAAAATCTGTCAAAATTTTGCCATTATGGAAAATTTCACAAAAATCCTTCCTGTGTCATTCCAGCTTGATATAACTGAATATTTTCGTTTACTATTCAGTTTTAATGGGAAGTAACTTTCAAATTTTCACAACCTGTGACTTTCCTTATAACCTTATAAAGTATAAGGTTATAAGGAAAGTCACGGTAATATAATAATTCAAATTGGTAATATAAATTGTACTTCATTATAAACCCTATCTAAAAAAAGTCCTGAAAAGCGATATAGTAGCATTAGCTAGTATTTTATTTTCGTTTTCATTTCATCTTTTGTGATAACGGATGTTGAAAAATTAAAATGACATTGAATTAAAAGTGTTTTATATATTAGTATTTCTAAATATAGTAGCTTCACATTTTACTAAGTGCTAAAGAACTAAACAGGTGACTTAATTATATCGAACATATACTGTTCTCCGTAGCTGGCTGACGTGTTCCGGGGCAGCAACTTCAAAGCGTTTTACATCTCGTGCGCGCTGGTGTTCTTCCAGCAGTTCTGTGGTATTAACGCCGTGCTCTTTTACATGAACACCATCTTTAAAGCCGCAGGCTCTGATTTGGAACCCTCGATTGCTACCATTATCATTGGTGTTGTACAGGTAAATCGTGCATTCCTAATTTTGTTTACAACAATTTCGTTTTATTAATCTGAAAAGGATTTTTTGACATAACTGGCATATATTAAGATTTTGGACAGTCAGAACTTTTACTTAGGTAAGATCCGCGACAAGCAAACAAAAACAGAAAAATAATAATGGGTATTTTTACAGAAGAAGTGCATTTACGGGAAACATCTCCCAACCATTATCAATAACACCAAACACACACCACCACTTTTCCATATTGCACACAACACGTGTTTTGCCTCAACACGAGGCATCATCAAGTATAATAGACCCAGATAAAGAGATAGATTTAGTTTAAGTTTTCGTTAAATCCACTTCTTCCAGTAGAAAACTCACATTATTATTTTTCTGTTTTTGCTTGCTTGTCGCGGATCATAGCTAAGTATAGATTCTAACTGTCCACAAATTAATGGATTTCCACAAAGTAACGCCTGACTCCATTAGTAATATATTAAATATTATTAAATCTTATATATTAAATCTTATTTAAATATTATTGATACAGGTGGTGGCTTCAATGATAACTCCGTTGGTCGTGGACAGGTTGGGCCGTAGAATTTTGCTATTGATCTCTACCTGCGGTACTGCTATTGGTTCGGTGAGTTTTAATTTTAATTCAATATCGATGGAAAAAAGGTGCTTAGGTAGGATGCTCAGATGATTTGGGCACATAAAGGAGATGGATGAAAGACGACTGGTAAAAGAAATTTACGTTGCAGATGTGGATGGAAGGGTCGGTAGGAGAAGATCAAGGAGAACATATCAAATTGCCGAAGTTTTTAAGAAAGGCCGGGTCAAGAGTACCCTTTACCGGTGAGCTTGCATGAAGAGAGTGATGAGTGGGTAGGAAGCATGGAAAGTGTGCCGAGATCGTAGCAGATGGAAATCGGATTTATTTATTTGAAAAGTTCACAGGACATTTTTAAAAAAATAAAGTGACCTTAAGTACTGCACATTCAGTTAAAGATGGTTTTATATATATATATATATATATATATATATATATATATATATATATATATATATATATATATATATATTATATATATATATATATATATATATATATATATATATATTTATATATATATATATATATATATATATATATATATTGTTATGAACTCCAAATTATTTTTCATTCCACTTTTGCTGTGTGTGTGCGTGTGTATATTTGTATATACATATCGTATCACTATTACTTTTTTTGTGGTAGAGCCACTGCAGACGAATACTTTGTCAAGAATGGCATAATATTTGTCTGTAACATGAAATGGCCGGCTCGCCCGGGGAAGTACCACACTCCCGCAGAAAACCGGCGTCTGAGTGGTAGCTTAGATACCAGGTTTCGTTCCTATCCCATAAAAAAACTTAAAAATATACCTTATTTGCAAGTGAAAATCATATTCAAAGCCATTATTCTTTTTAATAAGTTTGGTCATGCCAATCCTTTTTGTTTTATTTATATGAGATAACATTTATTCGCTAATGATACTTCGTAATATAATAAAGTCACGGTATTTTCGCTATCTTGTTGAAAAAATGGCAATAAAGCTCTTGTTTTTTTTTTCATTAACTGTAGTTCTTCTTCATGAACCATATACGTAATATAAGTGAAACTCATAAATGTAAATATATCTTTTTCGTATAACACGAAGTCCAGTACAAATTAATGTTTAATTGCGATTTTTCTTTAATATGTATTCCAGCGACTAGCCGCCTTCCATTTTTTACAGATTTTCAATTTTCACCTACATAGAAGGTCCAAGATATCTTGGAACAATAAAAGAACAATTATTCTAAATTAAAAGCAATAATTACTCTAAATTAAACTTTATAACATTCTTTATCTGCAAATAAAATTTCATGTGACCTGCTTGCTCGTTTGCCCATACATTTCATAAAAAATATATTGCATGGATACTTACGAGCTTCATTTGGTTTCACCTATACAAAGCAGATTATAATTAATATTATAATATTTCCAGGCTCTACTTGGAATGTACTTCCTACTAAGCGATCAAAACAGTCCAGTTATTTCAAGTATTGGTTTCCTTCCTATTCTGTCCTTGGTTCTCTTCATAGTAACGTACTGTTGGGGTCTTGGACCGCTCCCTTGGGCAGTAATGAGCGAACTGTTCCCCATTGAAGTCAAGGCCGTAGCATCTCCCATTGCTACTGCTTTTTGCTGGACTCTCTCCTTTTTGGTGACCAGGTAAGATCAATCAATCGTAAAACAATATGATAATCAACATCAATATCATAAAAAATTGACGAAAGGAATTATTACAATACTTCATCAGTTTATATTCAACTTTACAAGTTGTTAGTTAACATCGTCTAGCTTTGTATTTCACAGAAGGGGGTCATTTCGAATATAGATACCTACCAGAGCGCAAAGTACTCAGTTAGGCGACGGACTGATCTTCATTGTTAAGTCTGTGAATCTAAATTTTATGTCAGGCAGATTAATTAAGTTTCCTGAAATTCCAATATTGTTTAAAAATATCTTCATTATTTTAGAAACGATTCTGTGCCAAATCTACTATAAAAAAGATAATTTATTAAAATATATGTTATAATTTTTAGTTAATATATTAATTATATTAAATGACTTTTAAGAATATATTTCAACGAAGAATCAACTGTAAATGAAGATAAAAAAAAATAGGTAAATTCAAAAACATTTTTCGGGTATTATTAAGTGTTTACGTCGATTTTTTCACTAGCGATCTTCGTGAAAACCAATGTTTTTATTTACTAGTAAAATACATAATGTGGACAGTCAAAAGTTTTACGTAGCTAAGATCCGCGGCAAGCAAACAATAACACAAAATTAATAATGTGTGTTTTCCTGCTGGATGAAGTGGATTTATTTGGAAAGAAAGACAACTGAAAACTTTTCGGTTGTCTTCCGTAGAATCTACTTTACCTGAAGAGGCCTCGTGTTGGGGCGAAACATGTGTCGTTTACAAGGTGGAAAAGTGGTATTGTGTGTTTGGTGTTGTGTATAGTGGTTGGTGGGTGGAGAGTTGCTGGCCGTTTTTAGTTTAAGTTCCAAATAAATCCACTTCATCCAGCAGGAAAACACACATTATTAATGTTCTGTTATTGTTTGCTTGTCGCGGATGTTAGCTAAATAAAACTTTTGACTGTCCACTTAGTGATGGATTTCCGCAAAGTAACGCCTGACTCCATTAATCAAAGTACATAATGTATAATATATAATATAATTTTTTCTAACAGGTATTTCGAGCCTATCGCGAACGCAGTAGGCATGTATGTGGCATTCTGGCTGTTTGGGGTGTTCTGTGTGGTTGGATTCTTCTTCACCCTATTCCTGGTGCCCGAGACCAAGAACAAGAGTTTGCAGGAGATTCAAGAGCTACTTGGCGGCGGGTGAGTGGTGAACAGAGTTTAAACTGCAATTTATTTAATAGACAATTTGTCTTAAACATTTTTTCAATTTCATTGATTCTTTATCGTCAAAGGCACTTCGCTTTAAATTTCGAAACCCTTTTTTTTAATTTTGGTGGTGATGTAGGATGCACTTCAAGTACGGGGCCCGATGAGGCCCAATCGCTACCATGGCCTTAAACGGGAGCTGATAATGTTTACAACCTTTCTGTTACTTCAGGACAGCTGTCACTTATGGACGCTGGTCTTCTCTAATGTATAAATGAACATTGCATTAAAGTAATCGACAGCACAAGTTATTTTTAGTTTTTGCGACTATCAAAAAACTGACATGTTTCATATATCAATTTTATTTCGAAGCAATTTTTTTTTATTAAATGTATTCCATATCTGAGGCAAATATTATATATCTTCCTTCTTCTGTTTCAGGAAGCGAAAACCCGAAAAGGCATAAACACGACTTTCATGTAATAAAGCGAATTTTAGAAAATATTTTTATGCAATATAATGGCTAGATATTTTGTATTATATTACGTAGTGTAAAATAAAACCACCTGTGTTTATTATTTAAGCAGCAGATTCATCTGATTATGTCTTAATGTGTAATGCATTGCATGTAAGTAATGGCCTTATTGGTCCTACATATTTACATCAAACTTTAAAAAACGTAACTCTAATGGTTCTTTATATATGTACGTTCCTAAATTGAAAAAAATTTAATCTGTGCAGAAATAACATTTATACATCTTGTAATATTTGATACTTAAAAAAACATATAATAATATTAAATTTTATATAAAAATATTTACACACTAAAGTATTTCTTAAATCTGCTTTTAAAGAAATATTAACAAAGAAGCGTTTCTTTTGCCCACCGTTGTACGACTTATTCAAACAAATGAATTAATACTGATTAATGGAGTCAGGCATTACTTTGCGGAAATCCGTTACTATGTGGACAGTTAGAACTCATACTTAGCTAAGATTCGCGACAAGCAAACAAAAACAGAAAAATAATAATGTGTTTTCTACTGGAAGAAGTGGATTTACGGGAAACAAACTAAATCTAACCGAAAAAACGGTCGTCAGCAACTCTCCACCTCCCAACCACTATAAACAACACCAAACACACACTACCACTTTTTCACACTGCACACGATACGTGTTTCGCCTCAACACGAGACATCATCAGGTATAGTAGACTCTACGGAAGACAGCGGCTAAGCTTAACAGTTTTTTCTGTTTTTGTGTAGTTGTCGCGGATTTTAACTAAATATAAATTCTAACTGTCCACATGAATTAATACTACGTAAAAAGTACATTTAACATTAACTTGGTGACACATATGAGGCGTTCGCGCTATAACAATGAATTTATAACTTGTAATTATCACTGTATTTCTTATACCTATATGTTATAATGGACGTAAGTCAAATAACCAGTGGTTATATGGAATGCCTTATAAATTCTATAAGAGTAAAAATACTTTTTTTTGCAAATATAAATATTATACTATTAAAATAGTAGTGAAATATTTCAACAATTCCAAGTTATATAAGTATTTCATAAAAAAATCCCGCGATATACCGAAATGTTTGTATTTTATACCTTTTTATATAAATTCTATAGCTATATAAATTCTTTTTTTATTTCTATTATTTTTTCACTTAAGGTTCTTCCAAGATGTGCCACGTGGTTTGACTTATGATATACAATAAACTCTCCTATAACGCGGTTCTCTTATAACGCAATTTCATGTCCCTCTTATAACGTGAGGATTTCCCAAGTCATATATTAGTTTGTACTGTGAAATTTATAATGATTTAACAGTTCATAATCAACTTTTTTACGTTTGTACATATTGTTCTTACAAAATTAAATTAATTTATTAAGTCTTTGAGTTTTAGAAACATTAATTATACATAGTGATGCCTCGGTTAAGGGTTTTCCTATAACGCGGAACCAATCTAACACGTTATAGGAGGGTTTACTGTACTCTTACACATCCAGCCTGCGTGCGTATTATAAAAAAGTTTAAGGATTATGGTTGATAAGGAAATTGCCAGCACTTCGGTGTATCGAAACCAATTATATATTGTTTATAATAAGGACCAGTACAGTACCAAAGTACAAAACTATTATAAATAGATATCGCTAGGTGCTATGTGTGGACAGTGACTTATTGTGATATAAAAGAATTTATAATTGTTGTTTTGGAAAGCGATGACTATATATTAGAATAAGAATTGTATAATTGTTTTTAAATAAATATCTTAAATCTTAAATTTTTTATTAATTTCTACTTGGGGTATATTTTAGTGTTATATGATTTAAAGTATATATTTTAACATCATTTTTTTTTAATATCGACTTGAAAGCAACAGTGTGACAATACTTTCGTCATATCTTCTTTTAACTATTGTAGTTCATTAACAATACAAAAAATGTCATTTCTTCAATTACTTTAAATTTTTTATTTAAATATTTTATTCTTTCTTAAACTTCACTCTTTATAAAATAGAAACCATTATTCGCACTCCTAACAAATTTCAATATTATCTGGAAATTAACCATAGGCATAAGACTACAGAACAGTAGAGACATTAAGGTGAGGCGCAATTAAGCATGGCCACTTACTGTAAATTGCAAAATAAAAAGAAGAAGACATAGAATTTCGCCCTGAAGACCATAATTGTTAAAAGTATAATAGATTTATCAAGATTGGTTTAAAATTGAAAAGTAATCTTCTTTTTCAAAATAAAACATCGACACTCTTTTTTCTTACATTATATATTTCTATATAATACAACCTCATTTTTTACATTTATGGATAAAAAAGCTATTTAATTACAAATGGAGATAAGGATCACAAATAGATGCTATACTTCATACTATTTATAAACAAAAGTATAACCGTATTTTTTTTTCACATGCTTCATTTAACTATATCATGTTCCATTATCAGTCTTAAGAATTCAATCGACGATTGTATGTATATATTACCATAAATCTGACTTTCTGTATAATTTAATTAAATTATTATTTCGTGTTTCTGCTTCAAATAAGAGTCCGTTACTATTTATTTAATAGACTTTACCTATAAGTGAAACTGAGATAGTTTATATTCAATACAAGTTTGGTATACAAAAACGCAGACTGTATTCGATAAAGCGGCTAAAGCCAATAGGCTACCAGCATTAACATCTTTGAATCAAAAAAAACGCAGTAGCCATTTTTAGAAACAAAGACAATACAAAATTAGTACAATCACTTAAAAAGTTGTATATTATTAATACAATCAGTTGTTTTATAATAATATTATAGACTCATTGTCATCGCGAATCATTTACCTATTCACTGAAGATTATTATTATAAATGATATTAAACATCAACAAGAAAAGCGGTTCTTAGTGCGAACTCAATCGGCCGAAACAATTAAATCATGAGCTAAAAACCTGGAACGAACTCTTTGCAAACAGTTTTGCAGCCGGATTTGTTTTCAAATATTAAATAATATTCGCAAACAACGTAAGGTGTGCCAAATTATTTGAAAAAATATAAATAGGCACTATTCGAATTCTTTTGAAATTTCATCCATAGCTAAAAGTACATCACAAATACTGGTAGCATACAGCCTGACATCTTCATCTTTCTTTATCTTCAAACTGGCGCAGTATAGCTTTTTATACATATCGGTCATTTTTTCATAATCCTTATTCGACTTAGACCTACAGTACTGAATGATGCTCTTAAGTATGAAATGTAGGCGGTTTTCATATAGCGCGAGAAGACTTAATTCATTTTTCACATTCTTTTCGTCCCCATCTTCCGGTTTTGGTGTTTCCTTTTGATCTTCTGGGTCTCTAGCCTTGAGGAGCTTCATGATAGAATGACACTGCCGCAAAAGTTGAACAGCTGTTTGTAGCGACTTCAGTTTTAAATTGGGTGATACTGGAAAGAGAGAAAATAAATATTTAAACGTAACATATAATACTGCATAAGTGTTAAGAAGACATTTGCTCGTTTTGAGAGGTACATGAACTATAATAACAAGTACACATATGTATATAGTGTTCATATATTTATAAAGTGCCACGTCGATATGCTTATAAATTAAATCCGCTCATTTAAAAAAGCTTTATGACTATTTGTTTAAATATCACACAGAGATAATTTTATATAATAGTACAAATTATTTTGTTACCTATGTTTGCGTATGTTATCTTAATATTCAACTTTTGTTGTTTTTACTCTTATAATAAATACCACGTAAGAGGTTTTTGACGTTTTTATTCATTGTTTTGACAACGAAAACAACTATAACTAGTATAAATTATAACATATAAATTATTGTAGATTTGTACATATAAATTACTGTGAAAGTATAGATTTGAAGTATTTTTAGGAATTATATTAAGCATATAGGCAAATAAGTAAACATGTCGCAGGCAAATGTTTATATATTCATATATAAAATTCAGATGTCACTATTCATACACACTGAACTCCAAAGCCGCCTAAATGATTTCAATGAAATTTTATAAGTGTGTACAATTGGTTCCAGCTTGAAAGATACTTTTGCACAAATCTAAAAAAAATATTTATTCAATTAGAATTATTTGTTAAAATTTTTTCAGATTTAATCTGCATTCAATCCCAATTTTTACTTCCTCCCCTGTGCGTCTTTGGAAGGACCCACTAGTTTAAATATAAAGTAGGCAAGTCATATTTGATCGGAAATAGAAAAACAATAAAATTTCTCAAAGATTTTTTATATGGGATAGGGGGGCAAACAAAAGCAATCGTATCACCTGATGAAAAGGTGGTAGACAACATTTCTGCGATACTTACGGTGTTGTAGATTTTTATGACCGGCGTTGATTACTTTCCATCAGGCTAAACGCTTTCTCCCCGTTTATGTCGTAAAAAAATTCGTTCAGAACTTACACGATCGCTAGCAAACCATATAAAAATTAATGACCTTTAAAGAAATACATAAGACATTGCGTTTACACCTAAAAACATACTTAAAACTGCTAAAAACTATGAGACAATCATAATAAATTATAATCACAAAGTGACATAGTCGTATCATAAGTTGTGTGCCTGGGATTCAGATTAATCTCTCTACATATTTAATAATGAATATGATGATTAACATATTTAACTACTTAAGTCACATGTAACAAATATGACGCACTGCCAACTCATCGATTTTAACGTGGTCAAATTATTTATCAGAATAAAAAATGTTTATTTTTTAATTTGAAATGTTTACGGTCGTCACATAATAGTGCGAGAGATTGCAAAATAGTTAAGTGGATCACACACAATAATTGAAAATCATATAAGACGTCTTGGATTTGTTAAGAAGATCGATATTTGGGTTCCGCACGAAGTGAAAGAAATTCACCTAACACAACGAATCAATGTTTGTGATACCCATTTTAAACGTAATGCACTCGACCCTTTTTTGAAAAGAATTATCACTGGCAATGAATAATGGATTGTCTACAATGACGTTAATCGAAAATAGTCCAAGCATGATGAACAAGCACAAACCATATCAAAAGCTGATTTGCATCAAAAAAAGATCACGCTGTCAATCTGGTGATATTACCAAAGTGTTGTGTATTTTGAGCTGCATCCAAGCAACCGAATGATCAACTCAGATGTTTACTGCCAACAACTTGTAACATTGAATAAACAAAAACTTCTTAAATGGTAAAAAATTCAGTAACAACGATGACCTCACTTCACAGTCGTACTTAATCACGTTTTTGCTATTAAGGACCAGAAATTCTATGAGTGCGGGATCGTGAAGTTACCAGAAAGATGGCAACAGGTCATCGAACAAAATGAAAGATATTTGACTGATTAAAGTTCATATTTTGTGTAGAAAATTCGATTTTTATTTCACACCAAAAACCCGAAATTACTTCTTGCCAAGCCTATAAATATTTATATGCATTTGAGATAATTCTCAATAATTTATTTTACACAGACTACAATTATTTTATATAAACCAACATTATTCTTACATTATCTGCCAATCCCACAGCTGAGCATGGGCCTCCCCATTTCTGGAGGAATGGACGTTAACACAACACGTTTGTCCAATGCGGATTGTCGAGGTTATTAGACCCGGAATAAAAGTCTGTAGGCCATACATATTTAGCCATATAGATTGAACCCGCGACCATTGACTCCGTGGGCGTGGCGCGTGGGTGGGCCCCGCCACTGAGCCAATTGCGGTCATTAATTTTAATACGCCGACATATTTATTATTATCACTGTTTACATTACACGTTAACAAGTAACTGTCACTCACGTGTTGCTTGAGTTTCCAGAACAGCAACGTGCTCCAGTCGCACAGTGAGGAACATGCCGGCGTCCTCGAGGCCCGCGAACAGATTGGCAGCTTGCTCATAGTTCGTTTGCGTCGCATTCAACAATGTTCGCCTCTTCGGTCCGTCCTCTTGCGTTATCCTGTAGAGCGACGTGTCTTATTACATACATACATATCGTCACGCCTGTCTCCCGTAGGGCTAGGCAGAGACCACAGATCTCTATCTGCTACGATCTAGGCATACTTCCCTTGCTTCCTCCACGCTCATTATTCTCCTCATGCAAACACGCCGGTTATGGGTACTATTGACCTGGCCTTTCTTAAAAACTTCAGCAATTTGGTCAAGGTATGTTTTCCGTGGTCTTCCTCTACCGACCTCTACGTTCTATTCGATCCGATTCGATTCGATTTCGATTTGTTCGAATCTACGTTGCGAATGTGCATGAAAGCTACATTCGCAACGTAAATTGCTTTTGCCAGTTATCTTTCATCCATCCTCTCTATATGCCCAAACCATCTAAGCATCCCTTCATCAACTTTTGTCACAACACCTTCTTTTACTCCACATCGCTCTCTTATATCTTCATTTCTTATTCTATCATTCACAGTTACACCACAGAAACTTCTTAATGCTCTCATTTCCACCGCATTTAGTCTGCTTTCATGACTCTTTTGCCAAACCCAACTTTCACTACGGTATATTAGAGTCGGAACAAGCACCCCCTGATGAACCGCCAGTCGGGCCATTTTCGTGTCTTATTAAACTTTTTTATTTATTTACTAGTAAATCCACATCATATCTTATGCTAATACTTGTACAATGTTAGAAAACTTCTGAAGCCAATTATGAGTTTACATTTTGAGTAAATTAACTTATATTAAAATATATACACTACTAATCAAAAAGCATTTCTTTTATCTATATATAATATGTTGTGTGTTTATGTAGGTAAAAGATCAAACGATAAGTTATCTGCTTAGTTTTTTTCGCCGTTTCTTCTCCGATCAGAGAAACCCCCTTGTAAAACGCTGGTGAGGTAATATAATCCCAATATGAAGAATTTGATGGAACCAAAAGGTTTTGTTTATTTAATGCTTAAATACCCTATGTGCCCTATAACTCGATTCACAATCTAACAATTAAAGTATAGCTAAACACATTTACAACAACATACATGTACATCTGGTTAGGGAGTATCTTTGTTTAGCCGCTTGTCCAGTATTTATGGTATTGGGACACGGGTACGCGACTTCGGCCTCCCGAGCTACTGCCGTATCACTCCTCGTCTTCCGTTGCGGTAGTATCATATCCTTATCATCCTGTCTAAATCCAACTCTTATTTCCCATACCTTTTCCTTTCTTCTCTATCCTTTTCCCTTCCTCTCCGCCAATCCATGGTCTGCCGTGCCAAAGGAAACGTGGCTAGGGGGGCGAACTTAGTCGCAAGCGTGCCGACCGTCCCGGGATCGGGCTCCCCCGGGTACTATAGAGCCTTACCTCAGCATGCGGGGCTCTGCTGGGGCTGACCTCCATCCTCCCCTGCGGCTCGTGGGATTCACTATGACGAATCTTAATATACCTAATTCGTTAAAAAATGTCGGCGACGTGGTTCGCCACCCGTCACACCCTGATTCCCACGAAGACGAGTAGCGACGAACGGAAAGCCGTTTCGCTACGGTGAATGTGAGAGGAAGGATAGGTGAAAAGATAGATGAGTGTGAAGGAAGCAAGGAAGGTGTGTCGGGATCGTAGCGGATGGAGATCTGTGGTCTCTGCCTTACCCTACAGGGAGACAGGCGTGACTATATGTATGTATGTATGTACATGTACATATGTACAATAAATTTAACACGTTCATACCATAGAGTCCTTCACTCTATATCAAATAATTACCTAAATTGTGAGTGGTACAAAGAAGCCAATCGGTGGTAGATCATTGCGGCACGAAATTGATACAGGTATTGCCTCGGTCCAGGACTGAGCAGGCAGTATTTAAGAGCATGCTTGAACGCCTCAGCAACCTCCGTCACTTCCTGCAGTTACAATAGGCACACGTTATTCATGTCTAATAAAATCATGACATGTTTTTGCAGTTTTATTATTCTAATATTTATCTCTCATATTCTAAATAACCTTTTAAGTTTTTTTATGAGATAGGAGAGAAAATTGCTCGTTTTTGCGTGCCGCCTGATGGAAAGCAATTAACGCCATCCATTCAATCGCGACACCGCAGGAGTCACGGAAGCGTTGCCGACCTTTTAGGTATGTAAAAATTTAAATATACAAATAAGTATATATAAATTGTTAATCTTTATTGTTATCAACTCAAGTTCTTCATAAGAAATAAAAATATACTACGTAGCACTACGTAGTAGAAACAGAGAGGAAAGTCAATTAAAAAAATATGCCATCATCTCAGACACAAGACAATTATGTGGACAGTCAGAATTTTTACTTAACTAACAACCGCGACAAGCAAACAAAAATATAAAAATAAGTGACTTAACGGTAGTCTTCCGTAGAGTCTCCTATACCTGATGATGACTCGTGTTTAGAGGAAACACGTATCGTGTACATTGTAGAAGAGTGGTGGTGTGTGTTTGGTGTTGGGGACAGTGATTGGAACACTTTGCAAGTTTTATTTTCCAAGTTTCACTTTCTAAAGATAGTTTCTGATGGCCGTTTTTAGGTAAGATTTAGTTTAGGTTAAATCCACTTCATCCAGTTTTCCAGTCATCCAGTTCAACACACTTTATTATTTTTCTATTTCTGTTTGTTTGTCGCAGATTTTGGCTAAGTAAAAATTCTGACTATACACATAGTAATGGATTTCCGCAAAGTAACGCGCGACTCTATTAATCACAAGACAATTAAGCAATCAATCAACATTCCTTAGATTTACAAACTGCGGTGACATTTACTCCATCCAGAAAAAACTCACATTGCCATACACAGCTGGACTGTCCTGCATTAGAACCGCCCGCGTGTACAGATGACAGGAGAGCTCCCACGACACAAGCTCCCACACAGAAGCGGCGCCACAAGTTTCCCGCGGACCAAGCAGTTTCAATGCTGATAAGTACAGTTCCTCGGCCTGGTTGTAAAGACTGCGTTTTTCCGTACTAAACAAAAAATAAACATTAATTAAACAATACAGCTTTTTTTTATGGAATAGGAGAGCAAACAAGCAAGCGTGTCGCCCGATGGAAAGCAATATACGCCACTCATACACATCCGCCACACCACAGGGATCACGGAAGCGTTGCCGGCTTTTAAGGTATGTGTAGGCTTATATTTTAAAGGTGCCAATGCCGTATCGGTTTGAAAACACCGCTGAAGGTAGCTAAATGTGCATGGAAAGAAATTTCGGGAGAAGCGCACCGTACCGGATCGCCACTCATCCAGATGGTGCGGATGAAACTTTTCTTTGCGACAAGTTGTGCGATTGTGGAATTCAGCGGCAGGAATTACTCCAAACAATTCCTCAGAGCACCCCCCATGGTGAAAGCGGTAAAATAGCTGAGAGATGAGATATACTTTTGCAGCGCTAGAGAATCAAGCCGATCGGTGAAATCTCCGGAACTCAGCCGCTCATTGGACGAACGGCGGGAGCTAAGATACCACTCCGACGCCGGTTTTCCGCGGGAGTGTGGTACTTACGTGGTGGCGAGCCGGCCGATTCATGCTACAGACAAATAATATGACAAACTATTCGTCTGCAGCGTGGCTCTACTACTAATAAAGTATAATAATACCTAAGGTAAAGATATGATAATGAGGGGGATGAACATAATAAGAGAAGAAACTCTTCCTCCCGTAATAGGAGAGACGGAGGGAATAATGGACGGAGGAAAAAATAATTATTATTTATATATAATATAATTTCCATATTCATATATACATTGATTATATTATATATCCCATTAAATTACACTCATTGTATAAAACGTTAAATGTTACAATTGGACGGAGATACTCTGTGAGGGCCGCCCATTCGTGCTTAAATGGCTCTGCCACTTTTAAATATAGTGTAAAAAAATAAAATATCTAAATATTACTCACCCAAAAGCACCCTGATCACAAAGCACTTTGAACCGCATATATCTTCCTTTATTGCAATACAGCAGAGCTAGATTAGGTATATCGTTGACTTGCTCAAAGATGCTTGTGGCTTCGTCTAGACATTCGGAAGAGCGCCTTGAAAGTGTAGTAAATTGTTTTAATAGTAGTTTGGCTTTTGCTTCTTTTGGGTCCGGCTCGTCCATATATTTCACATAGATCTCTGAAAATTACATAAAATATGTAAGTGGTATTTCAGTGAATATATAGACGATTAATATTTGTTTTTAAATATCGCGCACACATATTATACGTTATATTATGTATAATTATATACACTAATACCCCGGACTACGCGATAGGTGGGACCGAGCGCTATCTGTGTAAGTCGAATTTGCGTAAGTCGGCGTACAATTTTACATATAAAGACATACAAAGTATGTTTAATTGGGACTGGAGACTAAATAAAACAATAATTTAGGAAATAAATGTGAAAATTAAAAAATCGTGTAACTCCAAATTCGCGTATGTCGAGGTAGCGTAAGTCGGGGTATTACTGTACACCACTTTATTTATGTAGCAAAAATGGGCTGTGTAAAGACGATAAAATATCATAAATGAGCAGACAGAATTTTTGTTTAATTTTGGCCATTGAAAAACAAATACCTTGTAGTAATGAAAGGTATAATGTGCGAGTGGAAGACAAATATGCTTTATTCTTTCGCGATCCCGCCCCTTCATAGGTTTACAGTATAATACTCTTTCACACTCGCACTATACCCCAGCTAAATTCCGTTAAGAATAAATGTAAACAAACCCTTTTAAGGTTATCAAAAGTCACGTACTAAAAATCTTGAATATAGTCAATAATATTACATATCGCATGGTAAATATTCAATAATAATTATCATAACAACTCATTAAACAGCACACACGAATAACTCACACAACTGGCTTAATGTGGTTTTATTACGAAAACTAGAAGAAAGAATCTTGTTTCTTTGTACTTGATATCCCTAAATATAACTAAGAAAAACATATTCGCTTATTTAGACGATCTTTCAAAATATACTTGACATCTTATCCACTTTTTAAATACTGATTTAAAAAGTGGATAAGATGTCAAGTATATTTCATGTCATTATTTGTGCAATTTTTATTTGAAAAACATACGTTTCGTTTAATTGCGTGAAACTACATTTTTTTTTTAATTAAAGCTGTGTAACTTATCGATTAAAAAATTTTGTATTTAAAGTAATCCTTAAATAATTTTAAAATCATTATATTTAATGTTTTTTATAAAACAAAATTATCATGACATATTAAATATTAAAAATAGAACCAATTGCTGTAACAAAACGCGGCCGTATGCGCATGTTCCACTCAATGTCTGTGTGTCATAACCTAGTTACTTACGAGTTTGCGTATGTCTCGATTGTTTTTGCTTTTCTTAATTTAAATTTGTTATTTATTTAGTTCAACTTTGTTGTTAAGTTTTTATCGGTTATTTTTTCTTGTTATTATTGACAATGAGTGAACCGTTACCCAGTCCGAGTGGATTACAAAAGTTTTCTTCTCCGAAGAAACGACGAAGAAAACGATCATTCAGTTCCACAGAAAAGACATTGATATGATTATGTTATTTAAAATAATAAAAACAGACAATAAATATTTAAAGTTGAACGATGGTCAAAGGTTGTCAATATATGAAGGTTATTAGTTGCTAGGCAACGCTGTTGTTATTGAATATATTTTTCGAAATCTAGCCGGGATATTCAGACAGTCTTACACAGTCAGACAGCTATATATACAATCATGCGTGGTGAAATATCATAAGGAAGTCACCTTGCACGCATCAATTTCATCAAGGAGATGTATTATTTATCCTTTACCCACAACTAAAACTAGCTTTGCCCAACGACAATATAATTATTTGGCTCCGTTTATTTATACTAAATTAAATCGCATAGAGAAGACTAATAATCTAAATATCAATTCAATAAAAAAACTCATAAACAAATGGCTATCCAACCTAGCATATAATTCTACAGAATTAATATTAAATAAACATTAGCTTAGTAGGACAAAATAAAATAAAATAAATTCAGACACAGACACATGTAAAAAAAAAATCTTTTTGGTTTGTATAACTTAATATATGTAACTCATAAATATGTCACAGAAGGGAACCGTCTGCCGTAGTACAGGGTTCGCCCTAGTTCGGCGGACGGGGAAACAAAAATTGTAAACTTATCAATGAACAATAAATATATATTATATTATATTATATAATTATACTCACGCTGTGCGTCGTTCATGTACCGCGCGGCAAGCTCGTTGCAAACCGAGGCAAGCCTCCGCAACAGTTCGGGTCGTTTCGCACCGGCCACGTTGCCCGCGCGTCGATAGCACTCGCACGAGCGAAGCATAGCGTGCGTGTCATTGGACGGCAGCGATATGTCTGTTATGAACACAAATGTGTATACAAAGCACTTGTATAAGCGTATAAATATAAAAAGGCAGAAACTGGATGCGTGTAGCCGAAGATGGGGCTAGGTTGCGCTCCATGAGGGAGGCCTATGTCCAGCAGTGAACTGCCGCAGGCTGTTGATGATAAATAAAAAGACACCCATTAGGAAACCCTTGGACTTTCATGTACAGTAACCTATAACTCGGCACTCTTATAACCCCGCGTTTACCCAAGTTATATATTTGTTTTGTGGAATTTATAATAATTAGACAGTTCATAATCAACTTTGTTACGCTTGCACATCTTGTTCTCATAAAATTAAATCATTCTATCAAGTTTTTGAGTTTAAGAACGTTGATTATAAATACAGTCAAGAAAGAAGTAATTTAATATTAACACTTACCAAGGTCAAACTCATCCATCGCATTTCCTTCTATCTCTTCACTCATATCATTTTCAATTTCCATTTTAATCCTACTGTCAATCTTGTGATCAGTCTCAAATTGTTTTTTAAACTGCTCCAGTCTAGACCAATGTTTACTCAGTTGGAAGAAATTATCACCAACACGACCAATCAAACAACTAGCGTCGACAACTCTACTCTTTATAATCATATTGCTGAGTAATGTTTGGCATTTACTAGCCATATCGATGTACTTCAAAGAAAATCCATATTGTTCGTGAGAATAGCTGTACTCGGCCAAAGTAGCATATGCAAGACAAATTTTTTCATAAAGTAACGTTTTTAAATGCAATTTCCATGCAAAATTGTCATCTCGACTTGGTTCGTGCAATGACGCCATTTTGTTTTCCTTTCGTATCAAAATGGCGTTCTTATCTATATTGGAATTGGTCTCGATTAAAAAGTTGCCGGATTTTTCCGCTGTCTTCTTCTCTCGCTTCCTTCTTCTGCTTCTTGATACATGCTCTCTTGGATCTTGCTGTTTCTTTTTGTTAAGCGGTTCATAGATCATCTTGATTGGTTCATATGGGTTAGCCATTTTTGGATGTTGCTCCTCTATGATTATTTTTTGCCTTAACCGTTCTTTTTCTTCATCCTGTCGTAAATGTAAAAACCTATATTCATTTCTGAAATTGTAAGTTGTGTTTATGAAAAATTCATGGTCTAACCCCGAGCTAGTCTTAGGAGCAGTGCAGGGCTAGACAATTTTTTAAGATAAGGTTAAGGATAAAAATTTATTGTACCGGAAATATTCAGAATTCTAATGCTAACTTATGCAAAGTGATAAACTCGCATGCTTAATAAATGTTTAAAATAATAAGAGAATCGTTTAAAAAAATGAAAAAATAATTAAAAAATGTGTTTGAGTTATGTTGCACATTAACAACCTTACTCCTGTCGATAGTAACGAGATGCAACGCCAACAAGCCACGTAATGCATGTCGTAATGCTCTCCCACACCTTTCTGGAACTTCCACTCCTAAACCACCAATATTATCAGTCTTTGTCTTTTCATCCTGCGAAAAATCATAGAAAAAATGTAAGGGATACCCAAACTTTGTTCAAATTGATTGTTATAAAAATATTGGTAGCAAACTTTCTCAAAAGTCTCGACCAATATAAACTAAATAGCCTGATCAACATAAGGTACTTAATTATAAAAGACTTAAAGTGTTGAAATTCAATCATTTCGAACAAAACTTCTGAGACTGGATTTCGGTTACAAAAATATAAATAAAACATATGGTTTCAATTTTAATAACGAATTAGTGTTTTAGAACTCCTAAAAATAGTAAACGTCCATATGTAGAAAAATGAATATCAATACATAATATTAATGAACGTAAAATATCGTAATGTAGTGTTAAAAATAATCACCATATAATGCAATGGTCTAACCAACGCAAACAGTTTTAAGTCTACTACTTACTATGCACAAAAGTTTATACACAGCACTGTACTACATGCTATGTATAAACTTGTGTTTACACAAGTTTATACATAGCACTGTAATTTATTGTGCTGTATTTGTGTTGAAACTAATTATAATACATGAAAAATAGGTTCTGAATTCAAATCCGATCGAAACTAAAATTATTTTAACACAATCAGTGTGCGGCTTTCCGGCGTTCCCTTCACGGATATCTACACTAAACCAAGCTCTTTCTCTTTCTATCCTTATCTACCCGTGTCACATCAATCGTTATATACTCAAAAATTGGAAACAATAAGAAAAACATTAACGTTTAATCCAAACAAAAGTCAGCATACATAATACAAGAATGTTGGTATAATTATTCATTAACTTTAACCCATATTTTCTATTATTATTTGAAACCTACATTAATTACCTAAAATTGCGATTTAAACAACACGAACATAGCATGTTCCATGAACATTTGAAATTGACGACCAATTGGCTCAATGACGGGGCCCCCGCCCACGGAATCAATGTCGCGAGTTCGATCCCAGCCTACATACATTTATTCCGAGGCTAATAGAGGAAAGCCGGGGAATCACGAATACAGGTTAATCGCGAATGCAGTTATTATGTTACAATAAGATTACAGAATTTAATTCATCACCATTTTATAAATCACGCTATCACTATAACCAGACGACAAGTGTAGCGCTTTAGGTTTACAGAACGTTCAATACATACATACATACATACATACATATCGTCACTCCTGTTTCCTCTTGGCTAGGCAGAAACCACAGATCTCGATCTGCTACGATCTCGGCATACTTTCCTTGCTTCCTCCACATTCATCACTCGCAAGCTCGTCGGTTAAGGGTACTCTTGACCTGGCCTTTCTTAAAAACTTCGGCAATTTGATCATGGTATGTTTTTCTTGATATTCCCCTACTGACCCTTCCATCTACATTCGCAACGTAAACTTCTTTTGTCAGTCGTCTCTCGTCAATCCTCTCTATGCGCCCAAACCATTTCTTCTTTTACAAACCTTGTTTTACTCCACATTACTGTCTTATATCTTCATGTCTTATTATTCATTTAAAATTACCTCACACATACTTCTTAATGCTTTCATTTCTACCGCAATCAGTCTTCTTTCATGACTCTTCTGCCAAACCCAACTTTCACTACCGTACACGCCGCCAGTCCGGTCATTTTGGACACATTGACTTTTCATAAAAGTGCAGAACTCCATTAACCTGATTACCAGCTTTCACTCGCCTTTCAATGTCACCTTCACATTTTCCATCTCAGAACGTTCAAGTTATGAATAATTGAAATATTTCGTTATTTATCCCGCCAATCCGAATTGGACAAGCGTGTTGAGTTAACGTCCGTTCCTCCTGAAATGGGGAGGCAGTGGGATACAAATGGGCTGTGAAAAAAAAAAATTTGACCTATATCGGCTTACCGATACAGTTTCTCTCACTCGATCTCCAATATGACTCAGAGCCAACTCGCGACCGCCACAATCACGGAGATCTTCCCCTCGTTTTCCATTATGAGAACCCTCCTTTTCACATGTCTCTTCTTCCTGTTGTCACAATTAATAAAATTTCTATGTTTATTTATATTTTTTATTTATTTACAAAATCCACAGCACTTAGATAACATTGTAAAAAAATATTTACTATAAATATTATGTGTGTGCGTGCGTGCGAGCGCGTTCGTGTGCGTGTGCGTATGCGTGCGTGAACGCGTCTGCGCGTGCGAGCGTGTTTTTGTGGGTGAGTTTGCGTGTTTAGTGTGTGTGTGTGTGTGTGTGTGTGTGTGTGTGTGTTTTTATTTATTAATTATTTGTATAAACTATATAATATTACTTTATATTTTTCAATAAGCTTAAGAGCATTAACTTTGAATAATTTAAAGTTCGAGTGAAAAATATCAAGAGACAAAGTTTTTATTATAATTACGTTGTGTTCGAAGTATGACATAATTTTCGGTGAAGTTAGTTTTGGCGCGTTCACACAACAAGAATCAATGATATCACACTTCACAAACCATTCACTCCCTCATCTAAATTCCTTTTCCATACCGGTTACATAAATTTTACTATACCTTATCAGAAACATCACTTGTTATCTCCACTCCATCACAAATCTCATCCTTTTCACTGTTCTTGTCGTCTCGCTCACACGTGGTGTTATCTTCTTCCTCATATGCAGTACTAGCGCCATCTCTTTCACTGAAATGTCCTTTTCTGTTACTTGTAAGATCCCGGGAAAACTCAGCGCAATCACCAAAATCGCCTTCATCATCGGAGTCGGAACTTTCTTCTATCATAAAATAAAATAATCATTGATCAAATTAAATCGCGGTGGAAATTTGATTTGAGATATTGTATTATTGAATACTATTGAGTTAATGCAATGAAACAAATAGATATCGCACAGACATTTTTTTTACGTTTTAGTTACATTATAGAGTGAGCATTCATAGTAAAAGATCCTTTTTAATATCAATTCCATAAATCTCACCTACACAAAATATCAGCGTACTTTATATATATTCACGCCCACGCAGGGGTGGGCAGAAACCACAGAGCTCCGTTCGCTACCAATCATCGCAGCGAAACGGCTCTCCATTAGTCGCTTTTCGCCCTCGTGAGAATCAGGATATGACGGGTGGCGAACCACGTCGCCCTCATTTTTCAACAATTTAGGTATATTACATTCGTCTTTAGTGAATCCCACGAGTCGCAAGGGAAGATGGAGGTCAACCCCAGCAGAGCCCTGCATGCTGAGGTAAGGCACCATAGTACCCGGGGCAGCCTGATCCCGGGACGGTCGGCACGCTTGCGACTAAGCTCGCCCATAGCCACGCATCGGCACGGCAGACCGTGGATTGAGAGGAGCGGAGAGAAAGGGAAAGGATAGAGAAGAAAGGAAACGGCAGGAAAGGAAATGCGGATTGGGGAGATTATCAGAATCGGAATAAATATTTATAAATCCTAAATATTTATTCCGATGCGGGGATCGAACCCGCGACCATTGACTCCGCGGGCGAAAGGCCCCGCCACTGAGCCAATCAGCATACTTTATGTATATTTTTCTTTTTGTATGAATTCTTACTAAACTGAACATACTATAAGGGTTAATATAATTTCCTTTGGAATCAGAATTAGAGAATCGGAAGCATAGTGTAACATTTAAACTCACCTTTAAAATCAGGACAAGCAGGATTTGTCGTAGCTGGAACATATAAATCAGCTAACATATAGTGGGATGATGCTAAGATCTGAGGATATTTTTCTACTTTCAAAAGCTTTACGACATGCTCCAATAATTGCTTAACATGTTTTGTCCTGTTCGTTAGTCTCATGTTTCTAGCTACACGGTATAATAGCATAGCAACTGGAGTTGTAAACGGATTGTCCAAACTATCTGGGCAGAGTGATGTTAGATCATACAACTTAACAACATCATCATGTGGACCCTTGAATAACCAATAAGTATGCCCAGATTTCGTTGCATTTGACTTGAGAAATGAAAGAATATTTTGTGCCACATTCCTTATGACTTTTGGGGAAAAACGTGAATTTTCCATATTAGGTAAATCTTCAGTCTTCATTGGCTCATATTTCTGAACGATTCCATCCAAGTGATAACACATTAGAACTTCAGGTACATTACACATTAAATTATCCAACCAATAGTCGATTCCAGTTAAAACGTTGATAGGATCCCGAGCATCCCTCAATCGAAGGCTGACACATGGTCGATCCTTATCGCCAAATATCGGTAAGTCACTGCCAACTAACATGTGAATATCTTCGAAAGTCCACAGCACATTGCGATTGTAGAGATGTTCATTTGGAGGTTCCTCTACTTTAGTTTCGGGTTCAGGTAAAAACGGACCTGATTAACAAGATAACAAAATGTAAAAGATTTGCTTAACCATATTATAAAAGGAATATGCATGTTAATTATTTAATCATTTAATGAATTTGCTACGAATGAAATGAATATGCAATTACATAAACAACTGATTTCATGATTAATGGAGTCAGGCGTTACTTCACTAACTTCAACACTATCAACAACACCAAACACACCACCACTCTTCCACAATGTACACGATACGTGTTTCGCCTCTCGAGGGACGAAGAATCATCAGGTATAATAGACTCTACGGAAGACAACCGTCAAGTAACTTAACAATTTAAGTAAAGAACATTAATAGTTTTCTATTTTTTTTTTTGCTTGTCGCGAATGTAGCAAAGTAAAAATTCTGACTGTCCATATTACTTATTTCATGTAAATGTTAAATGTATGAGTATATGAAAATATATGAGCCCTCACATGAGTAGCATAGTAATGACAATAAGAAGCAACGTACCAGTAATGCACATAGGCGGGAGTGGCGTACATGAGGTTGGTTTGAGAGGCGGCGATCTTTCCACCACGCTATGCGACAGAAACTGTTGAGTTAGTTGTAACGCTCGTCGTGCCCCCGGCGCCGGCGTTAGTGACATGCGTTCCTGTCGACATTCAACACAAATCTGTATCAATCAGTGCTGTATATAGGTACAGTTTAGGTGTATGACTCGTATAGGCGCAAGACGAAGTATTCGCTATCCGAATTAACCCATCCGCGTGACGACCTGTGTGTACGAGCATCGGCTATAGACGACATCCGCGTGACGACCTGTTTTTACGAGCATTGCCTATAGATGACATCCGTGTGACGACCTGTGTGTACGAATGTCGCTTAAAGACGACATCCGCGTGACGACATATTTGTACGAGCGTCGCCTATAGATGACATCCGTTTGACGACCTGTGTGTACGAGTGTCGCCTATAGACGACATGCGCGTGACGACCTGTTTGTACGAGCGTCACCTATAGATGACATCCGTGTGACGACCTGTGTGTACGAGCGTCGACATCCGCGTGACGTCGATCACACTTGTCTCATTCTTTGGTTTATTCGCATTTATTTTAAACAAGTGAAAAAAAAAACTTGCACACTTTGCGACTGCGCCGCTCTGTTCAGTCCGCTACTCCGGCGGAATGGTGTCCCATTCAGCGTTGCCGTACCGAAAGGGTTAAAAGTTGCAAGTTCAACTGCTACATTAGACTCAATATTTGCACTGTCTTATGATATTCACAAGATAATTAAGATAATAAATAATTTTATCAATATATTTGACTTGATTTGTATAACAACAATTTATAAGACTGAATTAATATGAGACAGAAATGTTACGACGACACTATATTACGACGATGACATTATATTACGACGAATACATATAAGGTGGTATATTAACAGATTATGTAATGATGGATACTACAACATTTTTTTCCACTGAAACTTTATCATTATTTTCAAGAGTTTGCTGAATTTCACTCAACAAAAGCTTGCCTAGTGTGTCACCAACCCTGAAAATAAGCTACACTTTACCTTAACAACACTAATTTCAGTCAGATGTGTCAAATGTAAATTCTACAGTGACTGAAAAGTTAAGAGTTTGAATGTAATGCATTGTTGAATATAGTTTTAATTCCTGCTTAAATAAAATACTAAACATTACATTAATGCATCAAAGCATTTACCTGCTCAGACATGGTCTTCAAAATATTCTCATAGAAGAAATCTTTCAACCAAGACCATTCAGACTTCATTAAATAATCATAGACATCAAAATCGTCTAGGAGAAGGGTGTTCTCTACTCGATGCACCATCATGCTTACCTGAAGAAAAAAAAAGTTAAAAATAAATTAAATTCTTCTTAAAAAAATGTCTCACATATTTAAATTTAATACAGTATTTGTAAAATTTGTTTCGGTAACGAAGTTACCAGTTTGCGTCAATGGTCCCGGATTTGAATACTAATTGCAGATAGAGGTATATATGGCCTATTTATATTTTAATTTATTTATATTTGAGTGAAATATTTTCATATATTAATATTTATATATATTTTCATAGTGTTATGCAACAATACATATAAATTTAAATATATTTATTCATATATATTTATATAATGTTTATATAAATATATATTTATATACGTTAAACTATAACATTATATAGTTAATATTAATTTTTGTATGACCAAATAGTTGTGTGCACTTTTAGATAATATTTTGTTTTGATTGATAGTATGATGAATTAATTATTAAATATTTTTTTAAATTATATTGACAGATGTAAATTATAGATATAACTTTATATACCTTCAATACAATAACACAGTACAGTAAGATTCGACCAATATTTTATGATGGTGAATTTCCCCTGTAAAGTGGATCCATTTGTGTTACCATGGTTCTCCACTATTAATCACAACATTAGTTTTTAGACACATTATTAAAATGTCAATAGTCCTAAGTTTATTACTGTATTTATAACACTTACAGTTCCATTAGGTTGGTAAGGCAATTTAAGCAATTTTTTAATACATTCAGCATCTGATATCACATCCACCTCACCGACACAATCAGGAAACATGTGTGCCATTCTGAAACTACAAAAAGAAACATTTATATGTAAGGAAATCATATTTTCAGCTATATTAATGATGATGATTTGTGGAATGATGAAATTTGTGGAAGTGAGTAACATTTAATAAATATTAAATTATGTATATAAGTTGATGAAGAGATCAGTATTTAATTATTTACTAAATCAATCACATAATTTAATCTAATATATATTGTAACAATTTTAACAAAAAAAAAACTTTTTTTTCTTATATCACCACCACATTTCTGTAACTATAAAACATGCACTTGCATTTTAATAACATTTGAAATATGATTTTAAATTCATCCACTATAATTTTAACCCACCTACAAAAAAGTGCTTATTTGAGACCAAATACCTTGACAGACCAGTTCCTCTTGTAAGTATTTGTTTCAATCCATATGAATCTATAGCAGCTCCCCAATTAGAAGGTGGAAGATTAAGATCTGTATTGCATTGTAATCTTGCATATCCAACTGGACTTTGGAATGCTGTATACTTTACTACAGCTGTTGATTTGATACCTGGTGATGGGCTACGGTCCTATAATCAACGTATTTATCACTAGAATTATATTTATAAATGCATTATTTTATTAAATCCATGAAATTCAAATATATCTCATGATAACTAGAACCGAAAATGCAATAGTAAATATTATTACCGTATTATACGGTAAATATCATTACCGTATTTAATACGTAATTTACAATTTGTTTACCTAAATAGAACTTAACCCTACCCTTAATTCAACGAGAAAAAAACCAGTTTTACCTTATTTCGTTTATATTCATTTTCATTTTCACAATCTTCCATTTTCCAACACTAATAAAATGCTAATAATTCTTATTAACTTATTTATTTAAAATTACAATTCGGGAAAAATTTGACAAGATATTTTTGTAAATAATACGTCAATCTTTAATTCAATTCTTTGTTTATGGCAACTATCAGTGAATTCTGCCAGTGTCAAGTCAATCATGGAAGTCACACAATCAAATAAAAACTTAAAAAATAACAAAATATATAAACAGAAAAAAACTCCGTCAATCTTAAATGTCATTTAAATTCTTTATTTTTAAGTCAATGCTACAGAAACAAAATTCGGATACTAGTCCTTAACTACCATATTTAAACGAATTGTCTTAGACAAATCTTTAACTCGAATATATTTGTAAGACAATTGATTTCCAGATAAAAAATAGGAAACATGTTATTAAAAGGATTTTAATTAATTGAGTGATAAGGAGTAAATGTCAAATATGTCTGTATGTGAGATGAGTAAAGTTCCAAGCTACTATATTCAGATTTTTACTCAGCTATGTATTATACATAATAATCTGTGTGATAGTGGAAATAAAATCATGACGTCGACACGGCGTCGAGCCCTTGGAATCTGCGATTTGCACAGTTGCCTAAATATAATTTACTTGTCCACGGGCCTAGTATACGATAAAGCTATTAAAACCAATAAGATACCAGCATTAACATCTTCGAATCAAGTAAGGATACTTGTACTGTATCCTTATGTATCCTACATTTTTTTATTAAAGTATTGCTAATTTTATTTACTCAAAAGCTGTCTCATTTTCTTTTATGCCAAAATAACTTAGAATGTTAGCTTTAAAAAAATTACTGAAAATTCTTTTGATTTACACTGTCCTAGTTTTTTACGTATCATCTATAGGATATGGAATAATCTGGTTTCATTTTAAAGGGATATTTTTTCAGTGTCTGGTAATGCACAAGTTCTAATACGCTTCTAGTCAGTGCATTATAAAAATATTTAATAAATTTTCACATTTAGCAATCACAAAGTCAAAGTGTTGAATTAAGTTTGCTATCCAATATAACACCTAAAATTTAGCAATACTTTGCATACATAAAGACATTATTATAGGTAACATTAATTGTTGGATTGGAACGGATTCTTAAAAACACAACAACAACTTTTTGGTACTGATAACTCTAAACCGTTAATATCCAGCCAACATTTTAATAATTCATTTACACGTTTTATTAATACAGTTATCTGATAAGTATAATAATAAGTAATCTGCATATTGCAAATGTTCACTGTGTATTTAAACGAAGGCTCTAAGTCATATATGTAAATATTATATAATAAAGGACTTAACACTGATCCTTGAGGTAATGCCTTGAAAACAATTCTTTAAATGTTTTTATGTGCTTCACGGATTAAACTTTAGGTTCTTTGTGAAAATATAATGCTTATAAAATTAATTAATATTTGTAGAACTTTAAATATCAGGAGGTTTTGTCTAAGAATTGAAAGATTAACATTGTCATATGCAGATGATATATCTAAGAAGGCAGCTAAAACGATTTTATTAGAAGAAAAAGCTATACTTATGTCAGTAGTAAATATGCTAATACTATTTTTTGTGCTCCTAGCCTTTCTGAAACCAAATATGCTTTTTCCTTTTTCAAAGCTTACCGCCCCCTTTTTTTCAAAAAACGAATTTTGGCACCATCCGATGGCAGATTATGTAAAGATAATATTGATTTAAATAAAATAATTGTAAATTGTATAAAATAAATTATTTAGAATGATTTAAAATTCATATAAATATGTAATTTGAATGTTGAGATGTATTTAAACAATTTTTTTGCAGTAATTTCATTTATTTGTTAAAAAAGTTATTGTTGCTATGTTGAAACAAATTTATTTTTAAAACTCGTTGGTCGTTGTCTTTTTGCCGTCTCGATTTTATTTATAAAAGCAAAATTTCAGTTGGGCGAGATTCATTCTAATTCGAACAACAATCAATGCCGAAATATATCTTTATAGAATTTTTTTTGTCGCTTACTCACGACATGACATGAATCGACGCTGTGCACGAGTTCCGATTGTGAGTTTATATTTCGATGTTTCGATGTTTAACAAATCGCAAAATTGATTGTCAGAGATCTAGATGGTTTTATTTCCGATTCACCTTTATAGAATTTTCGCTGATGCCGGTGCTGCTGCGTCGTTTGTTGTTCGTGAATTTTCTGGCCCGCTTTTTTTGTGATTAACGACAATATTTTTCTATATTATTACGTTCCAGCTTATTGACATAGTAAGTGATTTCTAGTATTTGTAAATTTAATTAAGTACCAGTAGTATAATTAAGCTTTGTAGTCTTTTTATAAATCAAGATTTGAGCACTACTAAAGTGGCGACACAATGCATAGTACCTATTTTTTTAAAATCTTTGAGCACTTCAGTATCGTATTTTATGTTCACGTCCACGCAATAGATTGCGTAAAATGTTTCTTTTATGCTATCTAAGATTTGATTTAATCTAAACTTTGTAAAAAAAAAATATAACATAAGCCGCCATCATGGACGCTCATCTATGGTATTTGCAAAGCTATGTTCTCTACTCGACATTTTGTCAAAATATATCTAACTATAAATTCAAATCTTAAATTAACCGATCAGTTTTATTTACTTTAGAAACACAATATGGCAAATAGAAGACCACAGGCTAGTGGACGTCGTATGGATTTTGGTCGTAATGATCGATCGAAGAACTTTGGCCGAAGTGGTGTGTCTCCATGGCAAGGCGCCGGTCCTGGTGGAGGAATTCCTAATCTTCTCCCACTCGCTGGTGGTTCAACTGAAGCTACTCTAGCTTTGGCCAGTAACATCATAAATCTTCTCCAACCTCGGCAAAACGCAGTGCCTTCACTTCTCGATATGCCTATAAGACGTGATTTTGGCCCTAATTTAAGTCGATATGACCGACCTTATGGCCCCAACAGGGTATGTTTTCTTTAAAAATATATATTTAATTCTTGCCATTCTTAGTACTGTCAATTTATAGATACAGTCTAATTGTTCATTAGAAACATATATGTAATGCATATTAGTACTAAAATAAAATTCCAAGTAGATATTATATATTTATTACTATAACTTTAAACTCTTACTATTGTTCTTTACTTATAATAGAAAGCTTCTTGTTTAATATTTGAAATATATGACTTAGAAGTTTCACTTCAAAGCATACAAAAGTTTTTTTCAACAAAATATTAATTTCAAGGTTTCTATATTTGTGTCATGAATATTGCTTCCAAATTGGATTGTAATGAAATTTCTTATTGGTTATATGGTATTTTGAAGAAGTGCCCTTTTTTGTTTACAGAATAAATTTTTCACACTTATTTCTACTTGAGTTTCTCAGCTGTTGCAATAAATGAAACAGCTAAAGGTGCATATAGATGATTAGCATATATGAGTCATATCTTTACACCTCCCATAGGTGCAAGTGTTTCACTGTCCCTTGTAACACCCTATTTCTCTCTGATTGAGGCATCCTCCCTCTACAGTAGTTGTAATAATAAGTTATTAGCCTAACCTTTATATTGATACTAACTCATCCTCTGTTGTTATCCATTGTTTGTCTTTCAATGTTTCATTGGTGTCCCTTGATTATAGAGAAACCTATGTCTCCTAGCCACTGCAACTTGCAGGTGAGCCCACTGACTGTGAGATCTGATGAAGTTAAAAAAGGCAATAACATTCAAAAAGGAGATTGAGTTTTCACATCATGACTGACTCGTCGCAATAAGGGCTTCACATTGTTTCCATTTTCATTGAAAATTGAGTTAACTTTAAATTAAATTAATTTCTTCCTAAGTGTCTTTAAAATATGTTTTGTTTCTTAGAGTGGTGTATAAACTAATATTAATTTATTTTTAAGTTGCTTTAAACATAGGTGTAATATTAATTTATATATTTATCAAAACCAATTATATCTAAAATGTTTTCTTTTCAGCTATATTTTATTTTTCATTGTGGTATACACAATGCAGATTCTTCTTAAGTTACAATTTCAACATGACCATGTTGATGGTTCATATATTTTCAAATTTCAGCATACCTTCTTAAGGCTACTTCTAGGCCTCATTGCTTCCATACTAACTAATATTCAATTCCCTTTAGATGGGCAATCAAGGTAATTTCCGGCGTACGGGAAATTACAATCGTGCTGGTGAGCGTATCAACACGAATCGTAAGCCGTTCAGGCCAAATGACGGCCAAAAGCAACAAAACAAGAGCTCCCCGAAAAAGGATGCCGATTCTAAGGCTAAACCTATTAAGGAGAGGTAAGGATCTCTGACCGTTTTCCTTCCGGTGATAACACCGAATTTCTGGTACCTTTTTGGTGGTAACATTCATTTACCCTTGCTTCATTTAGCGCGTCACTATTTACAGCGCACAAACGTTCACCGGCCTTGCAACACTTTGGCCAAATTGGCAAAAATTTTTCGTACTGTCGTCATAGGAGTCTAACTCTATGTGGTTCATTTCTACATTATGAAAATAATGAAAAATGGTCTTCAATATTAACAGAGTTTCTGTCTTTGATTTACATAAAATGTTTTTTTACATTTGTCATAGTGGAAAATAGTGAGTAAATTTTTAAAAGGAGAGAAGTAACAGTCTTACAAAATTTTATATTGTACATAGATGTAACTCAAAGAATTAACTGATACTATGAATGATCTATCCTACAATGATGTTTCTTAATATCTTATGGTCTTTGTTACACATGCCTCAGTGATTAATATATGATTTCATATTCTTGCTTTATATCATAAAATAGTTTTATGAGATTTTTGTTACAAAATTCTTTACTTTTTTACTTGCTGCTCAAAAATTTGCCATAAAAATGTTATTCAAAGATAGGCTTGCTGCGGATCTTCTACTCATTTTATTTTTAGAAACTAATGTTTCTAGTCTTCTTTAGTGAACAAGATGGACAGGATAACGAAGATGCAACTGAAAATGACGATGGTGAAGATCAGAAACAAGAAACCCCTAAGACGAGATATGATGATATTAATGCACAATTGCTAAAATGTCACATATGTAATAAAAGTATGTGGGATGGGAGATCATTTGAGAATCATCTAAATGGAAGGGCCCATGCTATCATGATGCAAAAGACTGCTGAAAGCTATGCTTTGACTGCTGACACAATGAGACAGGAATTTAAGGTATTGTATCTGTTTTTATATTTACATTGACATTTTTCCAAATGGACATTAGGTCTCATAGTACAATATTAAAAAAAATACGTTTAGGAATAAATAATATTGAAACAATGAATGTTAAGAACAAAATTTAAACTAAGTATAAACACTCCAAAAAGTAGTCATGATCATGAGTCTTTTGATAAATTGATTGCTGATGAACTAAAAATAACTGTACTTTGTCACCAAATCACATCAAAAACTTTTATTCCATTTGTGCTTTAAAATAATATTGTTACAAAATAAAATGGTATGAATTCATTTTGCTAATTACTGCCAAAAGAAATAATTGTACTTTATTATATAGGAGTATCTGTGGAGTCCTAGCCCATTCTTTTTGACAGAATCAACCTTCCATACCATATTAGTAAAATACCAATTTAAATTAACTATAATTTTATTAATTTGTGAGGTGAAATTTTTGAAATTTTGTTTTATTTGTGTTAAAATATTTGTAAAAACCCCTTGATTCATCGTTTTGATAGTAGCAAATGCTTATTTTTTAGTATAAATAAATGTCATTTTTTAAAGTTAGACTAGCTTAGACCAATATCACTGAGACACACATTGAGACAATATATTTCTACAGATTCGTGAAATGAAACGAACCAGGAAATCTGGTCAACAACTTCCTAGAGACTTCTACTGTGCTATGTGTGACATATATGCTGCTGATGGTGCTATCCATCGTACTACTGTTAGCCATCGTAAGCTCAAAAAGTACCTACATCCAACATGCACTTCCTGCCATAAGGAGATGCCCACCAGAATTGAATTGGATGAACATCGTCTTACTGCAGAACATTTGAGGAACATGCAAAATAAGCAGGAAGTGGTCTCTAAGCCCAAGCCTGAAGGTTGGTCTTTATTTTAATTTCAATCATTATCGGCCACAACAATATAGGCATTTCCTAAAGGATAGGTTTACCTAAGAATCTAAACTGGGTAGGGAAATAGAAAATTGCAATTTCAGGAATGTTGGGCCAGTAATTTTTCTATTTATCACGCCTGTATTTCACCTGAATTTTAATAAGAATGTTTTTTACTTCTATTAGTGTGTTATTAAAGCTTCATTTGTTTGACAATATTGCATGTAGGTAAGTTTTTCGATGCGACAAGTAATTGTTGCAACTTTTTACATTCCAATGGTGATTCATGAAGTTATTCATAAAAACTATCACTTAATGGCATTATTTTATAACATAGATAATATTCAGATATTTTTGTTTAACCTGAAAATAATTCTCGACAGTGATGGTGATATCAACACTGTCTATGGAACAAATGTATCTGCGGGATGACCGGCAGCGTCGAAGGCGCATGGATCATCAGGTGAAGGATAAAAATACTGAAGAGGAAGCTAAGGATGTAATGAAAAACCAAAATGAGGTAATTCTATTAAAAACAATATTCAGTTTTGATAGCTACAGTAGAGAAGTTTGCATGAAGCTAGGATGTACCTGTAATCACCCTATATCCATTTATGGATTAGATTTTTATAAAACAAGAAATCTAATAGTTTGTTTGAAAAATTAAACTACTGATTACAAAAATAATATACATGAAATGAATTCTAATTTTCATTTCAACATTCAGGAAGAATCGGAAGAGAAGAAAGAAGGAGATGAAGAAATAGAAGTGAAAAAAGAAAATACTGACCAGGTAGAGGTGAAGACAGAAATTGGTGAAGAGTTGGAAGCAAAGAAAGAAGAGAATAGTATTGACAATCCAAATACCATTTTAGACTATAAAGAAGGGGATGATTTATCTAATATAACGTCTGATATGATACCTGCATATAGGTAGGAATATAAGTAATTCTGTAGTGTTATAATCAATTGTAGTGTTAATTAATCATTGTCAGCTTGTGACAATCCATTGCTGGATGTTCATTCCCCTTAGTCACATCATCTAGCTCAATCTTTGACTACACATTTCTAGTTTCTACTAGCTACTTTGAGCAAATCTTCTCTCCATCTGAACAAAAGCATCACACTTATCACATGATGCGATCTCCACTCCAGCACTCGTCTTCTCAGACAATTGTTGGTGGAAATAAATGAATATTTGTAAATGTGGTAGCTGACCTAAATTAACTATCCTGCTGGAGACCGTTTTGTCTAGCTTTAATTTGTGATAGTTATGCTGTGATAATTTGTCTACCTACTATGTGCAGATGAGATTGACAATCAAGGCGACAAGAAGTGATTGCACTCTTATGTATTATATAATAATAATACTTATCTTTTTTGTAATTATATTTATATTAGAAATTAACTACTTTAAAGATATTGGTCTTGAGATTAAAATACAATTCTGCTAAATATGTTAATTGTTACACTTACTTTGTTTGCATAATCCATTTTAATATAAATATTGTTTTAGCACGGAACGTGGGGTTGGACGTTCATTCCTGACAGAGTTCCGTTGTATACAGTGCCGCCTGTGCCGTAAGTTGTTGGACAATGAAGAGACTGCAGAGGTGCATCTTAAAACATGGCGACATCACCAGTTGTTTCTACGGTTAATTACGAAGTCAAACTCATCTCAGGTACATTGAATTTTAAATACATTATTCATCTCCATCATCTGCCATAGACTGGTAGTTTAGCATCTCACATTTTTAAAAACCAGTCTCCTCTAATGATATTTCTAAACCAAATAACTTTGTGAAACAAAATTGGCTTTATGACCTTTATGAACAGCCGGCAATGTATATGCCACCTGCTTATTTTTGTAGGTGTCCATTAATGGTTAGATATACTTGTTTATTAAGCATTAAATTATACGTAAGCATAACATATAACTTTAAAAATGAAATGTAAAAAAAAAATCATATGGACAAGTATAAAAAGTTAATTGATATAACCTACAATAAAGCTCTTCTTAAAACTCTTAATACAATTAAGTTCGCTTGGATCTATGAAACTTAATAAATTTCTAAAACATTACTATATTTGATTTAATGAAGGACTACTACAATTGTCATTGAAATAACCATAAAAAAAAGACATCAAAATATTGCATAAATATTTAAAATTACTAAATATCTCACAAAATCAGGCTTAAGCCACACTACACCAGGTAATAACCCACTTTTTTAATATCTAATAACGTAAATAAGTAAAATAATTTATTACACATTCTGATTGAATTTGAATTAACCAACAATTTTTTTCATTAGGGGCAGGAAGCTGAAAAGCGTTCAATGAACAATGAGGAGTCTGGCAATTGGAAACGGCGCAAAATGTCTCGCGATGACGCTGATACTGAAGATGACCATGAAAATGATTTTGAAAATGACCAGAATGAGCATGAAGGACAAGATAAAGAAAATCCAGATATCTCTATGACAGGAAAGTATTTAAATTTTATTATCGTTTGACCCTGGTGTGTAGCAAACTAATGATTTCAAATATGCCAAATGTTGAATTTATTTAATAATATGTTCCTCAAATAATTGTTGCATTTTTCTAATTTGGACAAATTTGCTCACAAAAACAAGTACATATTAAACAATAATTCACATTCATACCAGGACTTTTATAAAAAAAATCCTTTGTTGAGTTGTTTTTCATTTCCTGAATCATTTATTTCCACCTGTACCTGAAAAACATAAGTTCATCATACGTACAAGTTAATTCAAATTTTTAATAATGTTAATTTAATTTACAGAGAAAGAAATGGAGACTGTTGTGAAGAGCGAAAATGCTGAAGGTAATGCGGAAATGGCACCTGTTGATGATTTTGCAGAGTGGGAGCAATCTATTGATGAAATACTAAATGATGAGAATTGTAAGCAATAATATTTTGTTATTTTTGTTTAGGTTTTCTTAATTTCCAAGTAATTTTATTAAATATTAATTGGTCTGTCTGTTTAATGTCTATTTAAAAACGGTTTTTGTACTTACGAAATATGTAGATAAAAGAGAAAGTGGGTAACTTAAATGATTGTTTGCAAAGGTTGTTTATTACAAATGTATTAGTAAGGTATGGGTAAGATGTGAATTATTTTAGGGGAAGAAGAGGATCTATCTGGTTCACTACTACATAACGCCAATATACTGTGAGTGTGTGTTTCTCCAGTCGAGTCAGCCTGTTTGTGCTGTAAAATGGCTTTAGCACTATTTGATTCTTTATTATTAATTTACTAGATAATTTTTTATCCTATTTAACACGTTGTGACCGGCAGTGAACTTTCCGTGTGGCCGGCGCCAGTCCCTGAGGACCGACACTAGAATTTTCGTTTAGCTAGCTTTGGTCTGTGGGACAGACAGTATTAAAGTTAAAAAATAAATATATCCTTAATGAAATGTAATCAAATGTAGGTTTAATGAAATTTATTGAAACATTCTAAACATAAATGTGGCTTATCTTTACACATATTACAATACGTCACAACTTTTGTGGTAATATTTGTAGCTTTCTTTCATCCAAATAGTTTTAAATCATTATCATAACAGTTCGAATAATACCTTCGGACTTTATGTACGTGTCCTTCCTTTTTATATAATTTATGAATATTTTTTTCACTTTGGATTTGAGTTTCCTCATCTAACCGCCGTGAGAGCACATCTGTCAATCGTCTGCGAAATGTCGTGATTGATATATTTTTTTCCTGTCACTTCTTGATACATAAGGCATTTATAACAGCGGTATTTAGAAATAAATGCTAGCTTCTTATACCACTATTCGCCTCTTGGAGGCTTTCCTGTACATCATACGAAAATATAGTGAACAGAACACCTAAAAAACGTCGTAAATAACGCGCAAAGAATAATTTCTTATCTTTTGGCGATACCCTACAACATTGTATCGCCGCCGGCTGCCGGTTGAATGAAAAGGCCAACAAATTCGGCGCCGGGCTCAACGTGTTAACCATTTCGGTATGAGTGTAGACTATAGTCGATGGCCACAGATGAACACGCACAGCCGAGTGTAGACTTTAGTCTACGGCCAAAAACTTGCTTTAAGTCCAGAAATAGACATGTCTAGGAATCTATAATAGTGTCTGTAATCAATCAACGTACATATTCGTATCTCCAGAGTAGCTCCTTGAAAGACAGGGTTCTATCATATAAACTGCTGTTTAAAGTTAATTCAGTGTATAGTAGTTGTGCTCAGATCACAGTGAAACAATGCAATGTTGGCCTATGTGTAATCCCATGTTTTAAAAAATACCACACCCAACTATAACATTTATTGTTATATTCAAAAACAATAATTTTGAGTTAAATTTTCTAATTTTTCATTTATGTAAATAAAATTGCCAACATATAGAAATACCGTAAAAAAACATACGCTCTCTTGATTTATATTACAAGTAATGTCCGCCTGTAATGTAAAACAAGTTTTCAGTGCTTCAAAGCTTTTCTTGTAACAGATATGTAAAAGAGCAAAACAGATTTCCTGTCGATGCACAAAGTAGCATGCAAATGGGGCAAAATTTTGTGACCGATGCGCGCAGTACCGAAGTGGTTAAATAAACATTGCCATACTCATCTATTTTTTGTTTGAAATTGCAGCAAAAGGAGAAACTGATGAAACATCAAACAACAAACCATTGGAAGAAAACTCTATAAGTGGAGGTCGTGGGCGTCGCCGCAAATAATTCATTTCAATAAATTCTGTATTTTTGTCATTATATTAGTAAACTCCCCATCAGATAACAATAGAATATTTACCAATCCTTAGCTCAAGTTTGATTTGACATTTAAATAAATAATCACTTAAAATATCTTTGAGCACTATAGCACCGTCATTTACTTTTAATTCATTGTAAAATCAAATAGAAATTAAGTAAAAGGTGCTTAGATTCAATCATCTATATAATATCTTATACACACAATAAAAACAAAACAAATTCCTTGGAAGGGCTTGATTCAGATTATATAAAATAAATATTTTCATATATCATCATAAGCTACATTTGTCCAAGGAATAATTAATCTAACTTTAATATAGAATGATAGAATAATCCACTCAGAAGTTGGGTTGTTGAATAAAAATATCTGCTTCTTTGAAGTTATGCTGAAATAATTTTATAACATTTAGAGCTAGATTTATTATAATTTATCTAAACTATCTATTTATCTATCATGCTGTATGTGAAAATTTTTATTGTTTTATAACAATTTAAAAAAATTTAGATATTTTGAGATGTAACAATATTGGAACATTGAATAACAGTTCTTTAGAAAGCAAAATATTCTTTTTTTTCCCAAAAATGTTAGGGGTTATGTATATTTCTTTATATTATATATACAATTATGCTTTTTGTTTATCATAAAACATAAAATAATCATTTACTAGTAGAATGTTTGGAATGTAGAATGTATGTAGTATTCTCGTATCAAAAGATGTTAATTTTAATATTTATATGTACTCTCTTCTATTAAATGAATACTGTTACAATAGTGGACTCATACTTTATACTAGGACTAGAATAGTAATTATATTGTTAAAGGTTAATGCCATTAATTTTCCATTAGTAATTTGTATGAAATCCTGGACTGCTCCACAATTATTTGTAAAATGTGAGAATAAAATTAATTCATGTTAAAAGAAAAATAACGTGTCATTTTTTTATTTCAGGTATTGTATCTGTTAAAAATAAGATGGATTTCTGATTCCCAAAGCTCTGAATCCATTTTGAATTTGGCATTTTCCTTTAATAAATTAAGTTACAATTAGTAATAGTAACCATTATTTGGGTACTTCTGTACCATAATTCTTTATCTGTAATTTTTCAATTAGATAATTATTTACATAATAAACTAAATTTTAATGTCAAATTACCTGTTCTTTTATTTTAAAACACCTAAATATCTATCAACATTGTTTTATACTTAATATAGAAATTAATTTCATCCATGTCTTGACTGTGACAGGGTTGTGTTCAATATACACAGTAGCAATTGAGGACCTTTAGATTAAATTCTTTAATTTAACAAAAACATTAAAAGATTTTATTGACTTTTGTTTCTCAGTGAACTCGCTCTTACTGCATAATAAATAAAAAGCTTAGGGTAAATTAATAATAAATAAAAATAAGCATCACTTGAATAATTTCACTTCGGAAAGAAATGAAATGATAGATTGTTTAAAAGCCATTTTGTATTTACAATATGTATTAGATAAAAAAAATATCTAAATTAACCTTTATGGAGAAAATCTACTTTTGTACTTAACATTAGAATCAATAAAGAACAATGGACAAGTTCAATAAAGCAATAAAAACATTTTTACTTCTTTTTTATTAAATTTAGGAGCAACATTGTATCATTTATTTGCGTTATTTGACGTTTTTTATGTTTTTCGATTGATTTTATTTTGGGATTTTTAACTGTTTGCACTGTATTCCGTTTTTTCTTTTCTAGTTCCGGCTTCTCCGATAAATTATTAAGCAACAGTTCTGTCTTCTTAATATTCTTAACTAAAGTGTTACTCTTAACGCCTTCTTTTAGTAAAATTTCTTTCTTAAAAGTTACTTTCTTTTGTACATTCAACTTCTTTTTAATTTTTTTATTTGTTATGTTACTGTTAGTATCGATATCTTTTTCAATTTTGTTGAGCTTATTTGAAGCTTTGAACTTGCTTTTGCTATATTTACCCATTTGTAAAGAAAAATAACGTAAAAATTTATTATTTTGAGAAAACGAAACTACGGAATAAAAAAAGCTTAATTAGAGTTTACATAAATAATAACCTAACTAAACGTAGATGATTCCACAGTGTAAGCCAGGGATGAACTACCATAGGCTTGTCGAATAAATATCGATAGATCGATATTTTCAATTCGATATATCGATATTATTGGACGATATATTTTGTAACGATATATCGATATCAAATATCCAATATCGAAATTGTATCAAAAACGATATTTTCTTTTGTTTTTATTTGGTCGACTCGTTTATACGTTTGATCATACGAGATCTTTTAATATTGCTTATCCCATTTAAGCAAGCTACTGAAGAAATTAGAGGCGATCAGTACGTGACTTCTAATTTAGCGATTCCCATTGCAAATTTACTTCACAAAGGACTTGAACAAATGAAACCTTCCACTAAATTTGGTGTTGCTATTCGGAAGAGTTTGCTAAACTTAAGTATTGCCAAACTAGAACCACTACAGCAACATTTAAATCTTGCTAAAGCAACAATTTTAGACCCTCGCTTTAAGCGTATTCATTTTAATTCCGCTCTGGCTGTTTCCATTGCAATAAGCGCATTGTCAAAAGAAATACGTCTAGAACAATGACGTCGAATCTCGCAGTACCCAATAACATTAAATTTATAACAGAATTAATAATGCCGTGTTTCATTTTATTAAAATGAAAAAGTACTATCTTGATAGAAATAAATATTCGTAGTGTCATAGTATTAAATAGGTTGATTCGTTTATTTTTTTTAAGTAGTATAGTAGTTTCAGATATTGACTTTCTGATCTGCCATTTATTGAGTTGTTTCAAAATTAGAATTTAAAAACTTGAGTTGTGCATCAATAATAGTAATTAATTTCGATTCAAGTTACACATTATAGTATATATGACGTGATTTTAAAAAAACTATTTTACTTTTACAAAAAAAACATAATACTGATTTAATAGCTGGAATAAAATAAAATAGTTGTAGTGGAAAAATGTTATTTTTCTTCTATGCTCCTCATATATTCATGAAAATGATAGCACGCTGTTCTTGAAATTTTAAATATATTATTCTGCTATTCTTACTGATTGTTCTTAATTTTATATTATTGTTAAAGCATCCACTTTAAATTTATTAAACTTGTTGCAGATTTATTGATGGATGATTATTAGATGGATGGACGGACGGCAACGAAAACTCATACTATTGTAAGGGGTAGTATCTTAACTGAGGAGTGATGCAACAGGAGTCTGGATTAATACTCTTTCTTGTTTACAAAACGGATCTATTATATACATGGCGGGGCATAAAAGTGCGGGGTACGGCCGCACTTTTCTCTCTCGCCATGCGGTCGCAACTACACGTGTTCAGTAACAAAGCGCGTTCCGCGAATGCGGAGTATCAAAGCGCATTCTGCGAATGCGCAGTATCAAAGCGCGTTTCGTGAATTTGTTCCCGAAGTAAAGTATTTTGTAGTGTGTAGCTACAGTACTCCTCCTCAAGCGAAGCGTACTGATAACTTGATAATTCGCCCACGACTCGGTCGCGACTCCACGTGTGCAGCAACAAAGCGCGTTTCGCGAATGCGGAGTATCAAAGTGCGTTCCGCGAATACGGAATATCAAAGCGCGTTCTGCGAATGCGCAATATCAAAGCGCGTTCCGAGAATTTGTTCCCGAAGTAAAGTATTCTGTAGTGTATAGTTATACTATCATAATAAAATAAAAATTTCGAAAATTATTTTATATGATACATATTTTTTATGAGATAAGAAGGCAAACGAGTAAGCGTATCGCATGATGGAAAGAAATCATTGCAGATCATACACATTTGCAATACCATGTCGGCATGCAATGCCGGTCTTTGAGAAATTTTTAGACTTGTTCTTTGAAGGTTGAATATATTCAGAAATAACGTAGAACGCTGGTTCCACAGAGTGGTAATGGGTGAAAAAAAGATTTAAGAAAAACGCATTGTATTGGATCTCTCATTTAGATGGTGAGAATGAAACTTTCTTTGTAGAGTTATGTGGCAGTCAAATTCAGCGGCAGTGAATATTCCGAACAATAAATTGGAGTATTCGACATGATAACATTGATAAAAGATGCCAAAAGATGTATCCTTGCATCCTTCCACAATGCAAAAGATCCTAGCCATCCGGTGAGACCGGGAAAAGAAAGTACAGATTTCAAAGATATCGAAATTTTTTATATTTATTGATGGTAATCATAACTTCACCATCAGGTAACCTATCTGCTTTTGACATATAAACGTGATGACCTATCTGATATAGGTGTAGTACAGAAGCTTTCGACTATTAGTAACAAATGAGAGTAAGTATTTTTGGATTGTAAAGGCAGAAAGTGTGGTGTTACCAGCATATATCACTTGTTCTTTAATTAACAATGGCTTAGAAGTTTGTTAAGTCAAAGCTTTTTTCTTTAAATAGTTTTGTAAACATAGGTTTTAACGAGTTTTTACGAGGCGGATAGTTTGAAGATATTCACTAAATGTTTTAAATAAAATTTAAGTGCACAGTGAGATATTCAAATTTAAATTACAAATGGATAATATTACATCTTTAACATTAAAACCTCACATGTGCCTAACATTATGAAATTATTAATTGACACTGGGGCTTAAACTCACGTTTCGAAATAAATAATTATAACCAAATTTTTTGTTAATAATTTATTATTGTCATATTGAGTCTGTAAAACATCGTTGAGTAACAGAAACAACGACATGTTACATTTTAATTATACATGTACGACAATTATTTTACTACTGCAGTAAAAAAAGATTTTAAATTAGAAATAAGATGGTTTCCTTAAAACGTACTAAACGGTGTTGATGATAACATAGATTAAAATGCTTATAAAAATATAAAAATAACTATATGCGTTGAAGAAAATTCTTAAATTATATATATATATATATATATATATATATATATATATATATATATATATATATATATATATATATATATATATATATATATATATATATATATATATATATATTGTAGACTGTATTGTGAACAAGATAACAATAATTCACACTATTTCACACTTCTTTTCAATACCAATATCTGTCCCTTTCGAAAAATTGTGTGTTCTCAACTAATATTAGTGGTCCAAACCCAAGCAGCTTATTATGATGATGATATATAACGATCTTCTTACTTATTGAATCAATGGTTACTCAGAAATATTATTGTTGAAACTAATATTATGACACTTCTAGCGTCACACTACAACTTGCCTAAATTATAAAATTTTGTAGTGGCCACGTCGTTACACTTGGAATGTTGAAGTAAGTTTATAATATGTACCAAAAAGAATCAACATAAATTCTTATTCTAATGTCTTAAATTAACAATATACAGAAATTTTCAATATCTTTGGGTTCCGGGCAAGTACATTTAGCTAAAACACAGCCTTATAAACAATAATGTTCGTCATATACGGTTACATTATGATTAGGCAGAGACGAAGGCGAATTCAAAATTTTTATAAAAAATTAAATATTTTTTATGTAAATCAGAAGTAAAAAATTAAAACTATAACTAAATTTAAAATAATATCAAACGACCTTGCTTAAAATTATCTGTTAAGTTATTATTTTTCTCGCCTACTTGCCCTTATCTCACCGTGTTTGTAAATAATTAAAAATATTGTAATAATCATTTATAAACATGAATTGAGTTCTGAAGACCCCTACATATTAAATCAATGACATAAATTTTATTTTTAACCTTACATTTCATTAACCAAAAATGAATACATTTCATTAACCTTTTATCTAACGTTCGTATTTATGGTTACCATATGTATGTATATTAACCATCATATCATTATTATATATAAATACATTCTGTTGTCTGCAAATTCCAGTAGTAAATTATTTTTACGAATTCGTTTATTTGTTACCTCCAATACCTAATAGTATGCGTGTGTAATAAGTAATTCATTATAATATTTTTATTTAAAGCACAACACTAAGATAAAAAATAACAAATCTTTATACAGGAAAGATTGTTATATTTATTATTTTAAATCATCGATAAAAAAAATTAAATTAGTGGAATGTATTTGTACGAAGTCCTAAGCGATTCTTACTCTTTATATTTAATTTTCAGTCATATATCGTGTAATATTAGAAAGCTAAATACATAAATCGTTTAGATACCATATATTGTGTACATATAAAAGCTACAGCTTTAGTATAGAGTAACTAATGTATTGTCTATTAGAGATTCACTGAGAACATAATTACCGACCAAGTAGCTTATTGATAAATATCAAATTATGATTTGAAGATGTAATAAATTTAAAATAAATAACATTTTTCAATTAAATGTTTTATAACGGTATTACTGCTTTTATCAAAGTGAAAAATGATAATTTAGTGCGTAGGTATAACGGCCTACATATCAACGAAACGTGTCTCGAAAATATCTGATTATTGGTTTTTTTCCTTATTTTATATTATATTGAAATTATCCAATTAGTGAACTACCACTTTCTAAACTCAACCTTTATTTGTTTATATCTGAAAAAATAATGCAATATGCCAAGTGTTCAGTTTAAATTCAATTAAGTAAATCACTGTCATAAAAAAAGATGAGATCATTGAAAGCAATTTATGTTATAAAAAAAGATGCGAATTGAACAGTGTCAGATGATTATTATATAAAAAATCATCTAACACTGTTCAATTCTCATCTTTTTTTATGCGTTTTAAATATTTCGTCGACATTAACTTTGTGTCACACATTCAAATTTAAGAATTTCACCCCAGAAAAGTTAATATAGCGAGCGTTTGTATCAATATAACATTGCAATTTTTTAAATTCTTGGAATTGTGGTATTACACATAGATCAATTATTTTATTATCAAAATCGTACTAAGTATAAATTAAAAAAAATCGTAAATAGAGAAATTGATTCTAAAAGAAAGATTGAAGCTTAACATAAACCTAAAAATCTAATGCTCGCCCCTTAAAGTTAAGAAAAAGCCCTTGTTTACTCAGGATGCTATATATATATGTATGTATATATATATATATATATATATATATATATATATATATATATATATATATATATATATATATATATATATATATATATATATATATATATATATATTTGATACATAAAAAAATATTGAATTAAAGAGTAAGAAATATGCATGTGCAAATGTTTATAAGCGTATTTGCATTACATATAAGTAAATACGTTTATAAACATATACACATATAAGCTTATACGCATGTAAGCATATACACATTACCTTATACGCATATAGTCATATACGTATAAGTATACACGTTGAGCCGCAACTAGAACTTTCTACATTCGTTCCACGTGAATTTGAAAAATTGGCAGTTAAAATACTGAATATTGAACCTTGTCAGTTGTCATAAATTCTTAATTCAAGATTTTCTCTATGTAAGAATTATTTTTTCATGTATTCTAAAATAGCTTTGAAATTTATGTATGCCATTACAATTTTATATTTTTACTTACAGTCCTCATAAATGCTACTGATGTACATACATATGTATGAATTTAATTACATTCTATAAAACATTCCAAATCGCTAATACTATACATCCAACAATCAACAATTGTTTTAATATGAGTATATTCCTTATACAACAACATACACATACATATATTGGTTATATTTGATAACTCCACTTATGTACTTTATGTTCAGAACAGTACGATAATGAGTATATTTCTGTTACTTCGAAATGATTTTTTGTTAGTCTTTGTGAATCATCTGTAAATGCAGTATTAATAAGAACCATTTTATTATTTTATACGTAAACAGCCATACGAAAATTTTAATTTTTTTTGTTAAGGAATGACATGTTTTTTTTCTTTTGCTTAAGACTATTTTATTGTATACACAATATAGATAGCATAAATACTGTTGTCCTGATTCGTGAAACCGGGCCGGATATGTGAGCAGCTTTGAAGGATTTTTTTGTTCACTGGAATGAGAAAAGTTACATTATCTTACTAACAAATTTTAAGTTGAAATGTTTATAGTTATATAAGAAAAATAATTAAAATTATGGTCTAGTTTTTTAAATAAATGTAGTTTATCCATTAGCCGGGCGCAAGCGAAAAATCACCAACGTATTTTTTCCGCCAAATTTGTTATAACCTAACCTAGCCTTTCTTCGCTTGTTAGGTTAGATTAGGTTTATTTTTTACGTGGGAATAAAGGAAGGATTTAAGGAAAGTGTAGACTTGTTTTTCGAAGGTTCCAATGTCGTATCGGTTCGGAAACACTGCTGGAGGTAGCTAGGTTGGCTTCTTTAAGGTAGTGGTGTGGGTACGGAAAGAAGTTTCTGGAAGAACGCACCGTACTAGTTCGCCATTTATAGATGATGGGGTTGAAAATTTCCTATGTAACGAGTTGTGCGGTATATTCAGCAGCAGGAATTATTCCGAACAATTCCTCGTATCACTCCCCATCGTAAAATCGATCGTGTTTGCAAGGAACGGTCTCCACTTCAGCACTCGTCTACTCCAACAGTAGTCGATTTGCGACTAACATGACCAGGACCTCAGTTTGCTAACTCGGAGAGCTATGTCGGTGACTTCATTTCCCTGGTGGATTTCTTCGTTTTGAATCACATTCATCAGAGAAAATCCTCACAATCTCTCATGATCTAGCGAAGGACATTGTTTGGAACGATTCAGGCTACTGTTACAAAAAATAAAAACACTTGGATAAACGGTTACCTTAGTTTTTGGTCGCACTGCTAAAGTCAATTTTTGTATTAATCTCGTTGCGGCATCTGTTAAAGAAATCGAAAAAATGATTATTAAACAATTGAATAAAAATTAGTATTATGATTTAAGAAAAATGTTTGTATAAAAGCCACATCATTTAGACCTTTATTTTTTTATAGAAAAACTATTGTTGTTATACATTGATAAATGTATCACTAATGTAATAAAACGTTTCATTTGAGTATATTAAAATTTTTTATATTATATTACTTCTTTTTAAATTCGTAATTTCAAAATAAAAAAGAAATAAATTGTTTTATATAAAAACAAAAACATTAGTTCATCTTTCAATAGGCATGTCACCTGTCCGGTATAAGAAATTGAGGTTATATATAATATATTAAGATAAAAAATTTAAATTGATAAAGTATGAATAAGATATAAATGTACAGTAAATAGAAAAATAAATTAATTTGATTTGGAAGGATTTCAATTATATCGAGGATAAAACCCCCTAAAGATCCTGGGTGTCGCAATAAGCAGAACGGCTTGCTCGCTGTAGTATATATGCCCCACTGTTGAAATGTTTCTGGAGGAATGAACATTAACTTACAAGCTTTGTCCAAGGCGAATTGTCATTTAGAAATCATTAAACCTTACAATTACCCATGTCCACGTGAATTTTGAGTCTGGGTTCTGTATAATTTTGATTACTTATGCCTAACTGATGAAAGAAAAAATATTCTTAATAAAGTTTGCTTTTGCAGCTACCTGCAAGCTTTTAACGAAATTTCAAATTTTAAAACAATTTTGTATTTCTTCAATGTTATAAAAGAAAACCAAATTTCAAATAATATATTTCTATTAATTTTAATTAAAAAAGGAGACACAAATGAACCCTCAAATACAAAAGCTTTAAAAATGAATAGTTTTGGTAAAGGTTTGCGTGAGTAAGAACTTTCTCGTATAAGCCCCCAAGTGTAGTTATCAATCAATCTCATTATATTGTCCTTGATACCGCGTCTTGGTGGAAGCGATCTCCTTGCTCTTCTGGATATTTAACCCCCAGGTTACCTTTAAATTGATTCAAATGACAATGTAGCAAATATACTTTAAGAGACATTCTGCAATCCACGATTTTGAAGCTGTCAAGCATATTAAAAATAAGCTTTTTGTAATTTTCAGTCTTCCTGTTGCCTAGGAAGTGCCTGCCCTCACCACTCTCTTGAATATTAAATCCTCAAAAAAATAGCCAAAACAACATATATTATTTTTAATTGTATTATGAAATGTACAAAACAAATATTAGGTACAAAACAAATATATTATGAACGGAGCTTATGCTTACTTATTGATGTAGACAGATAGAAAATATTCATTGAATAACAGAATAAAAAAAAATTTTTTTGTTTACTTTAATAATTGATAAGTCCAGGAAGGAAGGTAGGATGCGATGTATGTCGCTGGTGTGAATACAGACCTGTTATGGTGTTGAGTCCCTTAATGCGCGTGTTAGGTTCGAGCAGTAGCAGGTACACCGGTACAGCGGTGAGGATCATTAGGCAGCCGACCCCTGTCTCTTGCGGGGATGCGACCGCAGGCACAGCCACAACAAGCACCGTGCATATTATGTACACCACTACACAAAACAACAGAATTCATTATATCTACGCACATAGGGAGTGTTAAATTTGTCCCAACGTGGGATCCTTGGGGCACACCTCATATACTCAAATAATGTATTTCAAATTATTACGTATGATTTTCAAATATTATTATATAATATATAAAAATCTCTTGCTGATGCTCTTGGGCAAACCTGTGATTCTAAATACTCAGAAATATTTGCAGAAATCTCTTATACACACACACACACACACACACTTAATAGGGAGTGTTAAATTTCACCATTGCAGAAGTGAAACTTAACACTTAAATTAAAAATCACAAATATTGTATTATACTATATTAAAAATTGTCCCAAGGTGGGATCCTTGGGGCACGCCGCATGTACTCAAACCATTGCATTTCAAATTATTACGTATGATTTTCAAATACATATTAAAATATTTAAAATCGGTCCAAGATTCTTTTGGGCACACCTGTAACTCTAAATACTCAGAAATATTTGCAGAAACCACTTACACACACACATACATACTTAATAATGAAAATAAATGAAATCAAACCAATGCAATTTTTAAAGTCATTTGCATATGATTTTCTGATTGTCGTTCTCATTTCTCATACGAAATATCGACTCAGCTATGTAGTGAGGAAACAGCGTTTTTAACATCATGCCAGGTATTCAAGGTTTTTATCAGTGATTAGTTTTAGTATTATATTATATTTATGTGTATTAACTTTTTTTTTAACAGCCCATATATATCCCACTGCTGAGCACGGGCCTCTCCATTTCTGGAAGAACGGACGTTGACCCACCACGCTTGTCCAATGCAGATTTACGAGGTTACCAGACTCAGAATAAATATTTGTAATCCATACATATATTTATTCCGATGCGGGGATCGAACCTGCGACCATTAACTCCGCAGGCCCCGCCTCTGAGCCAATTGGTCGTCAAGTAGTATTAATAATAAATTAATAAAATATAAGATTTTAGGTACTACGAGTATTCACAAAGTGTTATTTGTCTAACCTTTTCTTAAGGTTACCTTAGACATGAAGTAACTGATAATTCATGACGTAAATATAACAACCGTTAGAAATTATATGAAAAAATGTTTTTGCGAATCATCTGGAGTTATAGGTAAGTAGGTAGGTTCAGGAAATTCAACTCACCAGGGAAGAACAAATTGACCTTAATCGGCCTCTCCAGGTTTGGCTGTGTGTAGCGAAGGACGGGCAAACATAGCACCGCAGCACCGATACTTAACTGAAAAAAGGAAATGTTTTTTTATCTGTTAAATAGTCACCAGTGTAATGAGATGAAAAACTTTCACAGATATACTTGATTTTTATAATAAGTTTAAGTATTAGCTACGTCTCGCTGTTCTAAAGTATGCTTGAACAAAATCAATTATGAAACATTTAGAAATTTGGTCATCTTTAAATCAAAGCTTCATTTGATTTAAAGATGACCAATGCCAAATTGCCATCAATCATTTACACACATAATATCACATTAAAAAAGAAAGAGATACGTAATAATTTTAATCATAAATCGCCATCAATCATTTACACACATAATATCACATTAAAAAAGAAAGAGATACGTAATAATTTTAATCATAAATTGCCATCAATCATTTACACACATAATATCACATTAAAAAAGAAAGAGATACGTAATAATTTTAATCATAAATCGATTAAATTGTCATCGTTCTTTAGACAGATTTCTGTTTGGACTACGAATAGGCTGTCTCGTCTGGAAACACTTTTGCAGAAAACCAATTTCTACGTATTGAAATTACATCTTATAGTGTGGCAGGTCCATCTCCATTTCACTGAGTAAAAATATCTGCCACTCTGATTTTTGACCTTATGTCGGAGCTTCAAAGATTATTTTTCAGCTTGACTCCAAATATACTCGTTCCACTGCTCGCTGACATTTTGCTAGTTTCTTCCGTTGATTTTTGTTTAGGATCTGAGTTTCGCATCCGTAGGTTAGACATAGAAGGACACAATTTTCTTTTTATAAACATGCCTAGATCTGTTATTACTAGATGCACTATGTTATAAAACAAATGCAGAGTGGAATGTACCCAGGTAGCAAAACCGACGTAGTTGATGAGAGCGTAGATGTCGGAGACAGTGAGGTAGAGCAGCGACAGCAGAGCCACGGCAAGCACGGCGGGCGCAGGCGTGGCCCGGACGGTGACCATCGTCAGCATACCCGGCATCTGCCCCTGTGCTGCCCCCGCGTAAAATAACCTGGTGAAAATAAGTATTTGTTTTCTCTACATCGAAACCCCAACGTAAAAGATTTTATTTATTATTATATATCAATAGTATCTTTAGTGAGGATGAATAGTATCCATAGAGAGGATGGATGAAAGACTACTGGTAAAAGAAATTTATGTCGCGGATATTGATGGAAGGGTCGACAGGGGAAGACCAAAGGAAAACAAACATACTCTGACTAAATTGCCGAAGGCCAGGTCAAGAGTACCCTTAACCAGCGGGCTTGCATGAGGAAAGTGATGAGTGTAGAGGAAGCAAGGAAAGTATGCCGAGATCGTAGCAAATAGAGATCTGTGGTCTCTGCCTACCCCTACGGGGAACAAGCGCGATGATATGTATGTAGTATATCTTTAGTAACATTTAATTTAATTTAATTTCTAATTAATTTAATTTCTGTTTGACAACTATTATCCTTACAAGTCATTCTTTTTATTAATTAAATAAAAATAGTCTCACGCTTTAATATTTATAAAAACAGATATTCTTATTAAAGTTTTAACTAATTACAGATAAATATCTGCCACATGCTTCTTTAATTAAATTACCTGGGTTAGCTATACTCAACCTGCGGCCTGCCTGGTTTTGTAGTTTGCCCATCTGATGTTACTTTATTTTAAACCATTTTGAATTTCGCACTCATAAGAAAAATTGAGAGCGTTGAGTATAGATTCTACATAACAGTACCGCGCCGCGGTGTGCAGTGCTTTTATTGATACGGCAATTTGCCGTGATACGCGGCAATTTATTCATTTATTTTTTAATTTACAGAAGACGTCTGATTGTATCACAGCAACACGTCATTTTAGTATTTTCGTAAATACGACTAATCAAGTGTTTGGACTAGCGATTTTTTGCATTTGGCGTTTTTAGTTACGTATCGAGGGAGTGGGATCGTAAGAATCCTCTTTCCTTGGCTTCCATACGTCCATGTACGGGTCGCTTTATGTGCCGGTCGTGACTTGTTTTGAATGTATTGACATGAGAAAACTGTGTCAAAACCTAAGAATTCATTACCTACTTAATTTTAATAATTTTGTTGCGGCCCGCTACACCACAACTAACACGTGTTTGTGGCCCTAACGAACAAAGGTACTGGATACCTGGATGAAGTGAGTAGTACACCATTAACAGCGCCAAAGGTCGAAGCTGCGACAAACAGTGGTATGCAGAGCGCGAACCAACCGAACAAGCGTTCGGCGAATGTTACTGCGACCGCAGCTGATCCCAACACCTGGTAGAGTGTAAAATAATTGATATATATGTGAGCATAAATAAGCATTCCTACAACATGAGTTGATTAAACAACAATATATATATATATATATATATATATATATATATATATATATATATATATATATATATATATATATATATATATATATATATATATATATATATATATATATATATATATATATATACATATATATATATATATCATATATATATATATATATATATATATATATATATATATATATATATATATATATATATATATTTAAAGGCTACTTATTGTTCCCACATACAAATATCAGAGTGACCAGATTATATATATACATATACATACACACACACGTACATATACTTATAATATTCTTAAAAAAAATTTAATTCCATATCCGGACCTGAAAAATATGCTGCATCGCATGGTCCGAATCTCGCAGCTATACGACCAATTTTGTACAGCGTTGAAGCTGGCTGTTTTTGAATAAACATATACAATTTTTTTAGACATTTTTAAAGTTTTTTTGGTTCTGGTGGTGTTTTTATCTTGCTGTTTACAAGATTTTCACTTTTTTGTGTGAATATACATAGAAATTAATTTTATTTCTATGTATATCGACACAAATTTGTAAAATAGATTTATACCGTGGTCTTGAACCCCACAATGATCGTTGAAATTACCAATATATTGCTTAGTTTTATCCTAAAAGATCAATATTTTTTACTTACCTCAGTAGGTGATAGAGTGGTGTAGAAAGCAATGTTAGTAAACGTGTAGACGATGGTGACTAACGCACATGAGATAGCGATAGCTCGCGGTAGATTGCGTACTGGATCTTTCAGCTCCTCGATGATAAAATTCAAATAGTTCCTAAAAGGAAAATCATATGTTAAAGAGGTAAATGAGAGATAAGGGTATCAGAATAACTTAACTTTTTTTTTGTTTATTTATATTAAAGGGATTTATATACCTATGGTCTTTGGTTTGAATGACATCAGGTGGTGGGTTTCATTACAATGTTTTAGGCTTAAAGTGCGTTTTTTCTTTTCTTTGATAGCAATTAGTTATAACTATTATGCCAGTGTCAAGTAAAATGCAATAATATCAAATCTCTAGAAATGTAACTAGTGAGCTTGTCACGATACGTCTTGATAAAATGGTGCCTATTTTACCAAAATTTCTTGAACTTAGGTAGTCAACTTAAAAAGTCACGTATTTATTTCATAACACTTCACTTATAAGATTTAATTGAACTATATTGTATAATATGCCACCAAAATTAAACAATATAACAGATAATAATATAAGGTTATGAAAATAAACTACTATATGAAATACTATGCTTCTTAATATAAAATACGGAAACAACTACACAAGCTATTATACCTGGTAGCTAGAGCTCACCTGCTCTTCTCTTGCTCGGATACGCGGTGCGTCTTTATAATAGAATTTCATTTCCTAAAAGTCTACATATCTATGGTTAAACGATATTCTGTATGGCATACAACGTCCAAAAGTGTATGAAATAAATAAAAACACTTACCATCCATTGTAAGCGAAGAGTCCGGAGTAGAACGATAGTGCAATGGATGTCACATCACTCGTGGTTCCCTCGAATGTGAAGTGCTCCACTTTTCCTGAAAGTTTTTAAACGGAAGACTAATTATTTATATTTTTATCGGGGAGTTTAATTAGTACCTATCTATGCCATCTTCAGTCATATTACCAAAACCGCCTATAATTATTTAATTTTTTTTAAAACGAATTTTGTATGGTTCTGACTTAAAAATAGGATCAGATCATCTTAGAACAATTTTGTTAGTATTTATTTTTTGTATTTCATTTAGAATATATGTTTTCCTCTTTTTGCATTTTCCGTTACGATCTTACTACATTTGATATAATAATATATCACGAGAAGTCATTACCAACAAGATGGTGAGATAAATGATAGGTATATTGTTATACTTTAAGCCAAAATATCTATGTTTTTATTACATTACGATCACTCCATATTTAGATTTTGCTTCATATTTAGAATAAAATCTTGGCCTCCCCATTTCTGGAGGAATATGTCCGACTTGGACAAGCGTAAACCCATTACGCTTGTCCAAGGCAGATTGGGAAGTGAACGTTAGCTTTACATAATCTTATCTTATGAAGCTCTTACTGTCACTATTTTATCGTAATTATTAACAAAAAAAATGTTTTTAGATGTTACTATGGTTGTGAGGGAAGTTTCCCTCTACAGTCCTTTAATTCAAACATATTTAAATTCAGGACCAATACGTTTCTTCAAAGTTATTCTAAAATAACACTTTTAAAATTTTGAGGAAGCAGTGATTGACAAGGATCATAAAAAAGGCAGCTAAAAACAGACAGACTATTTGTTTTTATCCGCGTTTTTAATTGAAAAAGGAGCTACGGTCAAAAAAGGATATGGTTTTCGTAATATATTAAATAAAATCTAATATGGTCTCATAATCATCAAATCGATTCAACGATGCATGTGGGCATTTCACAAGAAAATTAAATAATAACCAGTAACCAGAGCGCACCGGATTGCAGCAATCATCTCATAAGAAGCGGTGTGTCGGTCAGGCCGCCGACGCTTTCCTAACGGGAGAACCAACTCCAATTGATGTTATTTGGAGATGGCGATGAAATGTCTCATAACAAAAGCGTACATATTACTGGAGTTAGCGTTTGAGTGCTATATACTCATACAAAATATAACAAATCTCTTTTATAGATGACCTGACCATACAAACTGAATAAAATCAAATATTATATCTTTATTTTTATACTAAATATTATATGATTATCTTTCTTCTTATTATAATATCTTAATTACAATATATTTAATCTGTCAATAAGTAATTAAAAGTAAGACTAAGGAGACATTGAAGACGAGTGCTATAGTGCAGACCTATGGAATACTATTCTCATCTCTGGGCTGGGGTACCTTAATATCAGTGTCTTCCTCTTGATTTCATACAACGTCGTGCTGTTCGAATCGTCAATGACTAGAAACTCATCGGCTTGATTCTCTGGCATTACGGAGAGATGTCACATCTCTCAGCATCTTTCGTCGCTTTCACCATGCGGAGTGCTCCGAAGGAATTGTTTTCAATTATTTTTGTCGTTGAATTCCACTACCGCATAACTCGCCGAAAAGAAAAGATTCATACCCACCATCTGGATGAATGGTGATTCAGTACGATGCGTTTTTCCCGAAACTTCATTCCACTCTGAGGAACCAACTACCTACAGCGGCATTTTCGAACAGATACGACATTGGAACCTTCAAAAAATCAGTCGTGTTGCAGATTGCTTATGGGTGGCGTCAACTCGCTTGCTCGTTTGCACTCCTATTCCATCCGCGTCTGGGCAATCGTAACGTGGGATGCCCAGCGACTAGATTTGGTAGACTGGCGACGATTTGTACAGACCGGCTGGTAAAAACTGGATATGTGGTGAAGAAAAAGATTGGGCCAGGTGACGCCAGCACTTAATTTCTGCTGTTGCTGACGAATGAATTATAAGAGACCAAGGAAAGCATTCAATTCAAAACTTCGATCGAGTTTATTAATAATAATACGCTATATTAATCGTATTAGTTTGTGAAAATAAGATGGCTATAAATTGTATTGATTGGACACTTATTTTAAAATTAATACTTTCGTAGTTATTAATAATCGAAAATATTTGATATCCTTGTTAATCCTGATTTTATTGTCTGTGTACACAATGGAATTCCCGTGTTAAAGTAGACAGCCTTGGAGGAAAAAATACATGAGAGTTAATTGGAATTTACTATAATAACAAATATGTCGAAGTATTGCCCAATAAACAAGGTATTTTTAGGGTTTCTTGACGAAAATTTTAAAAAGGAGCTCATGATATAAGATTTCACCGTGTGTTTACATATGTTTATGCCATAGCACATATGCTATAATTTTATTTAATATGATTGTAGAAATTATTAAGCCGAATTTTAATATGTCTAAATATAGTTTAAAATATATAATATTATTCAATATTTACGATATAGTAAATTAAAAATACAGTTTCAAAATATGTTTTTTACCATTAGGAAGACTTTGCAAGCTTCTTTGAAAGAGTGTAAAATAAGAGTTTAAGACATTTGATTTTGATTTTTAATTTTTTCATTACCGTAAAAATAATGCTCTGTCCAATTTTTAAAAACCATGGCTTTTATGTTGTGTAAATTAAAATCTTCATTGAGAGAATAATAGAGTTGAAAAGGTTATATTGACAAAACTAAAATTTTGATTGATAATAATTTTATATATAGTTTGCCCACCTAACGGTTGTCAGAAAGAAATCGCTATTAGCAATAAGACCGCCCTAAGCATATACATATTATATAATCAATTAGTGTATAATTTTGTTTTTAGTGTACAATAAAGAGTATGTCTATCTATTTACAAGCTACTTATGACATTTTTAGTTTACCTATTTTTTATTCGGTTAGAAGGCATACGATCAAGTATGGCGATCCATGAAACGTAATCAACGCCGTCCATAAACATTTGCGGCATCAGAGTCTACTGAAGCGTTGCCAACCTTTGTAAAAAGCTTTATGAAGACAACTTCTTAAGAGCATTAAGTTTTTTAGATACGGAACCTAGGCGCGTTAGCAGTTGGTCAGTTTATTAACATGAGACCGGTTGAAAAGGAAATTGAACTAAATATTAAGACTATGAGTATCTCGTGCTTGTAACGCCTTCACGTCGGTCACGGTCGTGAGGCAGGTAGCGTGCGAGGTCGCCTTGCAAAACATTCTAACCGTCGAAAGTAACGTGGGTTCGATTACTTTAATTTTGGTGTCAACAAAACTTACTACTGTATTAAATTTATTTCGTAGTTTACTTGATTTCATTTTAAATATCCTTATTAAGGAGTTCCCATAATAATCATATTATTCAATATTTTTTAAACCCCTACTTATTATAATAAATAATAAACATACCTTTCACAGGGTTATGACAAACCGTATAGATTTTATCTTAGGTAAATTTTACTGTTACTAAATAAATTTACTTACTCAGTGAAATAATCAGAAAGAAACAGAGAGATCACATACCGTAAGTAGTAGTAAGTCTTTTAATTATTTGCTGGTCTTGTCTTGCGTAGCTCGCTATAAAGACATTCTTCTTCTGCCCAGTAGGAGAATATTTCAATTTCACTCCGAAAGATATCAAGTAAAGCTTCTTTAAATGAATTTTTGCCATAATGAATTTTTACTGTATTTTTAATTAATTTGAAATATCAGATATTTTAATATATTTTTGATTTTGCACGCATTCTACTTGTTTTTTACTTATCGAATATTTTCAATTTCCTTTTCACGATCCTTCTAAATAATCATTCATTCACGATAAAGGCGTCAATTTACCCAATATAGTAGTAGTACACTATTAAAGAAAATGTATTTAGGAAAAATTCGCACCATAAATTAATTTATTTCGCCGGGTTGAAATCGACGCTCTTTATTGTACACAAAATCTGGAGCGAACATCCAATAACGTGATTCGTCCTTTCATTGCTATGAGCAAAGAAATGAAATTACTATGTGGAATTCTTCGTTGTAATTTGGAATAGCATAATATATATTTATTACTTGTATTATAAGTATTGTGTACTTGAAAGAATATGGATGACACTCATTTCAAGTATAGAATAGATAAAAGTGAAAAATAATAGGCATAATTAAACATTTGATAGAAGTAAGATTAACCTATACTTCTGGAGCTACTTACTACTCTCATAGGAATTTAAAATTTAATTAAAATGAATGAAATTGATAATAACAATATAAGATATATATATATATATATATATATATATATATATATATATATATATATATATATATATATATATATACATGAGATAATAAGGAAATCCGCTAAAGAACCGAAGCCACGCCGACATAACTCTTCGAGTTAGCAAACTAAAATGACAATTGGCTGGTTACATTTGTCGGATAGCTGACGATTGTTGGAGTAGAAGGGTGATGCTGGAGTGGAGATCCCGTCTTTGTAAACCTAGCGTGAGACTTGAAGTCAGATGGAGTGATAAAGGGTGGTTGGCAAAAAATAGATGTATGTATCCAAAAATTCGACTACATACATATAGCACCCTGCCTTGGAAGACGCTTATCTACGTCATGGGACTGTCGTAGGTTGTTCATTATGAGGATGTTATTTTGTTGTTTGGAAAGGTATTGTTAGCCCTAGAACCTTTACAAATTTGTTGAGAGGACTCGCCAGCGGAAGGCTGCAAGTTACGTATTGGGAAAAAACAATGATGATACCGATAACATAAGCTCAGTCCTCGAGCATCACTATGAACGATGGAAGAGACATCACTATAATAAGGGAAAGGAGATACCGCCCCCCCCCCTCCCCGTATTAACGATTCAAGAATTGAGACGTCCAATTGTATCGCTATTTGAATAATGATGATAATGAGATGAATGGCTAAAATCAAAGACTAAAAATTAAATAATACATATTATGAATAATTGAAGTTTTTCTGGATTTAATCCAAGTTTTAAGATATATTATAAGAAAATATGTAAGTTGGTAAAGAGTAGGTATCTACAGTGGTAGAAACTCATTGCCTGCCGTGACCCATTTAGTATACAATCCAAATATGTTATATATTGCAGCTTATTGTTTGGAACAAAAGGCGCTACCATATGTACAAATACAAACAGTCGAAGGTTATTCATAGAAAGAATGTTTGATCGTTACATATAATCACTCTTTACACAGTTTACACAACCACTACCTATTTATTGTTCCTGTTATCTTAATCTTCAATTAAAATATACTTACTGTATTTATGTCTCTATTTACACCATAACGTAATAATATTAAAGCATGTTATAAAAATAATACAATATCGGTTAAAATGCAACAATTTAGTTATATTATAGCCTCTTAATATAGTGACCCAATATCTAGACATATCTATTTTTTGAAATTTCACAAATTATACTCTTCTTAGAATTCTCTTCTTCAACAGAAAATTTCTGAAGAGGTCTCTTAGTCGTAGGCCCGAACGTATCCTAATATAAAAATTAACAATAAACATTTTTAGGCTTAAGTCCATCTGGATACGATAGTTTCTATTTCTGTAGGGTAGTAGCGGTCACAAAGCTCGGTGAGTAACTGTGCAAGAATAAACCTCAGCACGGTCATAAGGCATTGTGATAGCATCGCAAGGTTTTAGATTAAAGTCAATTCCTTTCCATTATCGGTCCAAGATGAGGTCTCAACCTCCCTTTAGGAGCACTGGAATTACCACTAGACTCTCTCCTGCTATCATGATGCGTCTCTTTACCTTAATTTTAGAGTTTCATCGTCGTCGGTATTGTCCGCAATCTGTAACTCAAGAGTTTTTTTCACGAAATCAATCGAGACTCAAGAGTTCTTTTGATAAAGTTTCGGGCCAAAAAAGCTTTTTCATACAAAAAAAAAAGATTGAATTCACTTCATACGAAACACATTATATGAGTCACATTTTGGTCCAGAAACTTCTGTATAAAGCAATGAGCATAATAATGAGATTACCATTACATAGTTGATAGATGCCGGCAGCAATGATAATGAAGAGCGCCAGAAGCTTGGCGTACGTGAACCAGTCCTGAACTCGGGTCGCCGCGCGCACCGACCAGCAATTTACAAAAGTCAGCAGCACTGTCGAATTTTATTAATATTGTACTATGACATTTTAATGGCGATCTTTTCGCTTGATTACCCTTTTTAATAAATCACTTAAATATCTCTCCTAGTACCAAGTACCTAGTACGAATTATTATGGTAACAAATATAACACTGGTATATGGTATGGTAACAGCCGTATCTATATAAATGATAAAAACCAATCTGCGATTTCTAATCCGCCAGCCAAGCGTGAGGATGACGACAGCACCCCTCAATTTGCTGGGAGGCCAAGATCCTCTAAAAATCTTAAATAGTAGAAGAAACATATGACTCAGAGATTTAATACCCAATCACCGATGTATTATAAGATTAATGTTTAAGATATCGAAGTTGAGATAGCATTCACATAATTTAATAATTAAGGTACTAATTACTTATTGTTGCGAAATAAAAGCCATAAATGCTACCGAATAAAGCTATTTTTGTTCTTGCTCGTAAATTATTTTGATATTAAATTCATTGTAAGATAGTTTGCTACCGCTAGATCGTTATAAGTCTCCCGTTCATTATTTCGCAGAATCGAGCACGCGCATGGGAAGTAGACAATTGAAATGCTTACATTAGATTGAAAGTTGAAGTGATAACCCCCCGGCCCCTTAGGAACTTGTTTTATATACACTTGAATAAAATGTTATCACAAATATTTTTTGCTGTCCTGCTTGGTTTTTTAATTGCGTCATATTAATTCTTATTTCTTCCTATGGGTGGATTGACGCGATTATACGAGCAAATACCAGTAAATGGGCAGCAGCATCAATTATAAGCAAAGTATAAAAACCAATCTGCTATATTAGTCCGGTCAAATTAGGCCAAGAAATAAGTATAGTATAGTAGTATAGTATATATATATAAGGTACATAAATTCCAATCCAGCTGAGAGTAAGTAAAAACAACATTTCAAAATTCCCCATCGTTCCGGTACATGGCAAAAAAATTGACTCGAGGTCAAAGGGCAAAATCATGGGTTTTTCAAAAATAAACCTTCAGCAGCATGAGAATTTATGTACCTTCCAATGTCTAGATTGACCGGACTATATCTTATTCGCGCTACAAACCTGCGCACACCCCTCAACTTTGGGGAAGGTTAATTTCCAGCAATAGACTGTTGCTGAAATTGGTTAACATTATTAATATTGTCAGTATCAAATAACATTTTCGTTACTCTCAGATGTGAGACCAATTAATACGAATAACTTTGTGTTCCTGGCATAGAACTGTTGTTTCCTTCCATGAAGTTCGCAAGAGGCGACTATGCGAAAAATTACCAATAGACGACAGCAGTATCTACCTCAGTATTAAAAACTCATTTGCGATCCCTAAACTATCTACCAAGTGTAATATTTACGGCAAAGTCTCTTATTTCTAAGGACTGTAAGTCCTTAGAAATTAAATAAAAGGACTGTAAGTCCTACAATGATGATGATGGCAATGAAAGATTTATTAGCACTCGCACCTTATATCTGTCAATATAAATGTGTATATAAAAGTATAGGAACGAGTTGATGTGTATCTATGTAGGTAAAGCATAGGAGATAGGCGCGATATGAAAGTTACGATAAATCTATTTTCTAAATTACCTTTAGTACATAAAAATAATTTAATTTTATATCGTGTTTGAAATATCTGACTTACATATACAGCAAGCTGCTAGCAGCCTTGTGGCATCTTCAGGGGGATCGCATTCAGGAAATATAGGCTTCAAGACGTACACGCTGAACGTTAGAGCCACGATAGCCTGTCAATTGAATATATAATTAAAATTATTGAGACAATCACAGGTGTAATTGAAATCGAAACTTTCAATGTTTATTCTTGTATATATCTTTTTGATTATTCAAAATTCACTCCATAGGGATAAGTCCAGCAATGAACTGCCGTATATATATATATTTTTTTATTATGTAATATACATATATATATATATATATATATATATATATATATATATATATATATATATATATATATATATATATATATATATATATATATATATATATATATATATAATCATTATCATTATTTTTCACGTAGATCACGATCACGATTTGGTGGGCTAAAAGAACAATAAATTCTACTTCAGTATTGTGAATACAATATTGTTATTCACTTAAATTGTGAATGCTCAATACAGCAAATACAAAAATTGTTTAGTTTCATTTAAAAATATAGCCAATATGTGAAAATCGTCATTTAAAAACATGTCAATTTCAAACAAACATTTTCATTACAAGGTAAATATTTTTGTAAAGTATAATAGAGGTAAAAATAGTTATTGATGTACTCGTAAAGGATAAAATTACTGTTTTATCCTATACGAGTACATAATATTAATAATACTTTGTGTTGGAGTAAGTTGAAAAAATTATGCGCAAAAATATCAATTTGTAGATACCTTTTTAAACATAAACTGTCCAAAGATGCCAAATTGTCTTCTTGTTAACACTATATTTATTTTTGCTAAAGGATCTAGTAATATAAACATTTTTAGTTACCTAAAATGTCTACTATTTAAATCTGGAAATTTCGTGCTGGATGCGGATGTTGAGAATATTTAGGACAGAATTCAGAACCAATCGGTCCATTCTAGAAGAACTCGGCATAGAGTAGCATTTCGCCTTCATCGTTCAAGCTCGTATCATGACGTATTTTGGACATGAGTCTCAATGAAGCCACTGTGGAACGCCTTTTCGTACAGGGCAAGATAGAAGGGACAAGACCGCGCGGTAGAACTGTATTTAATTGTCCTATAAATGTGCGCATAAGGACCTGTGCGCGTCAGGGCGTGAAGGAAGGCAATGGAGGGTAAAGGAGGTCCCTACTGGAATCACCACGACCACGACTCGTTATCAGACGAGTGAAAAGGACTGAGAAAAATCTCTAGCATTCTTTTTTTATGGAAGAGGTAGTATGAGTGGATCACCCGATGGTAAGTAATTACAGAGCACTGCAAATGCCTTGCCTACTTTAGGATAATTATTTGAATAATGGGAGAATAAGGAAGTAAAGGAAATGTGATGGGGCTCCGAATCCGTGCACTCGTCATACGAAACAGGTAAGACAAAAATCCTACCACTGGAAGGCGATATTTTGTGTGGATATCGTAATTTTTCAATCAATATCACTCATACATGCCGCTACCACCATGATATTATTAATTTGTGTATCTCATATATTTTTTTTTTTAGTAAAAGTCCAAAAACATCTACACGGCTAAATTCGTGAGACTTAAACAAGTACCAGTAAGACAATACTAGCTTATTCAAGTAACTATATTAAAAGATAGCTCTATCTACCCGTTTTTAGAATTATTAAAAGACCCCAAATTAAATCAGCGAGAAACGGATAACAGTTGGTATTCGTTCTTGTACCGTAAAACCAAATGATGTAAATCTAAAATCAATACTACTGACCTCTTTCATTACTATACTGTCGTCTACAAAATGTTATTAGATTTGTTTAATAAATGTTTATATCGTAATTGGAATTGATTTACATACTTATTTACTTACTATACTATTTTTCATTTAAATATTTTTATTCGTTAATAATTGTTATAAAGACGAAAAGATTATTATAAATAATTTGGATAAAGTTGGATAAAGTGCACCATGATTAAAGCATTAAAATTATATATCTGATAATATTTTTATTTTAAATTGAGTTAGACAATGCAAGAATGAAACGATCTAAAAAGCTCAACATTGTATTGTTTTGGTGTCGCCAATCCCATAAATCCTAAATTTGTTTTAATTTAATAGTTACTTATTTTAATAGTAAGATTTGAATATTGATTGATATACTGAATAGTAAAGGAGCAACGCTAAGGGACGAATGAACTAACTCTATCAGCAAAGTACCGCGTTTTATACAGTGTGTGCAGGGATATGAAGGTCCTGCTCCTTTCGTTCTTCCGTTACATTCCTTGAGTTCTCCCATTTCTTCTTCATTCCCCTACCGTTATAAAAATTTTACGCCAATTTACATAATGCAATTGCAGTGCTCTAGATCAGTGTTTTATGTTGAGTATTGTTTCACAACTGTGCGATTTTCCATAGACGATAGAGTAACGTTAGCTGAACATCTATGGCATTGTAAAATTAATGAAAAGAAAAGTGTGTAAAACGGACTTTTTCCGCCAATTTATATGAGTGTCATTGTGTTTCTATTTCATTTCTATAATCTTATATAATTATTATTTATAACGTTTAATTGTGGTGGTGTATTATGCAACATAGTTCAATTGAGGCGTATAAGTGAAGTGATATGAAATAAATGCGTGTATCGTGACTTTTTAAGTTGACTAAAAAAGAAGATTTTGGTAGAATAGCCACCATTTTATCAAGACATAACGTGACAAGCAAACTAGTACCTTTGAAGATATTTGTTATTATTTTATTTTACTTGACACTGGCATAATAGTTATAACTAATTGCCATCAAGGAAAAGAAAAGGTGTGTAAAACAAAACCATAAAATACAAATAACCAACGTGCCAATAGCGACGCTCGGTAAAATTATTAAACGTAGAACAGTCTGCGGCGATAAAAAGGTTGGAGACCACTGGCCTAAATGATACAGATGTCCATGGACCGTAGTGATTACTTACGATCAGGTGACCCGCTTGCTCGTTTACCTACATATCTGTTTAAGAAACTAATATACAAATAAATTATATAGGGATATAAAAAGGTACACCACATTTTTATTGCTTCAACTTTTACTTGCACTTATTAATGCCAATATAACCATCGTAATTACGTTTAGAAATAAATACAAGTAGGTGTTGACAATAACATATCGATCCTTTATGCAAGGATTAAGTATAATAACTATAAATTTTAAAGTATTACACTGACAGAATTCCATTTTCAAAGCCTCGTCTGCTAAGCACGATTGATAGTGGAAACAAGATCCCGATCCACATTTTGATTTGTGTGAAAAATATGTTTTTTAGTATCGCCACTTACCTGCGAGCATGGTCTGACGATCATACATTCAATCCAAAGCCGTATGAAGGCTGCGAAAGGTCCGAATGTCTCCATAATATACGCGTAGTCAGCTCCACTCAACCGGATCATCGTGCCCAGCTCCGCATAGCAATAGGCGCCAATCTGTTGCATGGTGATATAAATGACTAACAGTTGATGTGCATAGTAATAAAAAGGACAAGAAGCACTTAGTGCCTCTTCAAAGTATCATGAATTTTATTGAATTTATAGAAATCAACGGTTAATATATTTGAATAAGACAATTATCATCTCATGATAATCCATATACCGTTTCATCGATCGTTTGAGGGTTGTGACTGTAATCCCACCCTTAGCAAACAGATTAGGGATTGCAGAATAATGAAAGTCTTATTTAATTAATAACATAATAAAAAGTAAGAATAATAAAAAGCTCCAGCAAACGCTTTTGTTCATCTATTGATATTTGCTTCTGTAATCTCCTCGTGCGACACCCACGGAAAGAAAAGGAGTGGTCCTATTCAATGACGAAAACCATGCAGTAAATATTATTTAAAATATTCATAGTACAGCTAATAAGACTTAAAAGTTCAATTTGACTTTGAAGATGATCTTTAGAATTGATTCATTCGTTTTTAATTTTATCTTACATCAGCACATGAATGCCTTTCAGGTAATAACTTCAAAATTCCTTTCCCAAAAATATTAATGGATAAAAATTGGTAATTCATCATACCAAAATTGTTTGAGGTTGAAAATGAGAGTCGTGCGTTCGAATCTGCGTAGGTGAACCATATTTATCCAAACATGAGCCTATCTAAATTAGTACAGTTATTAACAAAAAATCTAGTTACATTAATATAATTTCTCTCATTAAAAAAATAAGAACATAAAAATAATAGAAGAGTTAGTTTATTAGTTTACTCATAGAACTTTTGAGAGCTGAGCTTACGAGTAAAGAACTAATAAGTCATTAGAACATAAAAGTAGAGCGTTATTTCAAAAATATATTATAAACGAGACGCAGTAGCGATATTAAACATGAAATACTCAATATTATCGTCGTGATATATTATATCATAATTATTATTTAGCGCAAAATATAAAATAAAATCATTATATAAGGCGCCGCGATTTACGACCATCGACCTATGATTAACCCGCTATCACTCATAATAGAACATATCTCAGGCCATGTGACGCGATAACGGTATGCAGACACAAAAACTACTATTTTTGTTAATTACAAAAATAGTAGTAAATAATATGAAAATTCTTTAGTATATTATAATTTCGTTTGGCGCTTTTTTAACCAATAAAATCAACATGTACCTATCAAGTGTTTCTTCAAACAAATAGTATGATACTATAATGGCTTTTTAGAAAAAGTTTTTAAAAAAGAAAACATGAACATTCCTTTATAATAGTTAACGTTCTAGTTTATAGTTATAAACCTTAATTAATCTTGATATAATCACGGAAATTATTACATAAAACGCTAAGCAAACGCCCTACGGTCATATCAAAAGTCTGACAGAAACTGAATGCGTGTAGCTAAGCATTAGGCTAACTTGTGCGCTTTGGGGAACTTCTAAGTTCAACAGTCATCTATCGCGAGTAGATTATAAGTAAATTGGCTGCTAAAATTATATTTATATTTTTGAAACAAGAAAATCAAATGAATTACTCTCGTTCCTTATCATTATGAAACGCCGCTCTATAGCTCAGATCTGAGTAGGTACGCTCTTTTTTATGTCTCTTTGTCATATGTTTCCCATACATACTATTCTTTTGCAGTTATATAACTGTTGTATCAATATAAACAAAGCTACTTATGAAAGTGGCCTTGACACTGATGGTCTAGCATTTGTGATGTTAGTTAGAAAAGGTCATACTGAACAACATCAGCCAATAAAACATTTGTGAATTAAAATTGTAAGTTATATTTAGTGGAAAATGACGTTTTTAAACAAACTATCAACTTCTTCATTCATGCATTGAATAATAAAGCGTACCTAATTGAATTGAATTAAAAGAGTCGAGATAAAGCTCTCTCTTTTCAAATGTAAACAAGAAATATGAAGTTATTTTTCTCTGCAAAATAGCTTTTCATCTCCTCAATAAGCTAAAGTAAATAACATCGCGGCATGCTCTCGGAAATTGCATGAGAATTTTCTTATTAATTTAAGTATCTGTTTTTAACTTTTTATTTTTAGCAGAATTTATTTAGTTTTATTTCTTTAAAAGAAGGCTATCAATGCTATCGTAATTATTATATTAACTTTCTTGATAAATATTCCTATTTACGAGTAACTAAACTGCAATACTTACCATAAGGATGTGAATCTACGGCGATATTAGATCTTAAGTGCAAAACCCTAAGCAATTAATATAATTATTTTAAAATTCTGTTAATTTTACATTAAATACAATTAAAATCGATTATTTTAAGAGCACTAAACGCTTTATATGATTTTTATTAAACTTTAAACTTAAAGAATGCATAAATCTACAAAATAATTTTTTTTAAAATTTACCTTTGAATTTTGGAGACAATTATATATATTTTTTTGCTAATTGTAAAGGAAAAGTAAAAGGATTACTTACCATACTGAATATTCCTGACGCAATCCACACTAAAAGACTAGCGTTGACCGAACCTGTATACTTCAAGACACCTGTAGGAGACACAAATATTCCACTGCCAATGATAGATCCCACAATAACGGTGATGCCATTAAGAAGTGACATTTTAGCTTCTAGAGCACCACTGTCTTTGATCTCAGGTTCATCCGCTGGTGGGTCGATTTTGTAAGTTTCCGTGTCGCTTTGTCCTTCATCCGGTTTACTCTTGGGTGACCTGGGAACAATTGAATATACAATTAACACGATAGTGGAATCCAAGTTTCACATTGATATACTAATCCATCGATTGTAATAATGGAAATTATGTACCTAAATATTAATGCATTCCTAAATATTTAATAGATATTTAAACTAAAATTGAATATACAGCACTATTTATATTATTGTATTTCAATATGTGTCTAGCTTTAATTTAAGGATTGTTATTTATTATTACCATCAGGCGATTGTTTTCCTTTTGTTTTCTTTTTATGTAATATATTCGAATTGGTAATAATATTTATGTGTCCTTCAACATAAAAATAACGCGCGTACGCCTTATTAATGCGTTTTGTATTTATCATTTTCCATTTAACGCCGCATTTTTATTTTTAAATTTAAAAAAATCCGCTCTTGTATTCCAACGTTTTTAACGTCATTCGTCAGTTGTGAGAGAGTCACAGGATGCAAGTTCTCAGACGCCTTTTATTTCTGTAGGTAGTCAAAGGACAAAACAAATGGAAGTGCCCCATTGTATAGGTCTGGACCTACATACGAAGGAACCGGTACAATTACAATTCATACACCATATGCCTATTTAATTGTAATAATGTAATGTATATTAGTAGCATACTCTGACTAACTAAATTATTTCATTTTTTATTTCAGTTTAAACATACAAACATTTAACTTCATTGCCATTCTATTGAGAAAAATCGAAATGTTTCATATGTAGTAATCGCTCTTTGCCCATTCTGTTTCAATTTACAATATACATATACAAGTAACAATATTTTTATGCCGGATAACCTCTTATAAACGGAATATCATAACCCCCTACAGCTCTGCCCCTAAATACGAATTTCTTTCTAAACAAACATAGCTCTATGTCATCGTTTTCTTATTCCCCTTGTGATTTAACTATTAGTTATATAACTTTTATTATGTTTTAATACTCAATTTATATACTATGATTTAAAATGTAACAATCATTTAACTATCAAATTTAACCATTCAGACTTTTTGTTTTGATTTTTCAAGTTTATACAATACATTGGCCATATAAATTAAATAAATGATTTTATTGTTGACTTAGAGCATAATTATAAACTACGATCATTATAATGTCTTAAAATAACTTTAGAAGAATTGAAAACTTTAAAAGCACTATGAGTGTAAAAGCTAGCCAAGAATTTCAAGGGTACACGACACTATACATATAATGCATTATGAAACTGCATTTCATTTTTAACATATTTCCTAGGTTTTGACTGTTATACTTATGATATACTCTTATATGCTATTATTATTCTTTAAAAGTTTTACATGCACACAATGTTTTTGAAGGTATATTTATTTTTAATTTTAGTAATTTAGCGTAGAGGAAAGTAGTGAGTAATTTATATCTTTAAATATTATATTGGAACCAGTTTAGATAAATAGTATAATGTTAATCATAGCACAAGTTTGACCTCTTTATTATCAAGTTTCATTTGGAATGTAATAGAATTTTTCTTTTTTGTATGAACATATTTAGTACTTGTAGCCCGATCAAAAAATGAACAATTTTTTATTGCAAATCAAATAAAGAAGCAAGTCTAGACGTAATTTTTGTCGTTGCATCAGATAGGAAGTGGTGCATTAGTGCAGAACGTGATTTAGGTGTCCGGACTTTGATACGATTTCTCCGACTATTATCAAACGAGAGGTCAGTCGTGTTCCATTATTATTATCGTTCAAGGTGTGGACTCTGGCGATAGGACTCATAATTTTTCTTATGACCAAATAAAACAAAAAATTCATAATTTATTTAATATTTTAAACAATTAAGACAGCAAGTAGGTACTGTGGCGTGCCTGCCGTTCTCCTAACGGCGACACCCGGGATCTTTAGGGGGTTTTATCTTCTAATAAAAACTTCTTGAAATGAATATTAATTTATTTTTGTTATATTTTACATATGTATTATGTTCACACACTTTATAAAAATTATTGTGCTACGAAAGGCGATATGTTGTATTCGAGACGTCAGTCGATCGAATACCCTTTTGTTTTTTTATATCAAAATTTATATCTTTTTTATTTTAAAAATTAGGAATGTAAGAAAAGAAAATAATAACATTTAAAGGTTTTATGCATAAGTGACACATTTAATAATGTATCACTACAGTACCCCATGTATTTAAGAGAGGAGTTTACCTACGTATTGATAAAAGACCGGCGACGCATTTTTGAAGCCTCTTGTGTTGCGGATATCTATAAGTAGCGATGATGACTTGGTATCTCGCATATCGTTTGTTTCTTTATTGTCCATAAAAATATGCTCTTAGATACATCTTGACAATATTGAATGCATAACGCTTACCATGTTCTAATAAGGTGATAGAAATGTTAATAAATTCATAGTTAAAAGTAGATCAAATAGAGAGACCTTGTATTTCTACGCTTGACACCAAAAAGTATTTCGTAAAGTATCTTGTTTTAATCAGGCTAAACGTTAAAAATGTCTTCCTTATATTTGTTATATAAATTATATTTTTTTTATATTTATCCTAAATCGAATTCTACGTTTCTTGATCGAGTTTCACACAGGACACCGAGGTATGATAAAATTATATCCGATTCCGTTATGTCCATGCGGAATGTTCCAGGAAGAATAAGGAGATAAAGTACAAAGCACTTGCCCGTTCCAATTCTCCTTGACCCAGTGAAACAAAAACATGATATGATTTAATTATAATTGAAGATTTCTTTTTATTATTTTTTGGGTAAAACAATGCCATTGTAAAATATTTAACTAGAAACAAAGCATAAATATAATAAAAAAATATATTTTGACATCCACAATATTTAGCATAGATTAATGCATTATAATTATGAGAGTAGAAATGACACAAAAATTGAAATAATAATCATAAAATAAAAAATAAAACAAGGACAGGCGAAAGTTAAAAACAACCAAAAAGGTGAATTTATAAAGTAATGAACTTAATTAAAAATCAGAACATCTAAGAGTTGAAAGTTAAAAATTCAAACTTAAATAAAGTTTGAATTTTTATTTTAGTTTAGTTTGAGTTATATAACTTTGAGACTCAACCAATCGTAGTGTGGAGCTATGAATAGTGTGGAAATAAACCATTATTTATTGTTTTATTAAATCATTTGTATTTATTTAGTTTTTGCGCGCTGTTATATTGATATACATATATATCTTATTATCTGTGACCGCGGGGTGAAGGTAATAAATATCGGAAATATGTATAAATCTTCGTCTTCTACAACTTTGAAAAGGTTTTTTTTTTAATAAAATTAAATTGAGATATTTTGTACCTAAACATGTAGACAAATCATCATGCACTTAATACATAATTTACATTTGCTTTCCCCTAAACCCTATAGAATCCTTGACCTAAATAGGGTTGAGAACCCTTGGAAATAATAGAGTGTTGAGTACCGCCCATTATGCTAAGACTTGAAGCCTTGTCATTCATAACGATGGCTTGTCCGTTAGATTATATAATACAGAATCGGAAGTGAACAAAAATAAAGTATCACATTTGAATACAAGTTAAAAAAATTATATTAATATATTTTTTTAACTCTTCTAACAAAGCGGTGACGCTTTTATTACAATACATTAAACGAATTACGCATTACTTTTCATTTAATATGATTTTTACTCATCCATTGTACTTTATTTATTCAACCTTCTACAGCAGTTATAATAACCATTCTCATGGAATTTTACAGGTATAATATTTCAATAATCGCTTAATTCTATACATAATCTAAACAGTTATGCTTAACCACTCAACTATGTATAATTTATACAAATTGTATGAATCTTGGTATGCCCATCGCTTTAGCTTTCAGCTACGAGGCCTTGTGCCATCCACTCTCCGTAGTAGAATATTGCATTCTAAGTTTTCAGGCTCCTTCCTCATGATGTGGTGGAAGTACGTGACGGACGAAGGACGCGACGAGTGACCAGGAAAAAAAAAGTGTTTCGCCGTTGACCGCAACGCAAAAGTAAATTGCAAGCATTAATTTTCTTGAAAAATATTTGAATTTAATATTTCCGAACGATACTAAGAAATGCCAAGGGATCAAAGTAGAGGAAACATTTATTAATTGAGATTAATTTATTTCTTGTCAGTTTTTTTTTTCGTTCCCGACCATTGCATTTGACAATCAAACTGAGCAAGGTTACAAACATACCCATTGTAATAAAGTCTTCGTATCAGTCCTAATTCATTATTTGTCTTCAGATCAAAACAAGCATGATATGTAAATAAATACTTGGTATAAGTCGTGCGACACAATCGCCGATATGAATTATTATAATTTATACAAATGATATGAATTATATATCCTTTCACTAAAATCCTATACATTGTATAGGATAAAATATGAGTTCTTAGTGACAATTTAGATTACCTTAGTTGTCACTAAGAAACCATATTTTGTTTATAGATTTAGGTTCTATGACCGATTTCTTCATTTTGATTTCTATTGATCAGGGAAACTCCGAATATAGCGTTATAATAATATAGCTTTTTAAACGATTTCCAGCTTGTGAAGCAGACAAATGGTCAGATAACTATATACAGTTTTAAAAAAATTGTGAACAAACGGTAGAATATAATTGTATTTTATAATATTTTTATGATGTGATATAATATTTTTATGTGATATTTGCAATGCCTGTGGCACTGCGGATGTCTATGGGCGGCATTGACTGCGTTCCATCAAGTAACACGCCTGATAGTTTGCCTTACTATCCCATAAAAAATGTTATGTAATACTTATTATATCTTTTTTATTTATTTAGGCAAATTAACTATGCCACAATAAAACACTTATCTAAAAACAAAAAATAATAAACAAATGACAGGTGTGACATCCAGACCATTTTTCACAGGTTAATATAAACATTATATGAGACTAGAAGGGAAGACAAAACACAATAAAAAACAAAGACGAGCAATTATTAGTAGAGTACAGTGCACGGTGTCGACTTTCTGTAATTATTTTAAAGTAAGTTGTTTAAAGGTACTAACAGACCCTGGCTATATGATAATATAGCCAGAGTTTGTTAGTACCTTTAAACAACTTGCTTTATGGCAAAATATTGATACATAGTGCGAGTACGTTCGCTAAATTATACTAGCACCTGCTTCATTATCAACGTGAGCCTATCGCAGTGAATTAATGAAAATTAACTTCTTCTAGCTACGCTATTAAACTCAGTTTTCAACTATCTATAAAAATAGAGTACATCCTAGAGACATACGCTGCATTTTTTATCTGCACCAAAGCTTCGAATGCAATATGATACAAGTATTCCTTTTCTGTCACTTGCAACGCATGCACATTCATATAGTTTCACATTAGATAACGACTCATATGACATTGAACATCTTGACTATCTTAATATGATAAACTATAATATTTACATAAATTACTTTCTGTCAAAATTTGCTATTATTTTGTGTAGCTACATAGATTTTAAATATTTTATTTATTTAATAGATTGTATAATTTTAATAGCGCTTCTAATTGTGAACTCACGATAAAGAATCTCTTTAACCACATATGCCAGTAATACGAATAACTATTGTAAATTATAAATAAATATGGTTATTCTGTTTCTTTTAGCCATCAGTTTAAATCTCATGTTTTCGTAATTTGTGATCCCTTATTTGATTTGTGATTTAAAAGAGATAATTAGTAGGTACTGAATTTTTTATACATTATTGGATCGTTATTTACTAATATAACTGAAATAATATTAGGAAAAATGGTTAATCAATAATCGTCAATAATTCAATGGCAGGTAAATTTGAACAGAAGACATGACATAATCGTAAGGCCAATAATTTAAGGCCCTAAGTAAATAAACTCTTGCCAATTTAAAACGTATTCTCATCATCATTATTAATAAAGCCACTGCTGGATATGATATATGCTGCCTCCCTCAAAATTGACGTGTGTTGCCTTATTGGAGGATTGGAGATCATAGATAGGTTTTAATTGTCAAGTAAAAGTAGACGTTGATACTTGAATTTTCTCCCATAAAATTCAAGTATCAACGTCTATTTCTCATGGAACAAAACGCTGTGGTCATGTTCTATGCTAGGAACTACACAGCAAGTAATAGAATCGCTGTTTTTTAAATAAGTATGTATGTGTTCGTTATACGCTGGCAACGCATCCAGCGTTGCGGATGTCTACGAGCGGCGTGACCGCTTGCTCGTTTGCCTTCTCTTCTAAAAATAAACTGATTCATTAGAAAAGTTATAAAACAATTTTGGAACACCTAAAAATAAAATTTACCATACACATAAATTTATCTTACAATATTATCTTAAAGTGAGTAGTGTGCTTGAATAACAAGATATGGATATTCCAGGAAGTGGCGTCGTGGCGCGTAACGTGTTTCACAAAGCTTGTTTTATTCCAGTTAAAAAGTTTTACACATGAAGATAATTTACGCACAAAGGAATCTCTCAAAGTGAATGCCCGATTCGATATTTTAATTGTTTTGTAGCAAGAATATTATACAGCCCATGAATCCAACAAAATTGTACTTGTCTGTTTAACATTGATTAGTACGATTTTCGAGTTCCGAAATATTATTTTGGAATGTGCCTGGTGTCTTAAAAAATAAACTTAAATTATCTTTCATTCGCATCGAGTTTTAGTTCCACGGTATGATATTTTTTTCTTTTAGTCCAATTCCAATTCAGCACAACTTTTTCTGCCTCTCCATTTCCTGATATTATGTAGCCAAGGCTTTTTATAAAAGAGTTATTCAAGTGATGAGTTATCCTGATAATCAATTTTCTGCCGCCCATGGACACGTAGAACACCAAATACATTGCTCTGCCTTTGAAAAAGGCGTAGAATGATAGAAGGTCAAATAGGTATTGGGGAGGAGGGGTTATGAATTAAGAATGGTGATGGACAGAGAACGATAAAATAGGAATATAAGCTTTCATCTTGTGCCTCTTTACGAACGTATAGTTTCACAACAAAAATTAATGATAGCTTTTATGCAAATAATTACATACTAAAAAAGTAGATTATTGTTACAACATACTACATAAATACATTATATATGCATGATTTATTAAAACATTCAATAAACTAAAAAGAATAACATTTTAAAAAACTTTTAAAAAAATACATTAGCAAAGAATTACAAAAGGGATATAATGCGGGTTATTTTTAAGCCAAACGTTAGAGAAGGAATGCCTCGATCAATGTGTCTACTTGAATATATGATGCAACATAAATACAAAATTAATCACTTGTTGTTAAAGATTACTTGATGATATGTTTAGGTTTAATCTGATTTTCGGTTTGTTTCGGTAAATTTGAGTTTTATTTTAATAATTTTTTTATCGAAGCGGTAGGCAAATGAACAAGCGGATGATCTGATAATAAGTGATCATCGCTGCCCATGGACCTCTGTATCACTAAATGTACGCCGCTGCCTAGCCTAGACCGAGTATCTGAATAATGTAAGAAGAATTTAATGGAAGGTAAAGGGGAAATCAAGAAAGGGCAAAGTAGACGATCACCATAAAAGGCTACCACTGAACGCCTATATTCTGTGAAGATGTGGGACGTCCAAAGCATAACCAATAGTGCTATCATATATCTATAACTATTATCCATATTAACACTATTTTGTAGCTAATGAATAATGTTTCACGTCACTTTGAATAATTTAAGAAATAATGATAAAAAAGTTAAATATGTATACTATCTAAACCATAATTCCGAATTTGAAATTTTAAAATTATTATTTAAATAAAGCATCTTGGTAGAAATTCTAATAAGGCGAAAAACGTTTACAATGAGAAATATTATTTTTAGTTCCTTTCAGTCGAAGTACTTTGGGGTCGCAAAGCGAGCTATTTCTATATCCAATGGAAGAGTGGGGTGAGACTCGATCGATGCGACCACGTGCTCATCTGATGCAACAACCGCTCAAAATTAAAGGCTTTAGTCCAAACAACTAAACAACAAAATTCCAACACTCTATAGGTATTTTTATATACTTTAAATCTCGGCAAAGTTTTTGAATTTCAATTTGTTTATTCAAGGTTCTATTAAGGCATTCCAGTGTACATTTAAGATTTTGTATAATAAATTATAAATATATTAGTTTAATATGTATAGCATGATACTTAAAAGACTGTTAGTCTCATATAGTAAACCAGTTATTTTCGAAGAGTTCGTTTGTAATTTTGGACTATTACAATTTTCACTGATCAACTTATTTTTTACTGGGGTTTAAAATAACATAAGCGATTCCCCGCAAAGCCTTCTATCTTTTCATGACATCAATATTGGGACAGATCTTAAAATTTTCCCTGACAAACAGACAAACAACCAAAAAATCTAAAACTGTGTTTTAGATTTTTTGTTTAAATAATCAAAAACATAAGTATTGAAAAAAGGCCGGACATCACAGACAAACATTTTATTAATTCGTATTAATTTTATTACTTTTTAACTCCAAAGGCCATACCCCTAAAATTATCACTTTTACATATGAAATTTTGAATTGCATTTTACCCCACGTTCTACGTTGAAGGCAAACATATCAAGGAATCTGAAGAAAACTTTTACACTGTATATATTACAGAGAACTTAACCTTTTTTATCTATTATACCTTACATTATTATATAAAAAACAGCGTACACAAACTTAAAATAAACTTAACTTAATAATATTAAAAAAATATATTTAGATATAATTATCTTTGTCAATAAATATAATATTATATGACTGACTTCAAAAATGGCAAGTAATAAAATTTGTGAAACCGAAAAAATTACAACATGTGCCCATAGCTTAACTGGTTGTACAACGATTTATGCATACCTATGTAAGACATTTAGTTTCGCCCTACAGTTCTCGTAAAATTGACAAATAGGTGCTATTCGTCTAAACACAAGAGAATAAGCTTATTTTTATTTATTTATTCATATAAACGACATATACTATATGATCCCTTTTACTATGAGAAGGATAATAGTCCATTGCGGTGCTTGTATCTTAGATTATACATTAGTGGATTACACATACCACTTATAATAATCATTATCAAAATCATTGAGTATGAAAAGCAGCGGAGATTTCCTTAGCCGTAAAATACATGTTAAAAATAATATGACTTAAAAGTGTTTACGTATATATAAACAGTTTATTTAAAATTTACAATAGAATAATAACGATAAATAAATAGTTTTAATTGATGATATTTAAATAATATTTTTACTTGGACATGTTAATATATAATTTTTTTCCAGTATACAACTTCAACATATGCACCGTTGTAAAATTGATAAGGACATTAATAATGTTATTTCTTGCAAATTTATTTTATACGTAAGTGTTAATATAGCTATATACATATATTATGATTACTCAGACGAACAGAAATTTTAGTTTTCCTACACGAAGAATATATATATTGGTATATTCGTATATGATATTGGTATGAACTACAATCTCTATGAATAATATGCAATCTTTTTGACACTAAAAGAGGTCTGTAAGAAAAATAAAAGATTAACCATAAATCATCCTAAAAAAATAAAAGATTAACCATAAATAAAACCTTTTTTTTATTTTATTTTAAATGTTTATTTAAACAAATAATACTATCATATTATTTATACTTTATAACATGAGCAATTCAACAAATATATTTATAAATATGTATATTTAATTTTTGATAATGTATCTATATTTTTTTTATATTGATTAAAAAAATATATATACTGATTAAATATATATATAATGTTAAAAATACTTAAGAGAGAGTAAAAGGTCAAAGGTGAAATAAATACATTTCACCGTATTCATTAAAAATATTTTATTAGAAGTAAAATATCTAAGAAATAAAACAGATGACTTACATTTTCGGATATTTAGTAATTTCACACTTATTCACTTAAAACTAAAGGTTTGAAAAATAATGCACGAATTTCCCGCGTTTTTTGAGCGGAGCGACTTAACCTGCCAACACGAATTATGAGACTGCCGTGCGCCATGAACAAGAGAGATAGCAATCAATATTAACATAAGTGTAATAAGGATATCTATATATCTGTATTGAACCGATATTAAGGTAAGGGTAAAAATAGGGTGGAAAGCTTGATATTATATAAAATATACACACATAATTCAATTATAATTATTATTTAATATTAAATCTCGCTTCATTTTCTCCAGAGAAATGTGAAAACATTTTATACGATATGATGTCAGTTTTTAAAAAAACCAAAACAGAACAGTATGGATGTAATGATCTTTATCGTCCACTAATTATTGATATGAATAATTTATATATGCATTATATATATCTTCAAAAGGGTTTCTTTGGCACAAACAGCCAGCTTCGTCAAATTATAAGATTGTAAAGCTCGCTTGTACTTATAGCGAGACACGTACATAATCTTGGGTTACAAAATACATACTACACATCATATTAAATATTACATAATAACGTACAATGGCAAAATATAACTGCTTAGGAAAATTGTATTTATATAATACATAGAAAGGTTTATAAAACGGTTCAACCAGAATTGTCCCTTCCATGGTGACTAAAAAGATTTTTAAATGGTTGGAGCGACCAGAATACCGTACTGTATAAAATTATAGATATATAGTAGTAATACTGTTACCGATGGCATCCGTGAAACTCTGAACTGATAAATAATGTAATGCCGAATTGCAGCACAAATAATTGAAAGCCCTCATCGGTTGCTCATTCAAGTTATATTTTTTCCAAAGTCGCCTCGTACGACATCCATGGGAAAAATAATGAAAAAAATGTTTTCATATTAAATTAGATTAAAATATTTCGCGCCAAATTTTATATGCTAATAAAATGAGAAATACGGCTTCGTTCTTTCATACTTATAAAATTTTTCTTTAAATTACTTTTAGTTTTATATATTGATACAAATTGAATTGGTGGAAACAGAGATTACATATTATTAAATTAAAATTAATGTATAAATGTTCTATAACAAAATAAATTATTTATTTCCAATCTAAACTAAACTAATCGCAATTTCCCTGTTATCACATACTTTACTCATCTACTTGACAAGACACTGAAGTAATTTCAAAATCAGTGTTGTCAGTAAGCTATAAAACGTAAATACAGTAAAAAATACTAATAATTCGCTTGACTAGCAACGAAAGAATTCAAACTTCTATTTCTCATTTTATTAGCATATAAAATTTGGCGCGAAATATTTTAATCTAATTTAATATGAAAACATTTTTTTCATTATTTTTCCCATGGATGTCGTACGAGGCGACTTTGGAAAAAATATAACTTGAATGAGCAACCGATGAGGGCTTTCAATTATTTGTGCTGCAATTCGGCATTACATTATTTATCAGTTCAGAGTTTCACGGATGCCATCGGTAACAGTATTACTACTATATATCTATAATTTTATACAGTACGGTATTCTGGTCGCTCCAACCATTTAAAAATCTTTTTAGTCACCATGGAAGGGACAATTCTGGTTGAACCGTTTTATAAACCTTTCTATGTATTATATAAATACAATTTTCCTAAGCAGTTATATTTTGCCATTGTACGTTATTATGTAATATTTAATATGATGTGTAGTATGTATTTTGTAACCCAAGATTATGTACGTGTCTCGCTATAAGTACAAGCGAGCTTTACAATCTTATAATTTGACGAAGCTGGCTGTTTGTGCCAAAGAAACCCTTTTGAAGATATATATAATGCATATATAAATTATTCATATCAATAATTAGTGGACGATAAAGATCATTACATCCATACTGTTCTGTTTTGGTTTTTTTAAAAACTGACATCATATCGTATAAAATGTTTTCACATTTCTCTGGAGAAAATGAAGCGAGATTTAATATTAAATAATAATTATAATTGAATTATGTGTGTATATTTTATATAATATCAAGCTTTCCACCCTATTTTTACCCTTACCTTAATATCGGTTCAATACAGATATATAGATATCCTTATTACACTTATGTTAATATTGATTGCTATCTCTCTTGTTCATGGCGCACGGCAGTCTCATAATTCGTGTTGGCAGGTTAAGTCGCTTCGCTCAAAAAACGCGGGAAATTCGTGCATTATTTTTCAAACCTTTAGTTTTAGGTGAATAAGTGTGAAATTACTAAATATCCGAAAATGTAAGTCATCTGTTTTATTTCTTAGATATTTTACTTCTAATAAAATATTTTTAATGAATACGGTGAAATGTATTTATTTCACCTTTGACCTTTTACTCTCTCTTAAGTATTTTTAAAATTATATATATATTTAATCAGTATATATATTTTTTTAATCAATATAAAAAAATATAGATACATTATCAAAAATTAAATATACATATTTATAAATATATTTGTTGAATTGCTCATGTTATAAAGTATAAATAATATGATAGTATTATTTGTTTAAATAAACATTTAAAATAAAATAAAAAAAAGGTTTTATTTATTAGTTAATCTTTTATTTTTTTAGGATGATTTATGGTTAATCTTTTATTTTTCTTACAGACCTCTTTTAGTGTCAAAAAGATTGCATATTATTCATAGAGATTGTAGTTCATACCAATATCATATACCAATATACCAATATATATATTCTTCGTGTAGGAAAACTAAAATTTCTGTTCGTCTGAGTAATCATAATATATGTATATAGCTATATTAACACTTACGTATAAAATAAATTTGCAAGAAATAACATTATTAATGTCCTTATCAATTTTACAACGGTGCATATGTTGAAGTTGTATACTGGAAAAAAATTATATATTAACATGTCCAAGTAAAAATATTATTTAAATATCATCAATTAAAACTATTTATTTATCGTTATTATTCTATTGTAAATTTTAAATAAACTGTTTATATATACGTAAACACTTTTAAGTCATATTATTTTTAACATGTATTTTACGGCTAAGGAAATCTCCGCTGCTTTTCATACTCAATGATTTTGATAATGATTATTATAAGTGGTATGTGTAATCCACTAATGTATAATCTAAGATACAAGCACCGCAATGGACTATTATCCTTCTCATAGTAAAAGGGATCATATAGTATATGTCGTTTATATGAATAAATAAATAAAAATAAGCTTATTCTCTTGTGTTTAGACGAATAGCACCTATTTGTCAATTTTACGAGAACTGTAGGGCGAAACTAAATGTCTTACATAGGTATGCATAAATCGTTGTACAACCAGTTAAGCTATGGGCACATGTTGTAATTTTTTCGGTTTCACAAATTTTATTACTTGCCATTTTTGAAGTCAGTCATATAATATTATATTTATTGACAAAGATAATTATATCTAAATATATTTTTTTAATATTATTAAGTTAAGTTTATTTTAAGTTTGTGTACGCTGTTTTTTATATAATAATGTAAGGTATAATAGATAAAAAAGGTTAAGTTCTCTGTAATATATACAGTGTAAAAGTTTTCTTCAGATTCCTTGATATGTTTGCCTTCAACGTAGAACGTGGGGTAAAATGCAATTCAAAATTTCATATGTAAAAGTGATAATTTTAGGGGTATGGCCTTTGGAGTTAAAAAGTAATAAAATTAATACGAATTAATAAAATGTTTGTCTGTGATGTCCGGCCTTTTTTCAATACTTATGTTTTTGATTATTTAAACAAAAAATCTAAAACACAGTTTTAGATTTTTTGGTTGTTTGTCTGTTTGTCAGGGAAAATTTTAAGATCTGTCCCAATATTGATGTCATGAAAAGATAGAAGGCTTTGCGGGGAATCGCTTATGTTATTTTAAACCCCAGTAAAAAATAAGTTGATCAGTGAAAATTGTAATAGTCCAAAATTACAAACGAACTCTTCGAAAATAACTGGTTTACTATATGAGACTAACAGTCTTTTAAGTATCATGCTATACATATTAAACTAATATATTTATAATTTATTATACAAAATCTTAAATGTACACTGGAATGCCTTAATAGAACCTTGAATAAACAAATTGAAATTCAAAAACTTTGCCGAGATTTAAAGTATATAAAAATACCTATAGAGTGTTGGAATTTTGTTGTTTAGTTGTTTGGACTAAAGCCTTTAATTTTGAGCGGTTGTTGCATCAGATGAGCACGTGGTCGCATCGATCGAGTCTCACCCCACTCTTCCATTGGATATAGAAATAGCTCGCTTTGCGACCCCAAAGTACTTCGACTGAAAGGAACTAAAAATAATATTTCTCATTGTAAACGTTTTTCGCCTTATTAGAATTTCTACCAAGATGCTTTATTTAAATAATAATTTTAAAATTTCAAATTCGGAATTATGGTTTAGATAGTATACATATTTAACTTTTTTATCATTATTTCTTAAATTATTCAAAGTGACGTGAAACATTATTCATTAGCTACAAAATAGTGTTAATATGGATAATAGTTATAGATATATGATAGCACTATTGGTTATGCTTTGGACGTCCCACATCTTCACAGAATATAGGCGTTCAGTGGTAGCCTTTTATGGTGATCGTCTACTTTGCCCTTTCTTGATTTCCCCTTTACCTTCCATTAAATTCTTCTTACATTATTCAGATACTCGGTCTAGGCTAGGCAGCGGCGTACATTTAGTGATACAGAGGTCCATGGGCAGCGATGATCACTTATTATCAGATCATCCGCTTGTTCATTTGCCTACCGCTTCGATAAAAAAATTATTAAAATAAAACTCAAATTTACCGAAACAAACCGAAAATCAGATTAAACCTAAACATATCATCAAGTAATCTTTAACAACAAGTGATTAATTTTGTATTTATGTTGCATCATATATTCAAGTAGACACATTGATCGAGGCATTCCTTCTCTAACGTTTGGCTTAAAAATAACCCGCATTATATCCCTTTTGTAATTCTTTGCTAATGTATTTTTTTAAAAGTTTTTTAAAATGTTATTCTTTTTAGTTTATTGAATGTTTTAATAAATCATGCATATATAATGTATTTATGTAGTATGTTGTAACAATAATCTACTTTTTTAGTATGTAATTATTTGCATAAAAGCTATCATTAATTTTTGTTGTGAAACTATACGTTCGTAAAGAGGCACAAGATGAAAGCTTATATTCCTATTTTATCGTTCTCTGTCCATCACCATTCTTAATTCATAACCCCTCCTCCCCAATACCTATTTGACCTTCTATCATTCTACGCCTTTTTCAAAGGCAGAGCAATGTATTTGGTGTTCTACGTGTCCATGGGCGGCAGAAAATTGATTATCAGGATAACTCATCACTTGAATAACTCTTTTATAAAAAGCCTTGGCTACATAATATCAGGAAATGGAGAGGCAGAAAAAGTTGTGCTGAATTGGAATTGGACTAAAAGAAAAAAATATCATACCGTGGAACTAAAACTCGATGCGAATGAAAGATAATTTAAGTTTATTTTTTAAGACACCAGGCACATTCCAAAATAATATTTCGGAACTCGAAAATCGTACTAATCAATGTTAAACAGACAAGTACAATTTTGTTGGATTCATGGGCTGTATAATATTCTTGCTACAAAACAATTAAAATATCGAATCGGGCATTCACTTTGAGAGATTCCTTTGTGCGTAAATTATCTTCATGTGTAAAACTTTTTAACTGGAATAAAACAAGCTTTGTGAAACACGTTACGCGCCACGACGCCACTTCCTGGAATATCCATATCTTGTTATTCAAGCACACTACTCACTTTAAGATAATATTGTAAGATAAATTTATGTGTATGGTAAATTTTATTTTTAGGTGTTCCAAAATTGTTTTATAACTTTTCTAATGAATCAGTTTATTTTTAGAAGAGAAGGCAAACGAGCAAGCGGTCACGCCGCTCGTAGACATCCGCAACGCTGGATGCGTTGCCAGCGTATAACGAACACATACATACTTATTTAAAAAACAGCGATTCTATTACTTGCTGTGTAGTTCCTAGCATAGAACATGACCACAGCGTTTTGTTCCATGAGAAATAGACGTTGATACTTGAATTTTATGGGAGAAAATTCAAGTATCAACGTCTACTTTTACTTGACAATTAAAACCTATCTATGATCTCCAATCCTCCAATAAGGCAACACACGTCAATTTTGAGGGAGGCAGCATATATCATATCCAGCAGTGGCTTTATTAATAATGATGATGAGAATACGTTTTAAATTGGCAAGAGTTTATTTACTTAGGGCCTTAAATTATTGGCCTTACGATTATGTCATGTCTTCTGTTCAAATTTACCTGCCATTGAATTATTGACGATTATTGATTAACCATTTTTCCTAATATTATTTCAGTTATATTAGTAAATAACGATCCAATAATGTATAAAAAATTCAGTACCTACTAATTATCTCTTTTAAATCACAAATCAAATAAGGGATCACAAATTACGAAAACATGAGATTTAAACTGATGGCTAAAAGAAACAGAATAACCATATTTATTTATAATTTACAATAGTTATTCGTATTACTGGCATATGTGGTTAAAGAGATTCTTTATCGTGAGTTCACAATTAGAAGCGCTATTAAAATTATACAATCTATTAAATAAATAAAATATTTAAAATCTATGTAGCTACACAAAATAATAGCAAATTTTGACAGAAAGTAATTTATGTAAATAGTTTATCATATTAAGATAGTCAAGATGTTCAATGTCATATGAGTCGTTATCTAATGTGAAACTATATGAATGTGCATGCGTTGCAAGTGACAGAAAAGGAATACTTGTATCATATTGCATTCGAAGCTTTGGTGCAGATAAAAAATGCAGCGTATGTCTCTAGGATGTACTCTATTTTTATAGATAGTTGAAAACTGAGTTTAATAGCGTAGCTAGAAGAAGTTAATTTTCATTAATTCACTGCGATAGGCTCACGTTGATAATGAAGCAGGTGCTAGTATAATTTAGCGAACGTACTCGCACTATGTATCAATATTTTGCCATAAAGCAAGTTGTTTAAAGGTACTAACAAACTCTGGCTATATTATCATATAGCCAGGGTCTGTAAGTACCTTTAAACAACTTACTTTAAAATAATTACAGAAAGTCGACACCGTGCACTGTACTCTACTAATAATTGCTCGTCTTTGTTTTTTATTGTGTTTTGTCTTCCCTTCTAGTCTCATATAATGTTTATATTAACCTGTGAAAAATGGTCTGGATGTCACACCTGTCATTTGTTTATTATTTTTTGTTTTTAGATAAGTGTTTTATTGTGGCATAGTTAATTTGCCTAAATAAATAAAAAAGATATAATAAGTATTACACGCAAAAAAAAAAGGGGGGGGGGGGGGGGGGGGGGGGGGGGGGGGGGGGGGGGGGGGGGGGGGGGGGGGGGGGGGGGGGGGGGGGGGGGGGGGGGGGGGGGGGGGGGGGGGGGGGGGGGGGGGGGGGGGGGGGGGGGGGGGGGGGGGGGGGGGGGGGGGGGGGGGGGGGGGGGGGGGGGGGGGGGGGGGGGGGGGGGGGGGGGGGGGGGGGGGGGGGGGGGGGGGGGGGGGGGGGGGGGGGGGGGGGGGGGGGGGGGGGGGGGGGGGGGGGGGGGGGGGGGGGGGGGGGGGGGGGGGGGGGGGGGGGGGGGGGGGGGGGGGGGGGGGGGGGGGGGGGGGGGGGGGGGGGGGGGGGGGGGGGGGGGGGGGGGGGGGGGGGGGGGGGGGGGGGGGGGGGGGGGGGGGGGGGGGGGGGGGGGGGGGGGGGGGGGGGGGGGGGGGGGGGGGGGGGGGGGGGGGGGGGGGGGGGGGGGGGGGGGGGGGGGGGGGGGGGGGGGGGGGGGGGGGGGGGGGGGGGGGGGGGGGGGGGGGGGGGGGGGGGGGGGGGGGGGGGGGGGGGGGGGGGGGGGGGGGGGGGGGGGGGGGGGGGGGGGGGGGGGGGGGGGGGGGGGGGGGGGGGGGGGGGGGGGGGGGGGGGGGGGGGGGGGGGGGGGGGGGGGGGGGGGGGGGGGGGGGGGGGGGGGGGGGGGGGGGGGGGGGGGGGGGGGGGGGGGGGGGGGGGGGGGGGGGGGGGGGGGGGGG